>OX393553.1:68772215-69194715 GCA_947650365.1 Chamaelirium japonicum | reverse complement strand
ACCCTAAGTTCACCCATTCGTTAAAGGGATAGAGTTAGGGTTCAGCGAAAGCTGATTTGCCAAAATTTGGGTCAACCCTAACTCATCAAACCGTCCACGCTGAACCAAGGGAAACTGGGTGTGACCTGAAGAAGAAAAAATGGTTAATTGCTTTCTCATTGTCTACCATTTGACCTTCGTCGCATGGCCCATGATCTTTGCCTACTGCCCAATCCTCGACACATACAAAGAAAAAGAGTACCCTAACCCTTCGCTAGGCGACCATGTATCCTCCCTATTTCGTCTTCCCAAGCGGTAGGCTGTAGAGAAGGCAAAAAAGAAACCCTATTTAGGTGGTCGTTGAAAAGGGTGGTGACAGACGAGCTGTTGTGCTTATGCGTGCTTTTAGCTACCCACCATCTTTATTTTTGAAGGCATTTAACATCAATATCTTTCCTAATGGTATAGAATCAGATTTATCTGTAAGATTGGAGCATACTATATATATATGAACAAATCTACATTGTTGAAAAATGAGTACAACATTGTCTATATATGAATAAATCTTTCCCTCTATGATTTATCCTCAAAAGTCTGATTGGGTCGGATCACAGAATGTTTGTTCCATAATCTGTATCTTGGGATTAATGTTGGATCCTTAGATTCGATCGGGTTTCAATTCAACAATGATCAAGAAGGTTTTTTTTTTTTTCAAATTGTAGGATCGAGCATTCCCCTTGAGGCTTTCAATTGGACAGTGTTAAAGAGAAGTTATCTTTACCGTGGAATCAAATGTCAACAAATTTCCTATGAAATAACCAAAATGTCTTTTTTTTAAGGGTCTGACATAGACATTGGCCGAATTTTTAATAGTACAAAATTTTCGTTTGACATAATGAAATGTTGTCCGAAATGACCGACATTTGATCGAAATCTGACATCCTGTCTTTTTTTTTTTCCGGACAAATCCACTAATTTTTTTTATTCTTTTTAGTAAAAATTTATCAGTAAGAAATTACATCTTCTCTCAATTCCGAGTTTTTTTTCATAACAAACAACATTTTACTGACATTTGACTTGGAATCGATCGAAATTTGACCCAAATCCAATGAATTTCCACCGAAATCTTTTCTTACAAAATACAAAATTTCCACCGACATTTAACCGAAATCTAACAAATTTTCTTTTTTTGACTGACCAAAACCGACAAATAAAACGACAATTAAAACCTTGATCTTTACTTGTAATGGATTTCAATTGAAAAGTGTTAAGCCATATTATAGCACTAGACCCATATTGGATTTGATTGGAAAGTGTTTAGAGTAGCTATCTCTACTTTACATGCCTTTACATTACATGTATTTTTCTATTACCTTTATGTTTTATTCTCATTCGTTGGTGACCACACCCATTTGTAATCTTTTATATTGTTGGCCTTTCGCATTTTTACAATTGAGTGTTTCCCTTGAGGGTTTCTCCCATGGTGTACAGATCGTGTGATTGGTTTGCAATTTGAGTCATGGTAGGTGTTGAACTGAGGGTGCCGTGGTGTGCAATTGAGCATTTACTTTGGTATGCAGATTGTGTGATTGGTTTGCAGTTTGATTCGGGGTAGGTATTGAACTGGGAGTGCCATGGTCCTAGGGATCTTGTAATGTGATAAAGGCGTAAGGAAATCGGCTGGCATCCCTTCTTTCCTGTTTTCTAGGCCTGACTTTCAAATAAAAATGTTTAATTGTTTGCATGATTTAGGATTGTTATTTTCCAAGTGCGCCGGAAAATAAATATGCATGAGGATTTTGTTTTTGGTTGCATAGTCACCAAGTTCGGGTTCGGCAATAAGTCGGCGAGGGTAAAACTCGGTAAAGTTCGGTGAAAATCGGAAAGTTCGGGAAAAAAACAGGTAAAAGTCGGCAAAAAAAAACGGGTTCGGGTTTTAATCGGCGAGGGTAAAATTTGAAAAAATTCAGCAAGTACGGGGCCCTAGCCTGTGGTCCTGTGTCGCCTCACGGTCGGAGAAGAGAGGGATCAAACTGTTTACTCTCAGAGAACAGTGGCCAGTCGATTATTAATCGTGCGGTAACATAGACCCGCAGAATAACTTAAAATAAAATCACGCTGTCACAAAAAGTGGCCGACTTAATCCGTTTTATTCAAAAAATCACCGAATAAATCGGCGATTTTTGTGACTTGATTAAATCGGGGTTAAAATCGGCAAAAAATCGGCAGAGTTGTTAGTCGCGTTTTAAACGCGATTTTTTCAATAAATCGGAGATTTTTGTGACTATGTTTGGTTGAAACCAGGAAAGTGGGTTGCTTCTTCTTAAGCTACATTGTCAGTCTAATTCCTTTGTGGTTTCCACCAATTCATATTATATACAAAAAATAATAATTATATATCCTAGAATCATTTTTAATCCTTATTTTTGTAGCATTGGAAACGTAAACAGAGTTTTCATTATTTATTAGGTTTTTTAGCAAATCGTCCCCTACAAACTAGTATAATTGTGTATTAACCCCTCGAAACCTAATATTTGCATATTGACCCTCCAAACAAAACATATAAAGTTGTGCATAACCCCCCCCCCCCCCCCCCCCCCCTATTAGTCAACAGAAAGTGACTTAAACACGGTGGGCTTCAAACCTGAGGTCCAAATAACCATTTTACCCATAGTCAAAGGGTGACTGACCACCTGCATCAATTAATTTCAGTTGTTTTCAGTGCGAGTACCCTAACTCCACTCCGGTCTCTCCTTGATGCTTGCCCAACCTTCCACCTTTGGTCGATAGGTCCGACTGTCCTCCTCGCTTACACCTATCAATCAACAGGGAATATTCTGAGTATATTCACCCTTTTGAGATGGTAGCTAACTAGAGGGGTGAATATGCACAACTTTATATGTTTGAAAGGACGGATATGCAAATATAAGGTTTCCAGGGGTTAATAAGCAATTAGACTAGTTTGTAGAAGTCTGATTTGCAAAAACCCTATTTATTATTATAATTTTTGAGTTATGACGTTCATAATTAAATTGCCGGTCATGTTACCTAAAATTTGTGATCATACATAGGGTTTTACTTGCTCAGTGGGGAGAGTTCGTTGTATTCGTAACGATCAAAATATGTGCTCTAGATCTTTAAAAGATCTCTAGAATTGTATGTCTGAGCTGGTTGTACAAATCAAAAATAAGGAAACAAAATATTTAGGGTGATTTCCTACAATGTTCAAGCGAATAGAATGACTAAATATTTGGAAGTTGTGTAACCTGAACAGCTGAATGAGTGGTGATTTGGGCATACTACTTGATTCTGTTTGGTGTGACTTAGAGAGAGAGTACTTTCTTTTGGTATCTTCATTTTCTTTTCTTTTATTTTTTTCTTCCTTGTCTTCTTCGAATCTTCACAATAGTGTCATCAAACTCTGCTATACTTTGTGGAGTATGAAGTTGACTGTCTAAATTCTAAAATGTGGAATGAGTTGTGAGTTTCTAGAATGCTAAAATGTTTTGACTACATCATAGAAGCTTGAGATTCAGCCTTGATTCACGAGGTATGGCTAGAGCCATCTACTGTAAGATTGAGGAAAAAAAAAGGGTGTTTCTAGATCAAATACCAACCAACTTTATTTCAATGTTTACGATTCACATCTGACACTCTCTTGATTGATTTTTGCCTCCCTTTTATTTCCTTCAAAAGTATTTCCTCACCCATATGTTCTGTAGGCATCCATGAATAACAATCAAAATGGTCCAAATGTGGTGATAAGTGTCCAGCAAGCAAAAGAACTGAAAATGAAGGAGAAAAGGCAAAGGGAGCGTGAGGTTGTTTTCTTTTTTTTTTTCATATTTAGTTTAGCTGTACTGTATATGACAATTATGGTCTGAATTATTTATGGCCCAATGTGTTCATTTGATTTTTCAACAGAAAAAACTGCCACGTAAGAAACGTCGAAGGTTGGAAGCAACTAAGGAGATGTTGGAGAATGAAGAGGAAGATAGCAATGTTGATCAGGTACGTGTGCTGCTGTATTCATTAGCTTCTTGACATTCTTTGGCAATACTTTTTCATCTATCTTTTGTTTTGAAATACCTCATAGAGATAATTGTCATGGTTATAGAGTGAGTGTTTTTTCTGGAAATCCTACTTTTCCTAGTTAGGATGTGGGTCCTCTCATAACTTGCATTTTGTCTCCTTTAGTTCAGATCTTAATTACCATTAAGTTTGACATCTTCTAACTCCCATCGTGTGCAGCAGTTAACAATCATGACGTGCCACCATTATAATAAGTCATTGTGTGCTTTAAATAATGTCAGATATATTTTAACTGTAGGAATCTGGAGGTGGTAAGAAAGGAAAGACAGGACAATCACTTGTTGATCTGGCTTACCGGCGAGCAAAATCTGTGAAAGCCATTAAGAAGGTGCGTGAAACTGGAAAGAGTTTGGGAGTTGCTGGCAAGAAGGATAGACAACCTCAAAGAAACTCTACAAGGAAAGAAGAGATGCTTGATCTATTTCAGAATGATATGAGTGAGAGGAAACAAACACACGTCTCTAAGAAAAGTAGCAGTCTCACTGGAAAGAAAAAATCTAAAAGTTCGTTCAAGAGCAAAGCAAGGTATGGCGGTATTCTAATTATATAACCTTCTTGGTTCGATTAATCAAAGATGCATCTTGTTGGTCATAAGTGATATGTTTGAGTTCAAGATATGCTTAATTTTAGAGTGTGCTGCTCTATTCAGGGATCTCAATTTATAAGTCGTTTACATTTTATGTTCCATATCTTGGTCAATTGTAGTGTTATCTTGCTAATGCAAAACTCTGTACTTTTGGTGAATTTTAATGCTAGAAATTCCCAGATGCTTCTTTCTCTATCTGATGGAGTACTCATTTTAGGTTGTGTTGTTATATACACATGGTAGTTGAGACAATAAATTTTTCCTGTTTAAAATAATTTCTACAAATTTATTCGGTAAATTTTATCCGTACTTTTAATAATGCAGGCAGAGAACAATGTAGGTGCAAATGACTTTTTAATATTGAAAAACTCCTAATGACTTTGTAATATTGTAAGATATTGTCTTGCTTGTCGGTGCAAATGATTGGAGTTTTCCCCCCCTTTTTTATTGGAAGTTTTTCTTTTTGTTCTGAAGAGAGAGGTGGGGGGATGTAAGTGAAAAGATGAAAACCAATTATGTTGAAGTGATTGGAAAGTGAGCTCTCCATTGCCATGGACCTGTTATTTGGTATTGCTTGCTTAGATCATCTCTGTTTTCGATGATCGAGCAGGTAGTAAAACAGCTTGAGAAGGTTCAAATGAATCATCCAAGGGATAGCGAACAAGAAAAGATGACTACTTAGTCTACTAATATTATCTAATATATGTTAAAGGAGATGATTAAGATCGGAGGCGAAATACAGCTATGTTGAAGTAATTGGAAATTGAGAGGTCCATTGCCATGGACCTTTTATTTGGTATTGCTTTCAAATCCTCCATTGTAAATATTCAAATCAGATGATGCACTTGAACTATGGACCAAGAAATAGTGCTGATACATGAATATACCACCTGTCATCGTGTTCATCTTTTTGCTAATCCTCGACTTGAAATTTTATCGTATGGTGTAATTCAAAAGGTTGAAATCATGGATTCAATCTCAATCATGCAACTGACGAAACATCGACAATCTATTGTTTGATTTGTGTGTATGCATTAGTCTCATTTTTTTGTCTTCTTGAGTTTCAATCGAATGCACTACTTTTTTATGTTGATCATGAGCAGTGAGTTTATTCCTTTGAACTCCTCAGATATAAGCGCAGAAAGTAGGTGGAAGGAGTCGGGACTTGACTAACAAGTTTGAGAGGACATCGATCGGGTTAACCATAGTCCAGGTTCACTATACAGCCTGATTCTCGTATTTTGTATGAATTCCTGTTGTACTTTTTTGTAATTTTGATAGGATAGTGATTCACTTCACTCTCTACTGCAGGGCTATCACTGTGTGGTTGAGCCAGGTTGACTGTGTTCATCCTGATAAACAATCAAACCTCGGACTCAGGAGATTCGAGGGTGGCTACCATCGATCCTGAAGATGATTTATGCATGGAAATTTTTGCATCTCATGCTCTTGTTATTGCCACTCTCCGATTTTGGAACCTGTAGCTATAAACAATCCTGGTAGTGAATCTCAATGCTGCTTAAGATTTTGTTAGTTCATCTTTTATGGTCCCTCTGACCTCATTAGCACTTCTTTTTATGGTAATATTACAATTTGAACATCTTGTTTCAGTCTGGACAATGTGTGTGTGTGTGAGGCAATCGGGCATGTGACATTGTGCGTACAATCCTATCCGCAATAAAATCACAGCTGTTAATGGCTGTGATAAATTGAAAAAAAATAAAAAGGGGGGGGGGGGTTAGTTACAAGTTCCATTAGTGACAAGTCTACTCAGAAGAATACTTTTACACAACCATGAGAGGTGCATCTCAGCCATACTCTTTTTACATTCAATCAGACTTCTTTTCCTTGTCCAGGGACCTGATGTACACTAGGAATTGTGTCCTTATTGCGATTCAGAACTTGTTATGAGGATTGATCACTAAATTCCAAAAAAAAAAATTGAATAATACTAGGCCGCTTTGCACCAAGCGGGAACCTCAGTGCTGGGGCAGAGGTGGCAGGAATTGATAAGTCCTGCATGTGGGACCCTATGGTAGAGAAGTCTATCATGTGGAGGAAGACCTCCTAGGGATAGGAGAGGGCTAAAGAGAGCCAAAAAAAATCCTTATGCATAATCTCAAATGTTATCAGTTCGGGCGCATAGACCAAATGATTGATACAATGCAATCAAAAGTTCATAGAGCAATCAAAAGTTCATAGATTCATGAAGATATCGAACATCATATAAGTTATCATGGGTTTCTCTTGCTTTTGGCATAGTAGGTCTCCCATTGCATTGGGAGGCCCACATAACGGGCTATTAGCTCAGTGGTAGAACATGCCCCTGAAAATTGCGTTATTGTGCCTGGACAGTGAGGGCTCTTGGTCACATAAATAGTTCAATGTGCTAGTCAGCGCATGGCCTGGAAATATGGATCATCCAAGTAATTCCTCCATAGGGTCCCACATGTAGGACTTACCAATTGTTGTTGCCTCAGCAATGGATATAAAGGTCACCTCTCACTGTTCGAATCCCACTGTCGAAAAATCCGATAAAATTTCACTATTGAAAAATCTTACAGTAGAATTTTACTATTCTTTTAGCTTCCAAAATCCGCCATATGCATCTCATTATCGAAAACCCAACAATGAATTTCACTATCGAAAAACCCGATAGAATCTTACTATGAAAAATCTCACTTTCATTATCGAAAAACTTGGCATTTAAAACTCACTATTGAAAAATTCGATAGAATCTCACTATCAAAAAGCCAAATCTCACTTTCAAAAATCTGGCATATGAATCTCATTGTCGAAAAACCGGATAGAATCTCACTGTCAAAAAATCTGGCATTATACGGTTTTTCAATAATGAAATTCTATCGTGTTTTTCGATAGTGAGATTCATATGCCAAGTTTTTCAATAATAAGAATTGGTTTTTCGATAGTGAGATTCTATATGAATGTCATTGTCGAAAAACCCAATAATGAATTTCATTGTCGAAAAATCCGATGTAGAATATCTGTCGAAAATCCTGATAGAATGTCGCTATAGAAAAATCTGACAGTAGAATCTCACTATCGCAAAATTAAATCATATTGTCGAAAAACAAGTACTAAGATGCTATCCGTTTTTTCGATAGTGTGATTCTATCGGATTTTTCGATAGTGAGAATCTATTATCGTGTTTTTGATAGTCATTATTGGGATTTTTGACAATGAGATTTATATAGAATCTCACTATCAAAAAACCAATTCTTACTGTCGAGAAGCTTGGCATATGAATCTCACTATCGAAAAACTTGAAATAATCTTACTATCGAAAAACCGTATAATGTTGGATTTTTCGATAGTGAGATTTATTTTTAAAATAATATTTTGATAGTAAGATTCTATTTGGCTTTTCGATAGTAAGATTCTACTGTCGGGTTTTATAAATATTACTTGCAACATAAACAATTTATGAACCTAAGTAGTCTTGAAGGATAGCAGTATTGTTGAGAGGATTAGTGGCTACAACAGGGGATGACCATCCATTAATAGAGCTGGTAGGATAGAAGATTGTTTCATCATTCTACATATGAAGGTCAATGCGTACCTACAAATAAATGTATAGTATAAATTGCATACCTCTTTAGGACGACAGGTTGCGTGTCTTCTAGACCAGAGATTGAATTGCGGGGCCTCAACATTCGATTTTTGATGATTTCAAGATGTAGACAATTCGGTAACAATTATGAGGTTTTGCCAGAAACATCTTACGAACATCTATGCTACTTTCCAAATCAAAAAGTACGGTTTGCTCGTCGAGGTACGAGTTTTTAAGAAGTATATTGGTGTCCTTTGGTGATGAACCACTAACTTCATACATCTTTTCAAGTACTTCTCCGAAAGAAATATGTTAACCGACACTTTGTATTTTCCTTTTCCCACCATTGTATACAGTAGTGCTAAGTTCATTCTTTAAAACTCCATCGAATTGTCACACCAAATGGATGATGTTGTTACTCATTCCTTACATGACAGTAGCACAAAATATTACAAAACAAAGGGTTGACTAGGATAAAACAAAAGTAGATTTTACTGCCTTTTAATCTTTTTTAGACCAAGACTACCAATGAAGATCACATAGTAATCTCGCAGTGATTAGGAAAATTTTCACAGTGCATTGGGATGATTTCATACTAAGGTGAAAACAAAAATGACATATACTCTTAAATCATGCCAAAGTTATACATTTTTAAAAAAATTCATATGGTAATCTCACAGTGATTGGGAAAATTTGCATGCTTTATTGGGATGATTTCAAACTAAGGAGAAAACAAAAAATGTAGACAATCACTCTTGAAATCATGCAAAAAGGGAAATTATCACCAATGAAAATCACATAGTAATATCACGGTGATCGAAAAATATTTGTCAGTGTTTTAGGAGGATTTCGTACTAATGAGAAAACAAAAATGGTAGAGAATCATTCTTAAATCAGGCTAAAAAAACATTAGCAGAGACAATCAACCTTAAAAGATAGAGAAAATGAGGCTCGTCGATAGGCATGTCAATGGTGCGGATCTGGACCCGAATCCGATCTCAATACCCTAGATCTTGTAGTAGGTTTTTGATACGAGATTCGAGAAAAATTGATTCAATTCGATTTGAAACAAAATCGAATCAAATCTTGGTTTACCTTGAGCCGATTTGATTAAGATCCGATTCGAATACCCCTTTAACATAAGTATGATGCATCACCCTTAGATCTAAGGCATTATGATTATTAAGGGTTTAGATTTAAGTGAACATTAGATTTCACGATATACCTCTTATTTGTTCTTATTTTCTCTTTCATTTTTATTCTTTGTGCTCTTATATAAATGAACATTTTACTTGAAAAAATCCATTTTTATTCAACATTCAATAAGAAAAAGAAATAAAAAAAACTTATTTTGAATCCATAATTTGAGGACTCATTAGTTTTTTCTTTTGTTCTTTCTAAACGGATCTTCAGATTTGGATTCGAATCTTGGATTATCCATCGAATTTGAACTTCAACTAAGAAAATCAATATCCATCAGATATCGGATCGGTCGTATTCTTAATCGAATCCGATTCGGATATACCCTGATTTGATTCGAATTCGACCTGTTGACATGCCTTCTCGTCAGAGTGCTACAACTGTATTACTTTGACAGAAAAGCTACATCGTAAAGATGTCGAACGTTGATCGACAGTGGTTGATCGAGGGGTGCCAAGGTCGGAATGGTGTAGAACGAGTTAAACCTGTTGCCAAAGACGAGCATGCGACTTTGATGTCCAGAGGTGGCGAATCGGTGATCCGAGTTACCGAACATATCATGGGGTTGTGAGTCCAAGGATCGGGGTGAGAGGTCCGTGGTAAAGGGGGGGAAAACAGATGCCCAATTTAAAATAGGGGCATTATAGTCAATTCATAAAAAAATTTTGGTTAGAAGAATAAAGATTTTCCCTCACGAGGGCATAAGAATTCCCTTATCAACCCAGACCAATGCTCTAGTTTTCAAAATTTAGGTTTGTTTGGGTCATGTTTCGTTTGATTTTGTAATATCTTTTTAACCGAGAATGATGCCTTAGTTTCAAACGTTATTTTGTCTGAATCAATAAAGCACCTTTTTTTATAGGGCAAATTGGTGTTAGATACTTCAAGCATATCATATTTAACGTTAAGGACAAACAAAGAAATGCTTTAACTACATTAGGTACTTTTATTTGAAAAATATCTATTTTACCCTTACATATAGGGGTGCGATTAAATTACATAGAAAAACAACAATTCGATAAAAAAAAGAATATATTTTTTTAAAAATCACATTTTAATGTAGCAATGCAAAAAGTAACAACCTGTGTAGATTGTTACTCTTTGCTATAGTGAAATCACTGTAGTAATTTTTTTGAGAAATCTCGTCGTATTGTTTTTTGCTACAGTGAGTTAAAATCACTGTAGCAAAAATCTAGAATTTTTTTTTTGATAATCTTGCTTTAAAAAAAAATTGCTACAGTGAAATCACTATTGCAAAGAGTAAAAATCTATAAAGTACTGTAGCTAAAGTGTAATAATTACATTTTATTGCTCTTTGCTGCAGTGAAGAGTAACATTTGTGATTTTAGTATTAAGGGGGGAGAAAAGTCAATTGAGGGACTTGCTGTAATGCATCTTTTTCAGGAGTGACTTGGTACAAAATCATTTAGTTGTCTGTTCTTTTCACCAACCGATCGTTATGCCCGTGAACGGATCGGATTCAAACTGTATCAACCGAATCCGATTCGATTAAGATTTTGACAAATCTGAATTCGATTCAATATCAGATGGATATATTTTCTTAGTTTGAGTCTGAATCTGACGGATAATTCGAGATTCTAATCCAAATCTGAATATCCGTTTAGAAAGCACAGAAGGAAAAATTAATAAGCCCTCCTCAAATTAAGGATTCAAAACTAGTTTTTATTATTATTTTCTTTTTCAGAATGTTGAATAAAAATGGTTTCTTTCAAGTGAACTATTCATTTATATAAGAGCACAAATAATAACAATAAAAAAAAGAGGATACATAGTGAAATCTAATGTTCATTTAAATCTAAACCCTTAATAGTCATAATGCCATAGATCTAAGGGATATGTTCCATAACGGGTATTCAGATCAGATCTTCCCTGCTACCAAACATGTCTAACCTCACTTAATGAAGGAAATCCTCTCCTTTTCCCATCACTTTCTGACCACCAAACGCTGCCTAAGAGCCTCTCCAACCCTCCTGGAGTCCCTCCTATATGGGCCCCACCATGAGTTTTACGAAACAAAATCTTTAAAATTGTCTCCAATAGACTCCCATCCAGCTTGTCCAATTTGACTAGTGCGGAGGAGCTAGCAAAACCTGTTGAGGGCTGTGGGAGCTCAGAAATGAGCCTCACCCTCCATATATTTTTGAAAGCGAATGTTTGGATCTTTTGTTTTTGAAAAAGGTATTTAAAAATATATGTAAATAAAGAGAAAGGAGGCGCTGTTGGAGCACTCCTACGGTCCTACCTATCGTATGTGACACTAGGAGTTTTTCAAAATTATCCTTTTAGTTACGGTAGTAAATACCAAATAGCCTTTTTTATGTAACAGTAGTGTTGTCTTTTGCAAAGTGATAAAGTTGGCCCCGGAGAATGATGACGCTGGTTCCTTTGCTGGAGTGGAAGGCGATCGTCCTGGTTTGCGAAGCCACTTAGGTACGAGCCGTGAGACTGAAGCAACTTGAGCAGGCAACGGAATGCGCGACATTGAGCTTGATTTGAGATTGATGTGAATTTTTCATCTTGATGCTG
This sequence comes from Chamaelirium japonicum, assembly GCA_947650365.1. Classification (NCBI taxonomy): domain Eukaryota; kingdom Viridiplantae; phylum Streptophyta; class Magnoliopsida; order Liliales; family Melanthiaceae; genus Chamaelirium; species Chamaelirium japonicum. The sequence goes on along the minus strand of OX393553.1, from coordinate 69,182,740 downwards.
GCACTTCTTTATTTTTGTGCACCGTCTGGCTGGAGGGTGTCACCAGTTTTGCAAGTGGAGAGTTTTTGTCCCCCGCAGGTGCTTTGACTTTCTGGGCTCGTAGAGCTTTTGCTGGAGGAGTTTCTGCAACGGGGTCTTTCAGTTAGTAAAATTTGGCGTCAACAAGGTGTACAAATGCTTCGGCCTCATTGAATGACTTGCCGTTGGCAGCGATGCTTCTCCTCATGCTTTCGATGTTGGTGCCGTTTTCTTCATCGTCTTTCCGGAGCACTTGGTGAACTTCCATCATGCAGCAGGGGACCTTGAAGTTTTGATCAGCTTCAAGGAAACAATTGGGAAAGAACTCTTGCAGTGTCACCGGCTCTTGAGAGCTTTACTGGAGGAGATTTTTCAGATTTGCTGGTAGTACTTTGGACGTCTTTCTTCCTGAAGCTTCATTCTTTTCCTTGAAGGACTTTCTTCTGGGGAGTTTTCTTGTCACCCGGTCTTTCTTATGGTTAGCCAAGCATGCTATCCTGTAGCTTGATCGTCGTGGCCTTCTCCTTCAAGGTGCCATAGCCCGTGTGTTTTCATCAGTAAGATCTTCCTCGCCAGGGTGAAGAACTGGTGCTGTGACTGAAGGCTCTTCTTTAATCAGAAGGACTTGCTCTTCTAGAGACTGTATCGATTTATCTTCTGATCCCTAGCCGGTTGGCTTGATTTTTTCATTTGGAATCGAAGGAGGCCTGGAGTAGAGGACATAAAAGTCGAACTTACCTGATGGTTGGCCTAGCAGGTTGACTTTGGGGCTTCTTTATTCGTCTCTCGCTTTGAGCAGGTGCCGGGACGTAGCTTCGTTTGGAAGAGGGAGTGTTTGCATGAGAGGCGGTTGCCTTCAAGATAGTGAGGGTTTGGCTCTAGGTACTGAAGGATCATACCGTCGTCGTCTTCTTGGATTGCCCCCCTTCTTTGAGTCATCAATGGTGGACTGCCCCCCTTCTGCGAGGACTGGCGGGGCTTCTTGCAACTCGTCGTCCGAAGTAGAAGTATCACTATTGTCAGTTTTGATAACGGAGATATGGTTGACGGCCGCTATGGGTGGGTGGCCGGGTGTTGAAACGACGTCCTTGACTGGCATCCCCAAACGATCGAACACCGACTTCTTCTTTGGTTGCTTGACTAGCCTGAGTCTTTTCGAACATAGATGTGTGCTTTAGATTCAACCAGCTTTGACTGCTTTTGTTTTGCTTTTGGAGTATGACTTGGCATCGAGCTCGTCGCCGTCTTCTTTTGCTATTGGGACGGCCGGTGCAGGTGGAGCGTGCATCGGAGATTGTCGATCCTTTAGCTGCTTCATCTACCATCTTCACCTCAATGTAGTTGGAAGTGAAGGTCTTCTTCGTTGCAATCTTGATGACCATCGGAGTTTGACTGGAGCTAATGCCTCGACGGTTCGGAAGAATTTATTCGCCGCTTTGAAACAGACAAGCTTGAGTCCTGGTCATCCCATGTGGCATTGCTACTGGGGGAAGTGTGCCCATTTGCCTAGCGCTTCCTTCGTTTTGCCCCTAACTCCCTTTTGGCTTGAATTCGAGTTGACTGATGTTGGTAGATCCGCCAGGCCCGATCGGGTTCAAAGCTTGTGTCAGACCAGGTAGCGACAATGTCATTTCTTGCAGAGTGATGACATTAGCTTCCGATAATGGCGAGACCGGATCTCTTATCGAAGTAGAAGGTGGTCGCTCGGGTTTGCGAAGCCATTGAGGTACGAGGCGCAGGACAGGCGTTGCTTGGACGAGCAACGAAGTATGTTGCATTGTTCTCGGCTTGGAGTTGATGCGCATCCTTTGTCTTGATTTCGATGCTTCCTTGACTTCGAGTATCGCCTTGTCGGAAGGTTGCATGGGGATGAGCCTTATCCTGCTTCACTTCTTCAGCCTTCTGGGCTCGAGGGGCTTTGGCTGGAAGGACTTCTGCTACAATGTCTTTTGCATGATAGAATTTAGCGTCAGCAAGGTATGCCTCGGCTTCATTGAACGGCTTATCATCAGCGACGATGTACTTCTCCATGCCTTCCTCGTAGTATTTATGGCACTGGTGCCAAGTGGACACTACAATGCCATTCTCATGTAGCCATGGTCTTCCTAACAGGAGGCGATACGACGTCTGGCAATCAATGATGTGGAAGAGGATCGTTGTATCGAGCGGGCCGATTGAAAGCTTCAGGCGGATGATTCCGATAGTGGACTGTCCACCCTAGTTGAACCCTTGAATGACCAGCTGGCTGTGTGAGAGTTGGTCACTGGTGATACCGAGTTGCCGCATCGTCTGGATAGGCATGATGTTGACGGCGGAGCCACAGTCTAGCAAGATTTGATTCACCGGCTTCTCTTTGATGTATCCTCAAACGTAGACGGGTCGGTTGTGCAATCGTGTTCCGAGTTGCAAGTCTTCGTCCGAAAAGGTTATCGTCTTATCGCACAAGGTCACAGTCTTGCCCTTCTCGCCGTCCTTCCTTTTCCTCTTGTAGCTGTCGAGTCTGCCAAGGCTGTAGCCATTGCCAAGCGAGCCTTCTTCGGAAGGTGCACAGCTTTCAACAGGATTGCCTCGTCGTAAGAGGCAGTGCCCTCTTTGTCAGAGCCGTCTCCCTCGTCGGTGGAGTCACCTTCTTCAGAAGTCTCTGATGTGCTGATCGGCTGGGAGGAAGTGATTGGGGAAGAATTCTTGCAATGTTGCTGGTTCCGGAAGGCTTTGTTGGAGGAGATCGTCTGGGCTTGTCGGTGGCACTTTGAACGCCTTTCTCTTTAGAGCCTTGCTTTTCTTCTTGTAAGTTTTTCGTTCAGGAAGTCTCCTCACCACCCGGTCTTGCTTATGTTGCCTTGCTTGCCGTGGCCTTCGTCGCCGGGGTAGCATAACCCATACCTCTTTGTCGGTGGATTCTCCCCTGCTAAGATAATGATCGACAGCAGCAGCTGGTTCCTTATCAGTTGGAGAAACTTGTTCTTCCGGAGGCTCTACTGGCTCGTCTTCCGATCCCCAGCCGGTGGGCTTGATTTCTTTAATCGAAACGGATGGAGGCTTTGAGTAGAGGACATAATAGTCGAATTTGCCCGAAGGTTGGCTCAGCAAACCAACTTCTGGATCTCCTTGGTCATACCTCTGTTGGAGAGTACGTTGAGACGTGACTTTGCTTGGGAGAGGTGCTGGCGTGAGCGATGGTTGCCCCCGGGGCAATGACGTTTCTTCCTCAGCAAGCGCAGGAGCATGTTGTCGTCGCTTCGAGACCTTCAGCTGGGAAGTTGACTTCGTGGTTGGCCTTTAACAATTGACGTGCAATTTGGGCGTTCTTTGTTGTGCAGCAACGAGGACCGACGAAAATGATCCGAAGGTAATGGACGTTATGTTGGCCGTAGTGACCTCCTTGGAGTCGATCTCTATCTTTCCTTGCTTTGCGAGCATCATGATTCTTTCCTTAAAGACGAAGCATCTTTCGATGGGATGACTTACCACTCGGTGGTATTTGCAGAAGAGAGGGTCATCGACGTGATGCATCTGCTCGGGCCTCTTCGAAGAAGGGAGCTCTATCATCTTCTCCTGCAGTAACTGATCAAACATGGAGGAGACTTCCGAGTCCGGGAAGGGGAACTCCTTTGCTTCGAGCTCCTCGAGAGTCATCCTTTGTCTTTGCGGCGGAGGCGACGGTATGGCGGCTCCTTTTCCTTGATTCAGCTTGCCACCGATCTTGAGCGGCTTGGAGGTTGAAGCGACGTCGGTAACGTTGACTTGCTTCGGTTTCGGTGCCGGCGGTTTATCCTTCTTCTCCACCTTCAGAAAGTCCTTATTCTTAGAGTCTCCGCGGTTTGCTAGGCTGAGTTCCATGTCGTGAGCCCGAGTTGCGAGTTCGTCGAAGGATCGAGGCTAGATCCCTTTGAGTATGTAGAGCAGGCCCCAGTGCATGCCTTGGGTGCACATCTCGATGACTGAGTCTTCAGACAAGTGGTCTCATGAATTCAGCACGAGGTTCCTCCATCGGTCGATGTAGTCGATCACTGGCTCGTCCTTTCTTTGCTTGACGATAGTAAGCTCGGTCATGCTGATGGTGCGCCTGGTGCTGTAGAAGCGATTGAGGAACTCCCTCTCCATATGATCCCAGCTGTCGATAGATCCTGGAGGAAGATCCACATACCAGTCGAACGTGTTACCCTTGAGGGTGCGAACGAACTGCTTCACCATCTCATCGCCATACGTGCCGGCATCAATATTGTTGCAGGTTTCGATGAAGTGAGCAACGGGCTGTCTTGGATTTCCCTTCCCATCGAAGTGCTGGAACTTTGGTGGCTGGAACCCGATGGGGAAGCTTAGCTGCTGGATCATTACGGTGTAAGGTTTCGAGTATGCCGCCGTGATTGGAGGAAGACCACTGCCGTGGGAGCGCATCATGTCGGCTATCAACGCTTGTATTTGCTGAGCATTCATTGTTGCTGTTGCCGAAGGTTGTGTGGCCATCGAGACTGGTGCTGGAGAGATGCTTCAACTGGGACGGGAACCGATGAGAGTGTTGGAGTAACCGCTTGAATTGTCGGAACAACCTCTGAAGGAGCGGGAGTTGAAGACGGAGCTGGAGCGGTTACTGGAGAAGTAAGAGGTTGATCGACTGCTGCAGCATCCTTTGCGCTTATCTTTTGAAGCAGAGTGTTGATGTGACGATCCTTCTCCTCCATCAGCCGAGTAATCTGCGCCATGTGCTCACCCATTTGCATGACTTGGAGCTGAAGAGCGGATGAAGGATGGTGACGGAGGACGTCTCGATGTTGCATGCTTGCATCCTCGCCGTTATCGTCGGAGACGTAGTTACACCGACTCACTTCTGCTTGATGATGAACGTTTGCCCCCTGCAGAGGAGGTGCAATGTTTGCTTGAGAACTCGAACGGGCTCGGGGTTGGGGCTGGTTGTAACACCTGAGGTGTTAAATTTGAGAATAATAAAAATCCTCCCAGGACTCTTTTCGTCTTTTTACCGTCAGACTTTCTTGTTGGGCTTTTTCCAGAATAATGAGTCGTAAACCCATGAGATGTTTTACGTTCACTTTTTCTATATTTTCGAGCACGTCGTATTGGTACATCCCGTGCAAGGATCGGGTGTATGCGCAGCCTGTTTCGGCAGCCCGGTAGTTAAAACCCTAGAATTTTGATGATCAGCCCACTGTCGGTATTGTTTGGTTTACCACAGGAGATTGGGTGATTGGATCGTAGCAAGGCTGGATACGTTGGGTGAGGCTTTGAAAGAGCTTTCCAACGAGCCTGAGCGGGGGTCGATCCGACACCCGGACAATAAGTTATTGCTATTTTAAAATTCAGAGTATTTCCTTTATTGTGGGAGATCTACAAGTCAGAAAAATATGTACCAAGCGTCGACGTGTTCGTGTCGACGAGACCTTTCCAACGGATCCTTCCTTGTCTATTTCTGACCTACGGTTTGTAACTCACGACCGGTTATTCTTTTCAGCCAAGTAAGTAGACGGATCGCACCCGGGTTCCAACCGAACCCAGTTCAGGGCTCGGGACCGAGCCCGATCAGCCCTATGACCTTCCTCCCAACCTTTTAGCTGGGTTTAGACCCCCTCGATCACCCATCCCGGTATTTAAAATTCAAAGTTCGGATTGGGGAGATCGGGAATATTTAATACGATATAGCCAAATATTCTGTTCCATAATTCCCTCCTCTTTGTTAGGAAGCTCTAACAACCCGATCTTCCCAGCGTACTTGCCATAACCGCAACCCCCCTCCCTTTTTACGTGAACCGGGAGAGAGAGGCTGGGAGAGAACGAGAGAGGAAACAGAGAGAGAGAGAACTAGAGAGAGAGAGGAGGGAGAGAAGAAGAAAGAGACCAAGGGAGAAGAGAGAGGAGCGCCCGCAGCCCCTCCGAGCACCTCCCCGACTCCAGCGTGCCATCACAGGTTAGATTCCTCCCATCTTCTCCTCCACCGCGACCCAAACACCGGCCACCACCATGGCTGCAACCCAAGCCCCTTCCACGCGCAGCCGAACCTCCAACCCGACCTCACCCTCTTCTCCTTTGCCCGCGGCCCACTCGGGTGGAGAACGCCACCGGAGATCCCACGATCGTCACCCCAAGCCACCGCCGGCATCACCCCAAGCCACCGCCGGCACCACCCCAAGCCACCGAAGCCGCACCCTCCACCACAAACCCCTCCGGCCAGGGTCTTTCCGGGCTCCGACGGCACACCGGCCACCTCCTCCCGCGCCTCCCCTATGAGGGTGATGCGGCGGAGACCGGTCGGGCACCGCCGGCGCACTCAAACCGGTCACCCCGCCGCCGCGTCATCGGGCAAAAACCAGAGCCCTGTTTCTCGTTGAGAAGAAAGACAGCAGGGACCAATCTGTAATTAAAGATCTATCCCAGATCTTTTAGAAAATATTAATACTGTAGACCCGACCCGACTGCACTGCAACCCGACCCGACTGAACAGCAACCCGACCCGCCTGAGTACACAGCAGACCTGCAGAACCGGCCCAACAGTGAACCGGTCTGGTTCACCTGAACCAGACCTGTAAACCGTCTAGAATTGGTTCAGCCGCCATTTCTCCATCCGATCTCGGAATCGAACGAAACCAGCGACGTTTCGACCGGATCGAAGAGAACCACTTGTTGAACTAAATTGGTACAGTAATTTTACTATCTAGGATCCCTTTTTATCCATGGGCCCGATCTAGTCGGCGCACCGTGGTTTGACCGCCAATTCTCTGTCCGATCTCGGAATTGGACGAAACCAGTGGCATCGTGCTCAGATCATCGATGCCGATGTATGAAACCTATTTTAGGACCCTAGAGACCCATTTGCCCTATTGAACCGATCGTAGACCGGTTTTCACCGGTTCGACCCTAAAACCTCCGACCGAAGTCGGATTCGAGCGAGACCGGATCCCATGGGTCCCTCATCCCTAAACCAACCTTTTTAGAACCCTAGTTTGAGTAATTTATGAATGTAACAACTTATACATTTCAAACCATGATGGTCAGTTTCTCCTTCGACGGTACACCGGACCGATAGGCGTGAGGAACGTGGACTACCAAGCTATTCTCCAGGTGAACATGATTAATTCTATTCTAGTTAGAGTAGATTGTAGTTGTATCTGTAAAATAATAAATAAACCCGTATGTGGCATAGTATGTCCAATGCATGCAGGCGGGAAACCGGTACTGCATGTGGGAGGTGGGCATACTATCCCTTGCCTCTGAATAATCATGCATATAATATTTTGATAGCTGTAACAGTGATTGAGTCAACCTAGATTCACACTAGGATGCATGCAAACAAGTAGATACTTGTACTGATTATTTATTAATATTCTGTTGAATGAGTGTGTTTGGTGACCATGGGTCGCATGGTGCAGTCCAGTTGCCATTGAGCGACGAAGACTGGTGGTCTCAGTGGAGAGACCGGTGGTCTCAGTAGAGAGACCGGTTGTTGTGCTTCCTCAGTCGAGGTTCTCTTCCCAGAGGGAAGACTCACTACTCACGGGCATGGGTAGGGGACCCGAGTGCACAGGATGGGAGGTGAACCACCGCCTGTGCATAATCCGAATCAAGTAGGTAGGGTCACAGGGTTGGGCAGGCGGTAAAGCCCCTAGTGGCCTAGTAGTCCACCCCTGGGTAATGACCCCTAAACGCAAGGTGGGCGGGAGTGCCCCGTGGTGAAAGACCAAGCCCCCTTATGGCCATATGGGTATTTCTGGCTCTCCAGGTACACTTGGACCCAGGTTCTGTTGGCAGACTCAGTTAGAAAACTGCCGGTTCACTTTAGGAGTAGGTAGAGCTAACCTTCGGTGATTAGTTGCATACTTTTAATCTGGATGATTATTTGTCTTACATTTACTAGTTGTAGTTGTACCATAGTAGAACTGCCATATTAGCTAGCTGAACTATCTTATTTGCAATATATGTATGTGTATGTTGTCGCCCTCGTAGCCTTCTAGAAGGGCAGGGTATGACTATGGTTTACCCTAGCTAGTTTAGGGTTAACGGTTCACTGAGTTTACCTAGTAAACTCACCCCGTTGTTGCACACTCTTTTCAGGTACCATAGATCCTTCTCAGGCGCTTCCTAGAGGAGCTTGATTAGCTATCGAGGGAGGACATTAGAGGTGTTAACTAGTTTTATTATTTTCAGTTGATTATGTAATAACTGCAGAACCATGTTCTAGATGCTCTGAATAATGCCATAACCAGTAATATTTCTTTGGTAAGCTTCTCCTCAAAGCTTCATGCCGGGTAGGCCTTTCCTCAAGGCCAAGTTATTGGTAGGCTTCTCCTCAAAGCCGTCCCTCATCAGCTAGTAAGTAGTTAATGATAAATTAAAAATAAATAACTAAATAATAAAATCAACCTCGCAACCTTATAACATTGACTTACCCTTAAAACCCCATCACCCCCGGGTTTGACTGGTTTACCCTTGTAGTCAAATCCGGGGCGTGACACTGGTTCTCCCCAAACTTCTGGACATTGACTCTAGGATCGAGGCTTGTTTCTTCATGTACCAAGGCCTCGTCAGCGTTTTGGCGAGCATCTTTGGCAGCAGTTTCTGGCATGAAGACATCCGCAAGAGTTCGAGTACGCCGAGTGTAGATGCGTACCATCGGGGGAGCATTATCCTCCGGGTTTACTGGACCACCGTGTCGGAGTAGAGGAGACTCGACGATGGGCGAAAGGCTTGGAGAAAACGCATCATTGCTTGTCCCGGCCATTGTGAACTTAAAGCAACTCCTTCAGACGTACGGATGAAAGGAGAGGAGGTCCCACCGGCGTGTGCCAGAAATCTGTATGCGCAGAAAAAGATCCGGGTTGTCTTTATTGCAAACACACGAAGATTACAGAGTGTCGGGACCCGGGGACTCGGGTGTTTCTCTCCAAGCTTTCTTCTTCGTGGATGGAGCGGGCGTTTGTCGAAGGCGACGGGGTAATGACACTTCGGTCTTCGTCTCCGGCCTTTGCTTCTGGCATCTTCGGAGTCGAAGGGTTCTTCTTCTCCAAACTTTCTTCTTCGTGCACGGAGTCGAGGGCTTGATCTTCTTGTACAAGGGTCTTCACTTTGATGAGGACTTTCAATGGACTAAGCCGGTCCCGAAGGGATAGGCTTGCCCGTGCCTCGTGAAGTCTTGGGTCAATGAAGAGCGCGTCTCCTCTTCTACAGAGTTTCCTTGCTTCGTCTTCAGCTTCCGACCTGGTGACGGTTATGGCGTCGGCTTCTTCTCCGGGCTTTTGGGCTTGATCGGAGTCGAAGGCTTGTTGGAGACGACGGGGTAGTGCCGCTCCGATCTTCTTCTCCGGCCTTTTCTTCTGGCGTCTTCGGAGTCGAAGGGTTGTTGGAGACGACGGGGTGATGCCGCTCCGATCTTCTTCTCCGGCCTTTGCTTCTGGCGTCTTCGGAGTCGAAAGGTTCTTCTTCTCCGAGCTTTCTTCTTCGTGCACGGAGTCGAAGGCTTGATCTTTTTGTGCAAGGGTCTTCACTTTGATGAGGGCTTTCAATGGACTAAGCCGGTCCTGAAGGGATAGGCTTGCCCGTGCCTCGTGAAATCTTGGGTCGATGAAGGGTGCGTCTCCTCCTTTGCAGAGCTTCTTCGCTTCTTGCCATCTGACCTTTTGAGCCTTCCCCCTCTCCCTCTATTTATAGGTGAAGGGGGGAGGGGAGAGATATGGGAAGTTTAATTTGAATCCCTTTAATATCTCTTCCATAACTACCCAAGATTTATTCTTCAATTGAAGAGGGGAATAAAACTTTATTTGCTTTCCTTTTTTGGCGGGGTAATTATAGCTCAATCCTTTTTGGATTTAATTTGAATCTTGCACATAAAGTCGATGACGACCCGACTTCATTTCTTTTCCGTCGGATCGAGGGATCGACGCAGATCCACACTTACGTAGACGTCATACGCAACCTCCCCCCGCGCATGGCGGTATTTGTTTCCTTTTTCTTCTTTTATTTCCTTCTCTTTTTTTTTCTTCTTCATTTTCCTTCTTTTCTTTTCTTTTCTTGCATGGCCGGCCACCCCCCTAAGGGGTTCAGATTTCTATAGGGGGGCCGGGTGGTCCCCACTTGGGGATGGGCCCCCCCGGCCTCTTGTTTGGCACGGTTCGGGTCCGGTTTGCCCCCCTGGAGTCGGTGCATGCGAGTCGAGTTCGGGTCCGAGTCCGAGTGTGTGTCAGGTTTGCCCCTGAGTCGGCGCATGCGAGTCGAGTCCGAGTGCATGTCGGGTTTGCCTCCGCATTGGTGCATGCGAGTCAGGTTCGGGTTAGACATAATTTGTGTGTCTATAGCATCAACGGCTATAAACCTGTATGTTGAAATTTTGGCTACCCCAAACCATCGGGTCTATTTCAAGGAATTCATTCGAATAGGGACAGCTGTCATTGATCAATTATAGGGGAAGTTGGTCACGCCGAAGGCACCTGCTTCGTGCCAATCGGCACGGGCGAGAAAATGGGTGTCCCTATGAATGCTGGTGTTGTCGAAAGTGTTTTGTTGCCGAAGGTGTTCAGGTGTGTTGGCACCGAAGGCGGCTCGCTGCAGTGCCGACAGATGTGTTGCCACCGAAGGCGGCCAGCTTAGGGGTGTGCAGGATCCAAACGAAACCAACTGAACCAAACCAAACCGACCGAATTTGATCGGTTTCGACACACTCAACGGATCGGATTGGATCGGGATTTCTCAAAACCGATATGATTGGATCGGTTATCGGATTTATCAATTTAAAACCGACCTAAGCCGAATCGAACCGGACTCCGGTTTATATTTGACAAATTTAGTGGTACTGTGGTAACTGTGGTATCCACTACTCAGGACCACTATATAGTATATATCACGCGATTCACGTGCTGGGCCTGCAGTTAGAGAGTCAGGACTCAGTCTCTCAGAGGCTTTAAAAAAAGTAAAAAACCCTAGACTCCTACTCTCCTAGAGGCTGTGGCGGCTGTTGCTCGACGAGTCGACGACGACGCGTCTCGGGCCCTCGGCAATCGGCATCTCCTCGACGAGTCGACGACGACGACATCTGAGCATCTCGGCCCTCGGCAATCGACATCTCCTCGACGAGTCGACGACGACGCGGCGTGACTTCTCTGATCTGTGATCTCTCGCAAGTGCTGCTCTTCGAGTGGGTAGACGCCTTCGTGAAAACCCTAGCGGTCGCCGATTCCGATTGTGAGTCTTGTGACTCCTCTGATCTCTCTCTCTCTCTCTCTCTCTCTCTCTCTCTCTTCAGTTGGAAAGCACAGGGTTTTTTGTTGAATGGATTGGGGATTGAAAATGGGCCAAAGCCCAAACCGACCATCCAATCCAATCCAAACCGACTTTAATTGGATTGGATTCCAATCTCAATCGGTTTGGATCGGATTGTAAATTCTCAAAACCGACCTAGGTTGGATCGGTTTGGGTTTTGCCTAAATAGGTCGGTTTCGAACCGATGCACACCCCTAGGCCAGCTGTAGTGCCGACAGGCACGATCATACACTAGTGTATATACATATGTCGGTTCGGTTCGGTTTAGGTCGGTTTTGAATTTACAAATCCCATGTCGGTTTTTTAAAAACCAAATTCGATCCAATCAATTGAGTGTGTCGAAACCGATCAAATTTAGTCGGTTTGGTTTGGTCGGTTTGATCGGCTTGGTTTGGATCTTGCACACCCCTACACCAGAGCGAGAGAGAGAGAGAGAGAGAGAGAGAGAGAGAGAGACAGTACGGATGGATCGGTACAGGGAGGACCGCTCCGGCGACGGCGGAAGGCACCGAAAGATATCCCGGTGGTCCTCTGGCAGCCCCACCAACCAGCAACACCGCTACCCCAGTCAAGCCCGAGGTGGAGGCCACGGAGGAGAGGGTTTCTCTGTCGGCCGCCACCACCCCTACCGGAGCTCTCAGGATTTCCCTCGCAGCGGCGGCGGGCCGGGGTTTCGTGGGGAACCAGATAGCCTTGGCCACCAGATTCAGATGCCTATGGGCGGTCTGGTCCGATGCGGCAATGGGGGCCTTGGCCGAGGGGAATCTCCAGGTTCGTAACCCCCCTCTCTCTCTCTCTCTCTCTCTCTCTCTCCTAGATGGCTTAGGTTTTCTAGGTTTTATATATCAGTTCTTATCTGTCTTGGGCTGTTTTTGGAATCCCCTCTAGCCATTTATGCTGTTCTTTTTGATACTTTGTGTGTTGCATGAATTTGATCCTAAAGTCATAAATAAACCGTTGAAATTTATCTTCTTGCCTGATTAACGAGGGAAGTCATCTCAAGGTATTGTTTTTATAGGTGTGGATGTTGGACCCATTAGGTATGGCACTCCCATAAGGATGAAATGCAACTATCGATACGATCAAATGTGGCTGCACGTTTCAGAGCTGCTCTTGGATATTCAAATTTATTTTTCCAACGGGCGGTTGTCATGGAATTTATTCGAACTGATTTTAATAATAACTTCAGCACATTATATGGTATGATATCATGAATCGACCATTGTTGTCATGAGAGATTGCGTAGCTGCCTTCTGCTTATATAGGTTCCATGCGGACAGGTTATTAAATGCCAAAGGAAACGTGCAAGCTCCTTTTAGAGGATAACATCTTATATCAATTATTTGATATAAGCAATACTATAAGTGGGTTATTGTATTAAGAGATATCTAATGTATAACCATAACCTTGAAGCCATGTCCCATCTATTTGGGGTTCATTTTATGAAAGCTTCCGCTACATACTTATGTTTAGGGCTATATCTATTGTCAATGAAAGTTTTTCATGTCTTTTCTAACAACTCTCATCAATGTTATTCTAGGTCTTCCGTCCCTCATTGGACCTCCCACACTAATTCGAGGCCCTCTCATTATCGGGGCCACCTCTGCTCTTCGTTGTACATGTCCAAAGCATCCTAATATGTTCTCCATTATTTTGTCCTTAATTGGTGCTACTCCAACACTTCTTCTAATAAACTACATTCCTTACTTTATCTCTCCTATTTTTTTGCACACCCGCCTCAACATCCACGTCTCTGCCATGCCATCTTATGAGTTTTTTGTCACGAACTTAACGTTTTCCTTTGCTAAAGCCCGTGCGACACTTGCACCACCTCCTCGTAACCGAGTTGGTCATCCCTCAAAGCTCTCCTACACAATGACCTTCCCTCGCTCGCTCGCACAAACATACAAGAAAAGAAGAGATGGATGGAAGAGAGCTCTTCGATTATTATGGAGAATTACACTTCTCTGAGGCAAGGAGCAAATAAATCCTCCCTTATTAATAGGTTACACGTATGTACAAGAGTGGCTAGGATTTTGCCACTTGTCACAAATCCAACGGGTTATAATATTCTAGAGTTCTCCATACATTTCTACAATAAATACCTATAAATGATATACAAGATATTTTACAATATGCTAGAATATTCTGGAGAACCAGAGTACCTAGGATAGCTCAATAGGATTCTAGAACATTCCGGATAAACCATCATCCTTCAAGCGCCTCTCAGGCATTTGTTTGAATGCCTTGGGTACTTGGCTCAACATAAGTGGGGGAAAAAGTATAGGCATAGCATTCCCCCCCCATCTACAATAAATGCCCAATAATGCTATATAGTATATTTTATAATATGCTACAATATTCTAGAGAACTAGAGAATCTAGGATGGTTTCTTTTGATTCTAGAACATTCTAAATAAACCTTCATCCTCCAAGCTCCTTTCATGTGTTTGCTTGAATGTCTCAGGTACTTGGATCAACCAAGGATTAAATTATCGATATCGGTCTTTGTATCGATCGGCCCAAAAAAGGTACGTACCGGTATCAGTCTGTATCGGTTTGAATAAACACTGTTGCTAAAAAAATTATAAAAAAAATATTTAAAAGATCCAAAATAATCTAAAGTGTTGGTTTTTATGTTTGCTTCCATTAGTAAACAACATATAGGTACATATCGGTCCTTTTAAGTTATTAATTCGTTGTATTGCTGATTATTTTGAATTATTCAGTATTTTGTCATATAAGTAATGAAATAAAGTAAAACACAAGTAATAACTCATCTGGGATACACCGATACTTCAAAACAGGTGCCGTACCCGTATCGGATACTTCCCGATACTCCGATACGGCGGGATACGTATCAGATACGGCTACGAAGTATCGGAATTAAAAATAAACAAAAAAAAAATCTGATACAGCGGGGATACGGGCCCGATACGGCGGGGATACGGCCCGATACGTCGGGGATACGGCTCGATACGTCGGGGATACGGCCCGATACGCCGAGGATACGGCTTGATACGTCGTGGATACGGCCCGATACGCCGGGGATACAGCGCGATACGTCGGGGATACGGCCCGATACGTCGGGGATACGTATTGGGTCTAAATATATAATATTATAAATATATATTATATAGGTTAAATTACACATAGACCCCCTGTATTATGACCGATGATCACTTACACACCCTATAGTTTGAAAACCCAAAACAGAACAAGGAGGGGGTGCAAATGGTGTGTTTTTTAAAATAAAGGGGGGGATTTGTAGGGTTTTAAACATGAAGGGGTGTAAGTGATAATGGGTCAAACCCATCTGGTGAATCGCACTAATTGGATGCCACGTCAACTGGTGTAACGGATGACTGATTTTTTTTAGGTTATAACTTAACCTCGGATCGCTCAGACTGAGATCCCGTGGCCGACCTTATTGGAGAGCGAGAGGGGGAGCGACCAGGCGACAACGAGGCGGCGACCACACCAACCAGGTGACGACAACGAGGCGGCAACCACACCGACCAGGCGACGACGAGGCAGCGGCGACGACCAGTGCTCAGGTTTTTTTTTTCTTCTTCTCCTCTTCTCCTCCTTTTCTTCTTCTTTTTTCCTGGACGGATTGAGTTTCACTCGGATTGTTAGGGTTTCAGCCGCCGAACCTTGCCGATTTCGGCCAAAACCCACTTTTCCGGTCTTCTGCTGGACGGATTGAAGGGCAAAGTTGCTTTTCTGGGTTTTTTTTTTTCAAATCACATTATTGAAGGCATGATCGAAGTTTTTTTTTAAAAATCCAAAGTCTCGAGTGAGTTTCGCGCGGATTGTTAGGGTTTCGGCCGAAACCCTAACAATTAGGCTGAAACCCACCTTGTCGGTCTTCTGCTGGACGGACTGAAGACATAGTAACTTTTTCTGTTTTTTTTTTCAAATCGCATGATCGAAGGGTTTTTTTAAAAATCCAAAGCCTCGAGTGAGATTCGCTCGGATTGTTAAGGTTTCAGCCGCCGAAACCTTGACGGTTTCGACCGAAACCCTAACAATTTGGCTGCAATCCACATTGCTGTTCTTCTGCTGGATGGATTGAAGTTACAATTGTTTTCAAACTATTTACTATTCATATTCTAGCACAAAATTATTATATTTAATTATTAATATTATATATATATATATTAAATTACAAACGTATCCCCACCGTACCGCGTATCCTAGTTTTTTAAAAATCCACGTATCCCCGTATCCGTATCCGTATCCTTGTACCCGTATCCCCGTATCCGTATCGGTGCTTCATAGTAACTCATAAATTCAAACCATAAGTCATAAACACAAGTTATAGTAATCAAATGAAACACAATATAAGCCAATAAGCCATAAGTAAGTCATAAGTGATGTCACTTTGTTATAAACACAGAGCTAAATGCTAAAGCAATGAAACAAAGTTAAAGTAACACACATAAACATAGAAAAAGCAAATTACAAACCACAACCATAAGTGCCCTCCAACAAGTCAAACCCCCTTAATACCAAGTCAAATTGAGTTGAACTTAACTCGAGTTCTTATGATGGGTCATTAGAATTTAGGGGTTTTTCAAAAAATTGAGTAGAATTAACTCAAATTCTATGATGGGTTTATAAGAACTTAGGGATTTTTCAAAATTGAGTTGAATTAACTCAAATTGAGTTAAATTAACTCAAAATTAAAGGTATCAATCTGGTAAGGCATTAGATATTATCGATTAGTGAACTTATTAAAGCATACAAGTGATTATGATTGTTTGAACTAAATTAGTGGACTTACTTCGGTGATGGCATCGATCTGGTTAATAGGATCTGTCAATAGAGTCCTACTCACTTGTTTAAGTCCAATTCGTACCTCCTCAGTAATTGTGCGACAAGTAGAGGCATAACGGTACTGAGGGTTCAGAAAATAGCCTGTGCAAACATGTAATTAAACATGTTAACCAAACTTAATATAGGGAGGTATTAAGCGATATACATCACCTACTTTGGAAAGTTGAAACCACAGTATACCTGCTGCATATAAGTTGTGGTGAAGTTGATTATCCCACCTCTTGTCAATAATATCCCATTGTCTTTCAATACCTGCAGTTGGCGTGAATGGCCTACTTCCAAGTCCATTGCCTCGTATATGTAGCCCATAGTTGGCTTTTCATCCCCGCTAACTAAGCGTAGAACTCTATTAAGAGGCTTTACGACTCTCAACTCCTCCTGTACTTTGTCCCAGAACTTGTTCTGTTGAACAATCTGGACTACCTCTATGATCGACCCTTTCAAATGCCAAAGTTGGATTGCTGCCATTTAGGGGAAATGAACATCTGCTTCAACCCACTTCTCCACTTATGCAAACTCTCCAATGCAATGAAATTTGTAGCAAATCTTTTAATACCAGGGCGTAGGAGCTCATGGCCATCTGTGAACCTCTTCATCAATGCAATCACCCAATTATGATTTTATATAAATCTATCCATACTGTAGTTTAAAGGAAATTATCATCATCAACAACAGTATCATTCTCCATATTGTCATTTGTTTTGTTTTTGTTATAGTATCTCATTATCATTTTTTTTGTTATTTTATTTCCCACGTCCTCCCTCCCCATTTCTAACTCCCTTCTTTGGCATACGACATGATTCTCGGAATAAATTTGTGGAGGGTTTGAATTTGATGCAAGGTTGATAACCAAGCCAACATGAAATTTTTGGTTTTCCCTCTCATGGAGCCTTCTTGACAGGGTTGCGCTCCAAAGGCAATCCCTTCTCGTTGGAATAGGATTTGGTTGTTCTTCTTCTTATAACATCTTGTTTTACATGGATCTTAGTTTGATTTGTACATCCTATGTTTTTAAGGACTGCACAACATATATAGGCATGTAATGCCCAAAATATGAAGTGAACCCATTAAAAAAAACTTAAAAATATAAGATGCCATTTATTTGTATTTATTTTCTTGATGAATTGTATAATTTCAGACAGTTTTTTTTTTTAAAATTACATTGTTATCCATGCGTGTTAGAAATGGTGGTTATGTGATGATAATCTTAATATTTTAGCCACAGATAGGTAGCATGGTTCCTATTCTCTAATTTCCTTTACCTCTTTATTATTGCTAGCTAGTATGGAGAATTTAGTGAATACTTTTTGATTTGGTGTTTTTGATAATCGTTCATGCCCTTGTTATCTTTTTGGTACTGAATTGTTTTCCAGATAATCCAGCTAGGGGCAAAATTGCTAAACTTTTTGTTGGATCCGTTCCAAGGACTGCGACCGAAGAAGATGTAAGTTATTTTTGCACTAGAATTCCTGCTATATGTCTTATTTTCTTGTCACATGGTTTTGATCATTAGTTGATATATGTCGTTCATCATCTTTGCAGTGTTAATGTTTATAAGCTTATGTTTCTGAATTTGCCTCTTTTTCTTGTCTGAAGGCTACCATTTTACTTGGAATTTTAGTTTTGCGGTTGTGCGTTCTACCAGATTGGCATTAAAGTAAATGTGAATCAAATAAATATGGTGTAAAAGACACGATGTGCTTTTGACAGCTACTTTTAGTTAGAGCATTATGTGCTTGGACATGTTATATTTTATTCTTTTAGTGAATAATGCAGCCATATCTTTAGTTGAAATTATAGTACTCCAAGGTTTAGAAAATTGTATATCATCAGAGTGGCACTGCTCGTAAACTTCTTCATAGCATGATGTATGCTTCTTGCCGATCCATTAGAGATGCCAATCTGGTTCCTTCTTTAGGTGAAAGAATCCTTCTCGTGTCTATCTTGTCCTTTTTGTGGGCGAACGTGTACTCTCTTAGTTTATGTAGGACCCAGCTTCTTCCTTTCTTCATCATTCTCTGTAATTTGCAGGCAAGTGTAGGCAATTGCGTCGTGGCATAGTGTAACTATTAACTAAAATGCTTTTGTTCTCAAATATTGCAACATTATTTATTTAATGTGAGCGGCTGTCCAAGTACATATTGTCCTGCAACTCCATCCCACCAACTGGTGGGGATCTGAGTTCATCCATAGCATAAATGTGGATTTTTCACAATTGGATCGTCTAGATCGTATGTTTCCACCGTTGGATATTCCCAAGCCGACTATCTCCCGTTATATTTGGCGAATGAAGACTTTACATCAAAGAAGTCATCGTATCAGATTTTTGAGGCCTCCGACAGATTCATAGCAGTGAATTTACCTAAAGAAGTATCCTTTTTTTATTTTTATTAGTGTTTATTTTTATTTATTCGGGAATTTATTTATTATTTTCTTACTTTTAGTTAGTCTAATTTTTATGAGTGTTTCTAGGAGTCCTAGTCCTTTAATTTTGGGGAGTAGAAGTCCTATGCGTTATTGTATTGCATGGGCTTATAAAAGGACCCCAAAGCCTCTCATATTAAATAATGTTTTGATTAATGAAAAAAAGGGAAGATTTCCATAGATTTAATTTTACAGTTGTGAAAAGTTTTTATTAACAGATGTGGGAGGATTCAAAAGGGTACAATTCTTTGAAAGAGCATCAATTGGAATAAAAGCATAATAGTTCAAATAATAGTTGAATTTCAATGAATTTATGTTTCAAAGCACACATACAATCAAATGTTGACCTAAAGGACATAAGAGATAAACATTTCACATTTACATGAACATTAATTCTCAGGAAAATTGGTTAAAAATAAAAGAGCAATAATTGGGTTAAAAAGAGCAACAATTGAAATATTAGTGATTTTCAATCAGATTATGCTCCAAAATAGATATACACTCAAATGGACATTAGATAATCATTCCATGTATAAATGAAATGCATTATTAGTATAATTAGTTAAAACATAAAGAGAAACAATTGGAGTAGGAAGGCAACAATTGAAGATATTAGTGGATTTCAATGAATCATCTTCAAGAGCACACATACACTCAAATTGAACTAAAAAAATACAGTAGATAATCATTCCATGTGTTAATGTCTCTTAGCTATCATAATAAGAAGCTTTTTCATAAAAAGGAATAATTGGAATACAAACAAAGAGCAACAATTTGAATAATTGTTGAATTTAAATGATACCATAGTAACCATACTCCAAAACACACATAAACTCAAAGTTAAACTCAAAAAATATTATAGATCAATTTTCTACATGAAAATTTTTATGAAACAATTGGAAGAATGGTTGTTGAATTTAAATGGTACCATGTCCAAAACACACATATACTCAAAGTTAAACTCAAAAAACATAATAGATCAACTTTCCACGTGAAAATTATTATGAAACGTCAGAAAAAATAGTTATTTTCAAAAGAGCAATAATTGGGTCTATATTATGGCTTGAATCGTAAATAGATGAAGTTCCACCTATTTTTGGAGGGATTTGGTGCTTTTTTTTTTGTTTTTTATGCGGTTTTCAAGTGGTGGTTTAAATTTTAGAAGGATGTGCTTGTGGTCCCTGCTTGTGGTCCCGCAGAAATATTTCAGAAGGATGTGCTTGTGGTCCCACATGAATATTTCAGAAGGATGGCAACAATCATAAATTTGATGACAAAGGATGCGCTTGTGGTCCCTGTTTGTGGTCCGTGGGAATTTTTTAGAAGGATGACATGGATCGTAAATTAGATAAAGTTCCGCGGGCTATTTTATATTTTGGAGTCGGTTTGACGGTCGAAAAGTCAGAAGAAGCTGCGGTTCAAGGCAAGGTAGTTGCAGGGACTTATCGCTAATTGGGATCTTTGGGCGTTCGTAATGCTAATGTGATCATATGTCATGGAGTGATTACTAAATCCCCCAAAAAGAATTCATAAAGTAAATCACAAGATTCACAACTATGTGAGGCACAAGTTGGTTATAGTACGCTTTGTTATCTGTGTACTGTTGCTTTCATATATTGGATGCCATCTACAATATGCATCCTTTTTAAAGATGGTAGCAGCAGAACTGTATTTTTTGGTTTGATTAAATTCTACTTGCTGTTAGGGTATATAGAAAACTTGAAGTATCAGACACTTGGGAGGCAGTGACCGTTTACACTCCTTTACAGTTCATCTTGGCTACTTATAATGACATCATCTTTTCATAGTACTTGGCAGAAGTCAAGTCTTAAACTACGTCAACTGTCTTGTTGATTTTATTGTCATAGTAGATATGTTCCAACTGCTTATATTTTAACCTCTCAAAAAAGAAAAGAATAAACCGCCTATAAATTTTATAGTGTGATTAAATAGCGGTAAATAATTAACTGATCATATATAAAGTATGAATGTGCCGCCATGTCATGTTTGTTTGAGCATACCATACCCTATTCTTCTGGACACCTTGATACATGTGGTCATATTCTCTGAGAGTCCTCAAATGAAAGTATTTAATCTCTTAACATAAATCGTGCTTACATGATATTCAATACTCATCGACTCATCTATTATTGGAGTTTGCTATGCCTTCAAATATTTGGGTTATGTGTTTGAAGCTGTTGCTTAATTTCCCCGACATGTAAGTAATTTAGAATGTGACCTTTTGGTGAGATGCATTAGAAATTTAGAATGCGACCTTATGGGAGATGCAATTCATATCATATGATCTAACTATTATTTCTATTAATATGTTCTATCACGTTATTTTATGCTTGTCTTTTCTAGTATATATGACTAGTATTATCATGTTTCTCTTGTGTTACATCAATTTATCTAAAAGAGTGCTACTTGATCTCAGATTCGCCCCTTATTCGAGGAGCATGGAGATGTCATTGAAGTGGCTTTGATCAAGGACAGGAGAACTGGCGAGCAACAAAGTATGTTACTACAATTTTGTGATTTAAGCATGATATGGCTTTCTATCTATTTTCAACCCTTTGAGAGACTAATAGGAGTAATTAGGGCATGTGCGCTCTCAGTTAGTTTCTGCAATTGTTGTTATTTGTTGGTTTCGGTTGGAGACCTCTCTGTGTCCCTTCTGTAGATCCAGAATTCAAGACTGTGGAAAGCATTAACGTTGGTTGCATTTAGCAGTAAATAATGGAATGAAAATAAGTCTTGCTTCTATACCACTCAGTGCAGCAGTAATTTCTCAATGGCTATTGAGCAACTCATTAGTAGGACAAGTCCAAAGAATTTGTAGTATTAGAATGCCATGATTTCAGTACTGTGGAAGATGCCAGTGAAATGCATGGATGCGTGAGTTTGAAAGGATGTTAACCACCATAGCAGAACAGGTTTCATTGTAATCCGATTAATGGCTTGACCTTTCTCTCCTAGTAGGCATATTGAGCTAACATATGGTGTACTTGTTCATGGCTTGACTTCTGGAGTCCTGCCCAATGCTGATGCAAATATTGTCCTTGCTTATTTTTACACCAACATTCTTTAATATACAAGTAAGAATGTCAGGTTGGCTTGTGTAGGAGCACTTCAAAGCATGATAACCTTGGCGATTGGTCTCGTTTTTTATGTTGTGTTTTGTGCATAAGTCATCTTGGGCGGGGCATAAGTATATCAATGGTGTTTTTTAGTTTTCTTTTTTGGATTGGACATGGATGGTTGGTGCACATGTGTGCTTATCAGTCATTGAATGGATGATACTGTGTGCTCCTACTGTCATGCGTTGAGCATGGATGGATCGTGTTATATTTATGCGTTTTATTTTTATGGGCCAACATGTTCACGTTGTTCAAATTATTCTCCCATTTTAGTAGAGTTAATGGCCATTAGCTGTTAGTGCTCAATGTGTAAGATTCTTTTTATGTGAAAATAACAACCTAAGCCTACTCGTTGTGTTTTGGGCACACAATAAGGATGCTATTTGCTTAGATGTACTAAAGCTGCCATTTGTTCAAAAACACTGACTTCTATGTGCACTATTTTACAGCTAAAACTTTGTGTTATTTCTTTTCCTTTGAAGTTGATGGCACTATATTCAATATTCTTGTTCGTAGTCTTGGGATATTTGTTTGTTTTGATTTCAATAATTTCCTTTGGAATGACTACATTCCTTTTTTTCTACAAGTCTGCGAGGTCATTTTTGAAGTTGCAAAATACTTGTATGCTGGTGCAAAATATGATCTTTTGGTTCTACCATTTCATTTCTGTGCAGGATTGCGGATAATGTTACCTCTAAAAAAAGAAATTTGTTGTGTAACTACTTGCTATGAGTGATCAATGGTCGTTATATCGATGAGATGATATGCACCATGCAAAAACTTTTATGGTTCCAAGTTGTTTTTGGGTGCTTTGAGAGTTAGTTTTACTTTCTCGTACAAGTGGCATCAAATATTCTCATTAATTGGAGTTGTGTGTGTACTTATATTTGACCCCTTGACTACACATTATTTTGGGATGTGAATGACACAACGTTGCTTTGTGATCATCGGTTATTTGGTTATTATTCTGAGCAGCGATCCAGTTCCTATTAATTTGGTAGTTTTTAACTTTTATTCTTATTGAGTCAATTAAATATCTGAAAATGACCATGATTCCTTGGGTGGGCGTT
This sequence comes from Chamaelirium japonicum, assembly GCA_947650365.1. Taxonomy (NCBI): domain Eukaryota; kingdom Viridiplantae; phylum Streptophyta; class Magnoliopsida; order Liliales; family Melanthiaceae; genus Chamaelirium; species Chamaelirium japonicum. The sequence continues at coordinate 69,159,988 of OX393553.1, read as the reverse complement.
GTAGTTGTTTGAAAACTGCACGACTCTAAACGTTTGTCACACATTCTGATTGCAAACCTTTTTTCTTGCAATTAATATTAAAACACAATTCTAGTTGCAATAAATTTTACCATAGCTTGGATGTTAACAATTGGAAAGTGAAGAACAACTTGAAGATTCTGATCCATTGCTAATTTCCCTTCACTGAATTTGATTTTACCTAGGCGAAATAGAGTTGAAAAGGTCGAGGGGAGGTGGTGGGTGGGGTTGGAGGTGGTTTCTTGAACCAGATTTGCTACTCCAATTCGATGCTTGAAATTCATATGGTCGTTACTAGCTAGAACTTCATATGGTTGTTACTAGCTAGAACTTTCGGCAAATGTGCAAAAGTCATTGTCCCCTGTTGGCTGTTGCCTTAATGGTCTCGCACTATTATTGTTGCTTCTCTCCTCTATATCCTTATTTAGTATATTACAAGATTATTTAGAAAAGTGATTACTGCAAGCAAGTTGTTCTCTATCTTCTATCCTATATCAAATGTTCCCACCCTTTTATTGAATTAATCAGGGTTAATTTTTTTTATATTCCTACTATTATCGAGACTTTATTTTCCCTTTGTTCTTTTGATACTATCCCCTGGTAAGTGAATTTATCTTTTTAGAAATGGTGTGGTGCAAGTTAGTGATGGCTGACTTCGATGCATGAGCCAAATAGTGGTTAGTTCATTTTAATAATCATGCGTGTTCATTTTTCTTTGATCTAGGCCATTTGAGTAGTTTTAGTTTTTTAATATTTTTTGCTTTATTTCAGCCAATAGGAGCCTTTAGGGACTTTTATTTTAATGTAAAGGACTAAAACGACTTGATTGCTAAGGGGATTAGTGGGTTTTCTCCCAAAGAAATGCATATATTATCAAAGGGATATCTGATACTGAAGTTTTTTTTTTTTTCACTAAAGGAGAGGGAGACCGAGCTCCTCTCCCAAAGTTAAAGCAATTCAAGATTTCTCCTACTGGAGAGAGGAGTCCCGTTACTCCTATCCCTGCAAGAGAGGATCTCCTTCCTCTACTATGTGTTCGGAAAAAATGAACCATGGGGGACTCGTTTCACTTTAAAATAAACCTCTTCTGCTTTTGCTGGAAGTTGCAGAAAATAATACAGAAATTCATCTAAAAAATAGAGGAAGGAAATGTTAGAAATACAGAAATTGAATTTTTAGATATATAGAAATTTTATATGACAAGACTGCTAGTCCTACTTAGGTAGTTTATATCCTGTATTATCTGGTTGAGAAAGGAAGACCAATAAATAGAAGAGGATTGTAGTTCTTTACTTTTCAGTTTTACATGATAAAATATTTGATTTCCAGCAATTGTTGTTTGCTCTTCATCGTTGCTGGAATTTTCTTTTCACCTCTCATCTCAATTGAATGTGCATTGCTCATTAATTATTCTTATTTAGATCTAGTCTAGTACAATAGGTATCCTAGCGAGGATGTCCTCGCGTTCTACAGAGGAAGAACAAACTTTTTTGTACTTGAGTGAGCATCAACATTAATAATAACCTTTTTTGTCTCCAGCTATATGACATCATGCTGTTGAGTCTATAAATAAAGAGAGATGTAATCCCTAGTAGAAATAGATTGTTATAGTAAATATATTTACTTCAATTTTCCATGAATACTTTAATCTGTAGAAAACAATCCATGGGATATAAGCGGGTTCACTGCATAGTAAGCCTGCACTAATGAAGATGGCTTATAACCCCAATATAACTTCGTGGTGTGGATCTCTCTCGGGCTCTCCCCAAAGCATTTGTAATCTTGTTAAATTATGTAATGACATGCTGGAAAGCTCCTCCCCTGGTTTTAGTTCTCATCTGAGGCTAAAAAAAAGCATTTTTGCCTTTTGAGTTTTGATTTTTGACAGTTTTTTAGCAGGCAGGAAGAATGATTCCATTGGAGAATATTTTGAGGAGAATAGGATTGTTCAGATTCCTAATACATATGTACATATAGTTCATATATATGTTCGTGTTGGTGTCTGTTTTGAATCTTTTGATAGTAGATACTTCATGTTTTCATTATTTTGGTATGCTGCATTTCTAGTTGTGCCGTATAATTTTTCGGATGAGACTTTGCTGACTGGGGCTGATCATTATGCAAGGACAATGTACATTTAAATGTACAATAAGTTGTTTCTTTGTTTTTAAATATTTGTGTGTTATTGGATCTTAGTGTTTGTCAAGCAATCTAAATTATGTAGGACAATTTTCAAGCTAGCTATTGTAACATCCACCCCAAACACACAAGATATTATTCACTTTACCCGTGCCCGCACGAGGACTTCCAAGGGGGATCTTGGTCGTCACAATCCACCACCTTAAGGACTACACGTCCACGTGTAGGGTTAGACCTCCCCATTGCGAGGAGAACCGGCTTTGATACCATTTTGTAACATCCGCCCCAAACACACAAGATATTATCTGCTTTGCCCCATTTTGTAACATCTGTTCCAAACACACAAGATATTATCCACTTTGCCCATGCCCGCACGAGGACTTCCCAGGGGGTTCACCCATCCTAGTACTATTCTCACCAAAGTACGCTTAACTACGAAGTTCTTACGAAATCCGTAGCGGCACACGGTTTTAAAACGCGTCTTCTATGTTTGGAAGGGAAAATTATACAAGTAGCTCTGGATCTCTTTCTCTCCGGGCGATTTGGGGCTAACTCATGGCCTTGTACACCTCACCTCACCTCATCATTGGCATCTCAGCTTTAGGAGTCTTGGCTATTGGTTATTGGATCTTGGTCATCACAACTATATTTGTGTTCGACAATGAAGACAATACATCCACACAAGATGAATTTTGTACGAGATGAGGATGTTGTAGTGGATGTGTGTAATGTAAGGAATGAGGTAATTAAAGTGTCAATTACATTGGTTGAAGAAAGGTTGTGGAACACAGGTAATGATGGTTGTGACATGTGCTATGAATATTATAAGAGGAACCCGTAAGGTTTGGGTCATTGTCTAGTAGACGGGATAGGGGACGAGGTAGGCCTACAATTATGTGGTTAGAGATGGCAAGAAAATATTTGAGGATGCCTTAGTGTCAGATTTAGTCTTGGATAAAAATGAGCAAGAGAGGGATCCTAAGACCTGATCCCAAGTACATGGTAGAGTGAGGACGTTGGATTAAAGATAAAACAGAGTTGATGCCTTGTCCGGTTCTCGAGCGGCCTCAGTTGTAGTTGCTCTTCCCTCTCCTCTCCTTAGTCTCACTTTTTCTCCCTGGTCTCTTTTAGGACCCCAACTACCTGCCAACTGGCATATGCCAGAATCGCTGTCACAAGCCAAAGGATTGGCGTCAGTCGGATACATAATAATACAATTTTCTGTTCAATCCTACCATGGACCCTTCTCAAGTTTTCATAGAGTTGTGCTCTTTAACCGAGTTCGTCATGATTGTATAAGGATTGGTGGTTGTGGTGGTTATGTTCTTGAAGTACATATGTACAATGTTTCCCTTCTATGTGTATTCTTAGATCTTACTGTAAGTCCATCTGCATGTAGCTTCTCATATGCCCTTTTTGTCAAAAGTTTCTGGAAACCAAATGGAATCAGTACACAAACGTTTAAATCTACAGGTTGTTGTTTCATAAAATATGCAACTTCAGAGGAAGCAGATAGAGCCATCAGAGCTTTGCATAATCAATATTCTTTACCTGGGGTAAGTTTGTGACTGCCCCCATGCGTTATTAGCTAATCTATTCCATTTGACCTTTTTTTTCTTCTCATTTTCTCAGGAACCAGGTCCTATTCAAGTAAGATATGCTGATGGGGAACGAGAACGCCTTGGTAATTGTCAAAGTACCTGTCGTCTATATGAGAGTTTTTTACCCTAGTACAAATACATATGTACATTTGTTTTAAGATACTATTGAAAATGTAATATGATGTTCATCTCCTCCCATGACTACATCTTAATTTTATTAAACAGTAACATGCCATCTCCCATCAATAGGGTGTGGCTATGGAGGAGCACAATTCTAATCAAGAAGGCTCCAACAAAAGTCTCTCTATTTAATACATTTACTGAATTATTCTCGATATTATCTGTTAATAGTTGTGGTCCTAGATGCTTCTGATAAATCTCGTTCAATGTTTTGATACTGTACCTTCTAATGAAGCTTGTTGTCCACGTAGGTGGTGTTTGTCATCTCCTTAATATCCTGTTTGTGTACAATGAAAGAACTCTATGTTTCACGAAGTCAAATTATTATGCTTTAGTTCCATGCTATCCTTGATTATGTTTTTGCTGAAAATTTTAATCAGTAAGTTTTTCTTACTTGATGGCATTCTTAGGTGAAAGAATGTATATATTTTCCCACTATTTTATGATCTCAGAACAATCAACTTACTGAGGTCTACTCAAACTTGTTTTACTTATTCTGTTTTCCTAGTTTCAGAACCAATTTTACTAGTTACTATTTGAGCATATGTTGCAATCATGTTACACTTAATGATACGAGACTTCTGCACTTTGATCATATTTTCATAATTCTTCATGCACAAATCGTGATGGATTTTTTGATTCAAGAGAGACCTATTTTTTTTGGCAATAGTTAGGAATTTCCGCTGAGGATTTCTTGAAATTTTATTTTTGGAGTTCTGGAGTATGATTCGAAACATAACAAGGTGCCAGATGCCTGCTGCCTAATTTTTATTGGGCAGGATGACATGTTACTGGATTTATCTTTTATGACAAAACGGGCATATTATTTTGAGAATTAATTAATGGCCTCTTAACCAAGTATTAATGAGATGAGAATATTCATTATAATATATTGATTCTGGTGGGACCCATGATTTCATTTCTAAGATAACCTCTTGATTCCTGCACTTAGATATTTTTGAAGATGCCTGCGATGTAAAGGAATTTTGATTTACTTGACAGTTATTAGTCATTATAATGCCTACGCCAGGCAAGGTATGAGATTGCCACAATGCTACTCTTATGTCATGATAGAATTACTGGTTGAAGACCTATTCTATTCCTATACTAGATCAATAATGAGATTCTTGTTTATTTCAAACTTTGGATGTCATCAACTAATTTACATTGAGATAAAAGAGGGACTTAAAAACTTAAAATAAATGTATAAGTAAGCTTATGAAGTGCTTCTATGTATAAGGTAAGCTATTATGCTAACAAAAGCAAGACAAAATACTTCTATGGTGATGTAGGGAAAAGTATAATACAGTAAAACCTAATCGTGAGTATGGTTATGGTTTAAGTTAAATCATATGCCCATAGGTTTCGTTCGTATTGGTTTATATGTTGAATCCTTGTGATTGACATTTGGATGGCTGACAAGCAGTGGACCACTTATGTTATCTACATGAATGCATATGCTCTATTACAGAAAGTTTAATTCATTTATACTGCTACAAAATCTTTATTTTGGTTTCTACTATTGTGTTTGGTGCAGTTGAACACAAATTGTTCGTAGGATCTCTCAATAGACAGGCCACTGAAAAGGAAGTTGAGGAAGTAAGTTTTTTAGTTTCTTAATTTTTTAATGTAAAGGCTTATTCTTAAAGAAAATGAGTTTGTAGCACTTTCTTTTTCTAATTTTCATGTGTAATGTGACCTTCAGTCTTTGAATTGAACTGCCTACTTTTATTGACCAGAAACTTTTTCAGACAAGCTTTTACAAGAAACATGTCGAAAGAAGTAGAAAAATACTCCGTAACTCTTATCTTTTTGTGCCTTTTCGGACCTTTACTGAGCTCTGAGATTTCCTCAACAGATCTTTTCTCCATATGGTCTTGTTGAAGATGTCTACCTTTTGAGAGACGATATGAAGCAAAGTCGCGGTGTGTTTAACATTTTATAACCTTTCCTTGAAAGAAGGTTACACAAAGTTGCTTTTACCTTCTTGATTCTAATTACATTGTTTTAACGATTGATCACGATTGATCAAGGTTGCGGCTTTGTGAAATTCTTAAATCGGGAGATGGCAGCAGCAGCTATAAGTGCACTTAATGGAACCTTTGTGATGCGGGTACAATTTATTACTAAACCTATGTTAGATTGGATAAAACTACAGTCGATGTATTTATGCTCTTCTATTTTCTATTAGGGATGTGATCAACCATTAATTGTTCGTTTTGCTGATCCTAAAAGGCCTAGGCCTGGAGAATCAAGGTCTTCATTTGTTTCTATAATTGTCGGTAATCATATTATGGTAAACGTGATCTTTTTGATCCTAGAAAGACCATATCTGTAAAATTGAATGACTTGCTCCTCTTCTCGAATGTATTTTTATTCTATTGTTTGATGATTTTCTTTTTAGGGGTGTTCCTGCATTTGGGGGTCCTGGTTTTGGGCATAGATCATCGGTAGGGTTCAGGTATGTTGTTGGCTATATTACCTTGGTTTTCTTAAGGATTAATACGAGGTATTATTACCATCTATATATCAGTCCATAAGGCATTTGATTTATGAGTTCTTTTTTTTAACACTGTTAAAAATATAAGAAATGGGAAAAATCCTTGGACAATAGACGACTCTTGTGTCTTGAGTTTGATATCTATTCGTGTTGTATTCGATTTGATAGTACACATGTGAATGGTTTGGATTAATTGCTGGATGTTTTAGGCTTTAGCATTTGTATATAGACCGTGTCCAGTGGTGTATCCTGTCAGACCAAAGTTTGTTACTCACATCTGTACACAATAGTTTATTATGGGAAGGATGAAGATCCTCCCACTATTATTATGGTAAAAGACGACCATACTATCCTATCTTTTCTGTGTCTGCGCTCACGCGAATGTGTGCAAGTCCGTGTGAACATGTGCATATATGTGTTTGTGTGTGTGCACATGTTCATGTGCCATGTGCAGTGGCATATGCTTATGCAACTATGCTTGTGCCTGTGTGCATGTGTCTGTTAGTGTTTGCATGTGTGTGCATGGGCATGGGTGAGGGTGGGTGTGTGGCTACATATGTGGTTTGATTGCGTGGAGTTGATGTCCTTGTCCATGCATGCAAGCTTAAATAAATCAATCTCTGTTTCAGGTAAATGCTACAAAAATTTAAGTGCATTGTTTTTAAAAAACTTGCTGCTAGAAGAGGCTGTGAGATCCTCTTTGTATAAGATGGGCTCTCATGATTCTGATGCATTGGTCAGAAGCAATTCTATTAGAAGAGGTTTAGTCAGTTGGGCCCTCTCCATGTCCTATCGCTGAAGCATTGGCTGGAAGCAACTGTTGCTAGAAGTAGTAGGTGATCAGGAAAAACTTAGACAAAGTCGCTCCCCAATCGAGGTCCAAATCAACGAATTTGATCAAATGAAGAACTTATTATGAAGAACTTATAATTTTTTCTTCTTTATTCTTTCAAAACCTAAATCTGGTTATAAGTCACATCTTCTTTTCCTTAATCAGTGGAAAGTTTCTATTTTGTTCTCTCCTTGTATTGTACTCCACAAAAGCCTCTTTTAGATTTTCATAAAAACTCAAGTCACACTGCTTACACAATGCTCATTAAGAATCTCTTTTATCTTGTCCTCAGTTGTTTGGGACAAAAAACGGAACTTCAAATTTGGGTTTAGAATCCAAGGGATCAGTTGAACATTCATTTGCTTCACTTTGTGTGGTCTTGTAACTTTATCTTCTACTATGTCATTCTTTTCTTGACTTAAAAGTCCTTTGAATGACTTGATGTGTGGTTTGTCTCGTCTTGGTTTGTCTTGTTTCCATAAGCATTTGTCCCATCTTATGTCTTGCGGTGAGGCATGTAGTGCAAGGTTCTGTGGATTTTCAGAGAGGATGTACCATGAGGTATATGCATCACATAAGGAGGCTTATGCAACGTGTATGTCATATGCCTATCTCGCCTTGATAGTTCTGACAGCAATGGAAGAGACGGGCATCATCTTTGTTTATTTTGCTACATGTTGTGTTATTATGCTGATGCCATGATTTATAGGGATAATTAAGCAAAATGTATTGAAACAAAGGAGGCTACTTCTTGTTATATATGTTAGAAGATTTATGCAAAATTTGAAGTTAATGCTTGTTCCATTGAGAGTTTGTGCCTAAGTAGTTAGACAAAGTTGCCATAATTTGTCTAGTCTCTTCTAGTGCATTTCTTTTGGGCTCGTTGTTCCTTTTCTGCCTGCCAATGTCTAATTATTCTTGGTTTAGGCCCGCACAAAATCTTGGTGAGCCAATGGGTGGACGCATGCCACCTAATGCTTGGCATCCTCTGGGTTCACCATCGTTGGAACCGTCATCTCACGTTAGCACTCCTGGGTTTGACTCTAATCTAGCTATCAAAGGTTCTGTCGCGGAAACTCGTACATCTGCTGTAAGACTATGTTTCTCTTACTGTTTAGTATTATATTGGCCTAACATATAATGCACTTTACTGACTGGGAGATATTGTTTTTCTGTTTACTTAATTCTCATGGAAATATAGCCTGATACCTCGGGTGTCCCTGGTGGTTTTTCAAATGGCTCTACATTGAACCTTGGAGCGACACATTCCTCGTCATCACAGCAGGTGCCACCTCATTTCATTTTACCGTGTCTTTGCAAGTTTGACTCATCTATTTGGAAATCCATAAAGAAAACTTTAAAGTTTACTGTTGTTTTCTATCTTTGTGTTCTATAGGGTTTCAATCCATCCATGGATCAAACGATGCCACTCTCATCCCCTCACCAATTGCCATCTTCCCTACAGTTGTACCACACCCAACAAGCATCAGCTTCTAATTTACAGACACCAGTGTCACTGGTACCATTGCAGCAGTCTAGTCAGCTTCAACATCCTCAGTCTGTAGGCTTTTCCTCCTTGGGCCAAACTCTACCATCCCAGCAATTACTTGGTCTAGGCGGGCAGCAGCCTGTTTCTCAGTCTTCAATGCAGCAAAATGTCTATGCTACTGCTCTCCAAACTCCTTTAAGCCTACAGCAGCAAGGCGTATCTCCTGCTGCTAATCTACTGCAGTTGCCTGCCTATGGCATCTCTCAACAATCATCATCACAACTCACACAGGCACTGTTACAACAGCAGGCACAAGCTTTACAAGTAAGCTTTCAATCATCGCACCAGCCGATTCCTCAGATTCAACAACAGATGCAACTAACACAGCCCTCAAGCTTAAGTCAGCAGCAAACGTCTCAAACTGCGAAGCATCAGGTAGCAAAACATTCCAAACAATCATGGTTAATGATTTCCTTTACATGGTTTTACATTTGTTTCTGAAAGTTCATGAAGCCGAGCCATTAGAAAATGAATGCCGCTTCTTAATTACAATTGGTCTAATGCTTTTAATTGGATTCTTCAGTCTCCATGGAATGGAACTGCACCACAGTTGACCTCCAATTTTCCTACTAGTACACAAGCTTCTGTTATGCCTACGACTGTATCTACGACTCCTGCACTTTCTGTAGCTACTCAGTCTGCATCTCCTCTAACCTGCAATTGGTCAGAGCACACATCTCCAGAAGGATATAAATACTATTATAACAGCATTACCCGTGAAAGTAGGGTGAGAATTCTTATCAGCCTTTTTTCCGTTTGTGTTCTCATGTTGCTTTCATCTCTCTCTAGATTTGGGAAGTGACTATTTAGTATTTACATGCTTTTATAGTGGGAGAAACCAGAGGAGTTGACATTTTATGAACAAGAACAACAGAAATTGCAGCAGCAGCAGAAGCTTGTTTCCCAACAGCCCCAGTCATCCTCTCAGACCCAGTCATATACACAGGCTCAGTCACAACAAGCTCAACCACAAATTCAGCACAGGCAGCAGGTGCAATTGCAATTCCTTCAGCCTTTTTTACCGGTCAGTAATTTTTGGTTGGTTCATTGTAATTGTACAATTTACTTCTCATTTCTTAACTCTGCTGAATTTCCATCACAGTGTCAAGCTGGTGTAGCTGGACAGCAAAACATACAGGTAATTAATTCTGTTCGACCCTAAGGCTCCGTTTGGTTGGCGGAATCATTTTTACACGTAAAACTTGTGGTCTTAGTTTTACTTGTAAAACAAATTCTGAAGTATCTTGAGTGTGAGTAATACTAATACCTTGTTTGGATAGAAGTAAAATTTAGATAAGTGGACTGGAGTAACCTATTTACTTTGTTTGGTTTGGATCACAAGGGTACCCATTCATCATTCAACCACCTACCCAACTGATGATTCCCTGTTAGGAGAGAGAAAAGGGGAAAAAAGAAAATCAAAGCAGAGGATGCCAAGATTATCTATTTTGTCCCCTTTTATCTATTAGGAATACCATATGTATTCCTAATACGTTACCGAAAACCAACTTACGACAAACCAAATGCGGTATCCAACTTTAATCAAATACTTACCGAAAAGTTGAAAATCAACTTACCATACTTTTTACCTCACACCAAACGGAGCCCAAGAGAATTTACATTCTTGAGTAGTAATAGTATGATACTTTATTGACACTCTTTTAATGGAATGAACACAGTGAAATTAGTTACATGGTAATTTGTCGGTACACTACCCGTTATAGTTAATAAAGCTAGTTGTTTGTGAACCAACAAGATTTAGATCCATTATTAATATGATTATACGGGTATGCTAATACTAATAAAGATTAACTTCTACGAAGATAATGTCCAATTGTAATTGCAAGACCTACATGTACTCAGTCCTCAATTGTAATTATTAAATAGTTAGAAATCCTAGATTCACAACCTACTTGGGTGAATCTATTATGTACTCCCACTAGTTCCTTGGGTTTTTACTTTGGGTTGTGGGTAATTCTTTGGAGATCTATTATGTACCGCATTTTTTTTTTTTTTTGGTATTTGAAATTGAAAGGGGAGGTCAGCAGATCTCTGGGAGGCGCCACAGCCTGGCGCAAGCACGAACCACTGAATCCGGCGGAAGGACAGGTCTGAGGTCTAACAGCACCACCGCACCATCCAGGGTGGGGGGAACGGGGAAATCGCCATGCTTCTTCCGATGCTTCGCAGCCATGCATCAAGTGAAGTGTGCACCAAGGAACTTTTGAGAAACTTTAGTCCTTGCATTGTCCAAGGGAAGGAGGAGATGAAGCAGATTTAGAAGGGAAATAGAAAAACGAGGGGAAGATTTTAAAAAATAATAGGAGTTTGATCAACTGGAGCTTCACTTCGACTAGGGGTGCAAACGGTTCGGTTTGGATAGGTTCTGGGATGAACAAGGTACCAAACCGATCCTATCGGTTCTCAAATATTTGGAACTGGAACCGGACCATTGGGAGCATGGAACCGGACCGAACTATATAAAATCGGTTCGGTTCTCTGGTTCCACTAGTTTTCTGTGCATCCCTAGAAGTCAGAATATGTCCATCATTGGGACATATAGAAATAGAAAAATATTTTAAAACCGAGAAAACAACCAGTAATCCTGAAGCCAGATACATGATGCTGTTGTAAAGATCAGTAGGGTTCGTTGCATAATAACTTGATCCACATCACCCAAATTACCTAACCCGTGAATGCATTATGTATATACATGAACCGGTTCTGTTCGGATAACCGACATCCAGAATCAGGAACCGAATCAGTCCCATACGGTTCTACACTTTTGGAACCAGAACCGAACCGATTATGCTAGAAACCGTACCGATCGGATCGGTTCGGTTCTCCGGTCCATCGGTTTTCTAAGCACCCCTAACTTCGACTACACTACAACAAAAAAAAGCCAAAAGCCCTATTTGCATTGCGGATCACTCCGGAAGATCCCACAAAAGTGACGGTTGGCTTGGATAGGAAAGCTATAATGCGGCATGCGGTACGTGCGGTATTGTACCGCAGTCGTCGGATGCACGTGCTGCGTGCATCGCATGCACACAACGGTGCATCAGACAGCTGTGGTGCGGTGCTGCACTTGCCACATGCCGCATTATAGCATGCCCCTATATATATAGAGGACTATTATAGTGAGTTGTGAGCTGCTGGAGGGGGAAGTGAGCTGCGGGTATTTTGACCCCCCAAGAAATTATGGAATTTGATAAAATTTGGTGAGGTTGTTGCCTAGGATAAGATGATCATCCTCACAAATTTTCATCAAATTCCAAAACTTCTAGGGGGGTCAAATGGTCGAAGCAATTTCTGTAGATTTTAACGGTGACTGCGGACGGCAGAAATTGCTTCGACCATTTGACCCCCCTAGAAGTTTTGGAATTTGATGAAAATTGGTGAGGATGATCATCTTATCCTAGGCAACGACCTCACCAAATTTTATCAAATTCCAAAATTTCTTGGGGGGTCAAAATACCCGCAGCTCACTCCCCCCCCCCCCCCCAGCAGCTCACAGCTCACTATAACAACTCACTCTCTCTCTCTCTCTCTCTCTCTCTCTCTCTCTCTCTCTCTCTCTCTCTCTCTCTCTCTCTCTCTCTCTCTCTCTCTCTCTCTCTCTCTCTCTCTCTCGCAGTGGGGTGCTCGTGTGTGTCTATATATATATATATATATATATATATATATATATATATATATATATATATATATATATATATATATATATATATATATATATATATATATATATATATATATATATATATATATATATATATATATATAGACACACACGAGCACCCCACTGCGAGAGAGAGAGAGAGAGAGAGAGAGAGAGAGAGAGAGAGAGAGAGAGAGAGAGAGGACCACCCCACTGCACAGGGATGGATCCAGGAATCAAACCTTGGGGGCGCAAATGTTGGAAAAATATTTGAAAGGGCGGGGTTTTAAATTTTGTTAAAAATTCAGGGGACAGGCGAAATCATATAATTTTAAAATAATCATAGCTAATACAACTATAATAAGAGGTTCTCTTTCAAATATAGGAGGGGCGCCCCCCCCCCCCCAAAAAAAAATTATATAATTTTAAAATAATCATAGATAATACAACTATAATAAGAGGTTCTCTTTCGAATCTAGGAGGGGCGATCGCCCCCCTCCCCCCTTGTGGAACCATCCTTGCCATTGCGTGAGAGTGAGAGAGAGACATAGAGAGAGATGAGCACCCCACTGCGTGTTTCATATCCGTATTTGGCTTCGGCAAAGGCTGTTGCCAGCATCGAGGGAAGTGGCTGCAAGTTCCCCCCTCCCCGATCTCCTTCGCCCGAGACAGTAGCTACACATGGAGGCCCCCCTCGGATCTTCATCTTGCTCGCCAGCTAGGGGCCTGGGCTCGCACCAGCGCCGGGGAGGTTCGGATCCATTCCCTCTCCTCCTCTTCTTCTCCGGTCGAGGAAAATAACATTGGGAGTTTTCTAATCCTCTTTAGATAATTACTTGATCATAATACTTCAAAGGGGTCGTTGGGAATTTTGAAGGCCGTCATCTTCTTCTATGGCTGGATCTTCATCCCGTCCTCAGGCAAGGTCACAAGTCGTAGAGGAGGAGCCGGCAGGGTTGTGAACGCTAATGGGCTACTACCAAGAGAGGGGAGAAGGAGGGCGGCCAAGGAGGTCGAGGTCCACAATGCCCTCGTGATGATCCAACCACATGAAGTGCCTAATTACATTCTCCCCTTTTTTGGCAAAATTAAAGGTCTTGGATCTAAAATGATGCAATGAATATATTTCGTCGTCTATGGGTGCCTAAGTATCAATCACAAGCCTTTCCTCGTTTGAACTCGCCATTAACATGAACGCCATGCCATCCTACGATGCCACTAAATAAGGATCTTATCAATGACCATGAATGATAAATTATAGATCGAAATATCGAGTCAAAAAAATTGGGTGCTATCATCCCACCAGGTTGAGGAGCCACACCTCGATGGGCATTCAGTCTCAGGACGACAGAAAAATTATTATTACCTAGCCGTCAATATCTAACCACTTGACCACTACATGTGAACCCCCAAGCAATATAGGAGTAATCAAACCACTTGACCACTTCAGAACGTTAAAAATCATTTGAAGAGATGGGTGAAGAGCAACAAAGACTTCTTGGTAGACCAAGCCTCGGAGTGCAAATTAAAGCTTAGATGCATTCAAAAGGAGATCCAGGAGAATCCAATGGACAATTCCTTAGTGGGGTTGGAGAGGACTGCCATTGAGGAGTTGGAGCAAGTTCAAAACTTAGAAGAAAGTAAATGGAGGCAAAAAGCTCGAGTGGATTGGCTACAGCAGGGAGATAAAAATACCAAGTTCTTCTACTCCTCTTTCAAAACGAGATGCAGTACTAACACTATAGATTTGGTGGTGCTCGAAGATGGCTCTCGCACTAATGACATTCAAGGCATTAGAGAAGAAGCCACATATTTTTTTTCTAACCTGTTTGTCAAAGATGTGCAGGAAACCAGTTTTCAGCATATTAATTTTAGAAAAATCCTTTCAGAAAAACCTGCTAGCTGGATTAGCAAGTCAATTAGAAGAGATGAGCTAGAAATAGTCATCAAGCAAGCTAATGGAGACAAAGCTCCGGGGCCTGACGAGTTTAATTTCTTTTTCTTCAAAAGATTTTGGGGAATCCTAAAAGAAGAAGTTTGGGCAGCCATTGACAGTTTCTTCCGGACATGACAAATACTCTCCTCCCTTAACCATACCTTCATCACTCTTGTTCCAAAAGTTTCCAATGCCAACTCCTTCAAGGACTTCAGGCCCATCTCTTTGTGCAATTGCCTCTACAAGATGATCGCCAAGATACTTGCTAACAGATTACAAGTAGTCATGGATCAGTTGATCTCCCCCAACCAATCAGCTTTTATCAAAGGGAGGAGGATTACAGACAATATTTTGTTAGCTCATGAATTAGTCAAAGGATTTCATAGGAAATCCATCTCCAAGAGAATGTGTGTCAAATTGGACATCATCAAAGCCTACGACTCAGTGAATAGAGAGTTTCTATTACATGCTCTGAAGTGTATGGGTTTCAATGGGACTTGGATCAATTGGATTCGGGTCTGCACCTGCTCCCCCTCCTTCTCCGTCCTCGTAAATGGCTCTCCAGCCGGGATGATTAAAGCTAATAGGGGGTTGAGGCAAGGTGATCCCCTCTCAGCCTACCTCTTCACAATCGTCATGGAATGTTTATCAATCGACATTGAGTGGGGAATTTTGAGAGGCGATTGGAGAAGCTTTGGCTTGGGTGGAGGGCATCCCATCTCGCACTTGATTTTTGTAGACAATATTTTGATGTTTATCAAACCTAGCAAAGCTAATATTCTAAAACTCACGGACCTCCTACATCGATTTGGAGCTACTTCGGGCCTTGTGGTGAATAAAGAGAAGAGTCAGGTGTTTCTATCCAGGTCTTGCTCGGACTTCTTCCAAGGATCAGTAAAGGTACTCTCCCGGTTAGGTACTTAGGTCTTCCGCTCTCAGCCTCCAAGGTTAATAGGGAGATGTTCAAGCCACTAGTTGAGAAAATCTCCAAAAAAGTCGGCTGCTGGGCAACTAAGTTCCTATCTATAGGAGGGAGGGCAGAATTGATTAAGTTCGTTTTGCAAAGCTATTCCTACTTCTGGGCGCTGCATTTGCGATCCCGAGTGCCGTTCTAGTGAAAGTTGAAAAGATCATGCGCAATTTCTTATGGCAAAACTCTAGCACTCATGTAAGTTGGGGCAAAGTCTGCAAACCGAAAGGAGGAGGTCTTGGTCTTAGAAGAATCAATGACATATCTAAGGCCAACTACTTGAGACTTGGGTGGAAGATAGTGAGCGAGGAAGCAAACCTTTGGGCGTCGTGGATGAGGGGGAGGTACGTCAAGAATTCTTGTTTTTGGAACCTTGATAATTCCTCTAATTACTCCGCGGTATGGAATGGAATATTCAACATCAGAGATGCGTTAAAGCGAAATTTGAACTATGATATCTCGTTAAACTCGAGATGGGATTTCTGGTTCGACCCCTGGCTCGAAGGGGTAAGCCCTGCTGAAATTGTCGGAGATCAAGTGAGAATGGAACAAGGTTTAGAAGGAGCTGTAATTGCTGATTTTTTGGTTGAAGGCGAATGGGTTCTCCCGATACCTATGAATCGTCGAGTAAAGGAGCTATTTACCAGGATCAAAGATACGAGAGTCAGCCCAGTAGGTACTGAAAGCCGTGTCCATTGGTCTACGAAAAATAACTCCCTTTTCAGCTTTTCTGAGGCGTGGAATGCAGTGAGAACTCAAAGGGATGAAGTGATGTGGAAAAACATTGTTTGGAATGCCCCAGTTCCCCCTCGAATGGCTATTTGTGTATGGAAATCAATGCTTAATAAGATGGCTACACAAGATATGCTGAAGAGAAGAGGAGTGAGCATGGCTAATCAATGTACTCTTTGCAGGCAAGAAGAAGAAACTAGGGACTATCTCTTCTTCCAATGTGTGAGTTTTCTTTTCAAATATGGGAGACTATCTATGGATGGATGAACTTGTCGTATTCCCGACGCACCCATCTATACCTACCCAAACCCACCCATATGTACCCCACCCACCTAACCATATGTATACCAACCCAAACCCACTCATACCCAATACAACCTATCCATACCTATCGTTATCTATCCAAACCCACGCATACCCACCCTTACTTATCTATACCCACCTCGACCTACCTATGCCCATCTATACCCACCCCAACCTACCCATACATACTCATACCCACCTATATGTATCCCTACCCACCATACCAACCAATACCCACCCTGTAACACCTGTGGTGTTAGATTTGAGAATAATAGAAATCCTCAATGGCTAGTTTCGTCTTTTTACAGCCAGACTTTTTCTTTGGGCTTTTTCCCAATAAATGGATCGTAAACCTATGAGATGTTTTACGTTCACATTCTCCGTAACTTCGAGCATGTCACGATGGTGCGTTCCGTGCAACGATCATGTGTATGCGCAGCCAGTTTCGGCAGCCCGGCAAGTAAACCCTAGAAAAACGATAATTGCTTGATAGTTGTAGCTGTTTTGTTTCTTGCAAAAGATCGGGTGATCGGATCATAACGAAACAAGATACGTTAGATGAGGCTCTGAGAGAGCCTTCCAATGAGCCTAAGTTAGGGTCGATCCGACACCCGGGTGAATAGTTATTGCTATTTTAGATTTTGGAGTCTTTCCTTCTTTTCGGGAGATCCAGAAGTCAGAAAATTATGTACCAAGCGTTAACGCGTTCGCGTTGACGAGACCTTTCCAACAAATTCTCTCGGGCCCTATTCTGACTTTCGGTTTGATAGTTACGACTTATTATTCTTTTCAGCTAGGTTAATGGGCGAATCGCACCCGGATTCCAACCGAGCCCAGTTCAGGGCTCGGGACCGAGCCCGACCAGCCCTAGAGCCTGCCTCCCAGTCTCCTAGCATAATTTAAGCTCTCTTGACCTCCCTCCTCAGTGGTTTTAAATCCGAAATTCGGATGGGAATAATCGGACAGGATTGGGATGATATATCGATCCCTATCTTTCTTTCCTTATCCCTTCGCCTTAACCGACTCTATCCCCAACCCTTATCACAACAGCCTCCCCGCCTTTATATATGAACCGAGAGAAAGGGAGAGAAATAGAGAGAGAACGGGAGAGAGAGAGAGAAGGACGTAGAGAGAGAGAGAGAGAACGGGAGAAGAAGAGAGAGAACGCGAGACAGAGATGGGGAAGGAGAAGAGATCAAGGGAGATGGAGCAGCCGACCCGCCCCTCGCCGGAGCCCCGGCAAGCACGCCGAGACCCCCAGGTCAGCCCTCCCTCTCTTCTCTCCTCCTCTACCGGAACCGGACCTCCAACCCGACCTCACCTCTTCTCCTTTGCCCGGCGGCCCACTCGGGTGGAGAACGCCACTGGAGATCCCACTATCGTCACCCCAAGCCACCACCGGCCGCCGTTACTTCAAACCCCGCACGACCCCCCCCCGCCGTCCAAGCTTTTGGGGCTCCGACGAGGGCTCAGGCCGCCTCCTCCCGCGCCTCCTCTGTGGGGGTGGTGCGGGAGAGGCCGACCGAGCACTCGCCGACGCTCCAGGCTGCCCCCTCCCGTCGGCCGCCGACGCGCAGGAACCAGCGCCGCTGGTTCGGTCTCGTGGAGAAGAAGAAGTTGGGGGGGGGGGGGGGGCAAATAGGTAATTTCGCAGGTTAGTTTAATTAAACCCCAGACCCGACCTATTAAACCCTGAACCCGACCCGACTTCCGACTGCAGACCCGACCCGACCCGACCAGAACAGTGAACCGGTCTGGTTCACCTGAACCAGACCTGTGAACCAGACGATTTTGGTTCGACTGCCATTTCTCTGTCCGAACTCGGAATTTGACGAAACTAGCGCCATTTCGACCGGCTCAGAAAATACTACCTGTTGGCCATAGTCTAGAATAGTAATTATATTGTTTAATACCCTGTTTTATCCTTGGACCGAATCTTATCGCGGTACCGTGGTTTGACCGCCGTTTCATCGTCTGAACTCGGATTCGGACGAAACAAATGGCATTGTGCTCAGAACATTGAGCCCTACCTTTTAAACCTAGAAGATAACCCTAGAACCCCTTCTACCCTAGCAACACAGCCTTGCGATCGATTTTATCGGTTCTACGTGGTTTGACCCGAAACCATCCGACCGAAGTCGGATTCCAGTGAAACTGGAACCATCGGAAAGGGTTCTTCGAGCCCGATTCGATGAGTAGGTTTAGCTTCTGTTTACTTGATTGGCCTAGTATTGTTTAGGTTCGAGTTCTTCAATCGCACGGATTTGCGTGCTGTCGACTCAATGTTGGTCCCCTATTGAGGGTGCCCGACTATCCTTGGCATAGAACCCTCATCGTAGATTCTTTTGTTTTAATCGATAGAGTTGTGATGCGGAGCTGTGGTTATTATCAGACCTTGATCGTGGTGATCCAGCGGAGACGGATCAGAGGCAGCTAGCAGGAGTCATGTGTAATCGACAGCCAGGTGACATCTACTACCCTTGCGTGGTCTTTAATAGTGGGAAATGAGAATGACTAAGGGTAGGTGTCCAGGACACTGCATGCGGGCCCCGCCGGGCATCGTCGCATGTGGTCAAGTGGACCCCGCCTTGCATGCGGAGTCGCGAGTCCGGCGACGCATGCTTAAAATATTAATAGAATAATAATAATAATTGCTTTTGATTGTATGGACACCGTAATCAGGATTCCCTTAAATTAAATAATAAATTGAATAACTAATAATTATCGGGACCCACCCTCCTGAGAGGAGTATGGCAACCCTAGCACACGGGTCACTGGGATGAGTGTCTTACTTTATTTATTTATTATGTCGCATGGGTTGCGAGAGCAGTACGGGATCAGGGGTAAATTGTTGGAAATTGTTAAGCATTAAATAGACTTTGTGTAGCTTTATTGTATATGTTGAAAGATGTTATATGAGAATCTACCTGGTTAGAAGGTAGGGACCCTGTGCGCACAAGGGCCGTGAACCACCCTGCGCGTACAGCCGAAGTTAAGTAGGTTAGGGGTCACGGGCAAGGGTTGTGGTAA
Organism: Chamaelirium japonicum; assembly: GCA_947650365.1. Taxonomy (NCBI): domain Eukaryota; kingdom Viridiplantae; phylum Streptophyta; class Magnoliopsida; order Liliales; family Melanthiaceae; genus Chamaelirium; species Chamaelirium japonicum. The sequence goes on along the minus strand of OX393553.1, from coordinate 69,140,537 downwards.
AGCCAATAGGAGGTGCCCTCGAGTAGGGATTGGCCTAGCAACCCCGTCCCGGGGAGTTGAAGTCCCCATAGTAAAGCAAGTTGGACGGTAGAGCTCCACCGTGAAAGACGGGAAACCCCTTATGATCATCTGGGTGAGTAGTGCATGGTGTTGGTGGATGCACGGCGGGAGAGTTGGCCCTCTACATCGAAATAAAAGGCCCTATAGTAATGCCCGACCGGGGGCAGAATGAACAAAATATCCGGGGTTCACATTTTGATAGTGTGTGTTTTATCTATGTATGAATTTAGAATTGTGTGACTGTTTATATAATGACTTCGTGACTTTATATGAACGTCTTATTTAATTTGTTCTTTAATGCTGTAGAATATTGAATGGACTTCATGTTAGATAACCTAGTGACAGTAGAAATTGCATGTGAATATAGACTATTGATAGGTTTAGGTATCATTCTACAAACATTGATCATACTAGAACTGCTAGATTATATCTTAATTTATTACGATTGGTCGTCTCATATTATTATAGACTATTAGGATGTCACTAGCCATTAATTTGGCTAATCTCCCAGTTTTCTATTGGGGGCTACTCTTTCCCACGAGTAGGCTCAGTTGCAGGTCTGGAGGCTCAGGAGTAGCAGTAGGAGTCCAGAGGCGGAGTTAGAGTTGCAGTGTTACCTTTCTGCTTAGTACGTTAATCTTGTAGTCTTTTCTCTTCAAACATTGTAATTGTATTGGAATAAGTGTTTTTATCGGTTAGTTAGTATTCTATGGTTGTAGTTGCAATGGTTCCAGCTGAATTCTTTTGGGTAGGCCTCTCCTCAAGGCCCCAAGCCTAGGATAGATCATGATGAAAACATAAGTGCATATAAATGACTAAATTGATTAACCCTGTAGATAGGAACTCTAGACTGGTGCACCTGAGTGTTAGGTAGTGGGTGAAACCACTTGGCTAGCCGTAGGAGGCTTGAGCCTCGTGCTCCCTCAAATAGACTCCTATCAGTATGTAGTGGCACCGACAGGTCACTCATACTGAGAGGATATGACTTTTGAAGGTTGAGCTTGACTAGATAATATCTTCTCTCTGTTGATAGTTTCTCTTTCTTTGTTTTTTAATAAAAATATTTTTTTGAAAAATTAAAATTTAAAAGATTCCCCTCTTGTTTCTCCCTCCTCCTTGTTTTCATATTAGAGAGCGTAGAAGCCCTGTGAGAACCCAAATTGGTGTAATTAATTGACCAAACCCAAAACCCTCTTCTTTTTCTCATTTCACACCCCAGGGATCGGTCTTCAGATTTCTGGGGCGTGACAGCTGGTATCAGAGCTTAGGGATATGTTCCTAGGGGTTTTGTTAGGATGTGGTTCGTGTCTTGCGATTCTTTCTTCGGAAAGTTTAGACTCTAGTGGTGTTAGAATGTTTTCTAAAGATTGTATAGATAGTGAGTCGATAGAATTCTCGTAGTAGCTAGTGGTGGTATAGCGATTATTTCTAAGGATAAGGACCTAGGGTTAATCATACTTAGAGAACTGGTTTTGTTTGAGGGATTGATCTGTAACTAAGAACTGTCTATGATTGAGTTTTTGATTGATCGAGAATCGTGAATTAATCTATATGTCGTATGCGTATGATTGTATTAGAACTCTAATATGCTATAATGTTTAGGTTTAGAGTTAGTCGTTGTAACTCGAATGATAGTTCTTAAGAAGGAGCCACGTGGAACATCTTAACCAAGGGTGGTGTTTCTTGATCTCTAGGCAGAAGTATAGTGTTTGAGTGTATATCAGAGTATAGGTTGGGAGTCTCCTAATATGGATTCTCTTGAACTTTCTAGTGGTAAGGAGCTGACCAAGGACTAGATATTCAACTCTAATTAGTAATTTGGTTGATTGGTTTTGGAATGGATGTATTTGAATATGTCTGGAAGGATGTATATCCTTGATGGTTTATCTGGCATGGTTGTGAGGTTGTCCTTTATATTGGTTTTGTTGTTTTTCGTTGACCCTAAGCGCTAGAAACCTAGTCAGTGTTTTATGATTCCTTGATCTTTGTTGACCCTTAGTATTTAGAGACCTAGTCAGTATTTAGGATCCCTTGATCTTCGTTGACCCTTAGTACTAGAGACTTAGTTGGTGTTTTAGGATTCCTTGATTCTTGTTGACCATTGGTACTAGAGACCTAGTTGGTGTTTTTAGGATTGTCCATTATCTCGATATAGATGTAATAATTAAATTAGTTTTCTTGTTAAATCTCTCTGGTGTATCGTGGGTTATAATTAGTTTGGTGTAGAGCTTGTATGTTTTTTGTAATAGATCCTATGAGTGCTGATGATGACTCTTGGGGATAGTGGTTTCAAGGAGTACACTAGGAGATGAAAATCTCAGGTGGCAGTTTGAATTCCCTTGATTTGTAGATTACGGGATACCTTGATAGTGACTCTTGCGAAAGAGTATGCACTGTTCCTAGGGAACTTTGGCGGTGGATGATGATTATCCGGTAGAGGACATACTGTGGCTTCGCACTGACTCTTCGGAGGCTTTGGCGGTTGGTTTCGCAGTTCTTATTGGAACTCGCGGGAGAGAGCGCACTGACTAGATAACAGTGACGTTAAGATCGAATTGAGATATTTGAGTACTAGAAAGATGTTAGCGACGATGTCAAATGGATTGCCTACGTTTATAAATTTGGGAATATCTTATCAGTTGGAATCTTAAGAATTAATGATCATTATTTTTCTGATTCACCCCGCTTTGTATCAAATTATTAGTCGATTCTAGTAACTTTTGTTTGCTTCAGTTTCTTTTGAGTGATTGCTTTTAGTTCTCAGAATGTTGAGATTATGATAGTTTTCTCGGTTGTCTTTTTTCTAAGTTGTCTCTATTTGTCTCGGGTCCTTTATTCTTATTTTTGTATGGTTGCGAGATTTCCGTCTAACTATCTCGATGATTAGTTTAGGATAGAATTTAGTACTTTGTATCGATCTGCTCAGTCGATTTTAGTTGGCCATTAGTTTTCTAGTAGGTAGTTTCTTCAGCCAACTCATAATAGTTCTAGTTTAGAATCGGTCCCTTCGTCTTGGAGTGAGCCAATAAGATGACTATTTATTGCTAGAGCGTGGCTATCTAGTTTGGACCCACTTGAGAATAGATTTTTCGGGCATTTGTTCATTAGTCCCTTGAGCAGTATTGGTAGTTTGATTAGTGTAGGTGTTAGTCTCATAGGAATCTTATAGGATTTTAGTTTAGTATTAGATACACGTTAGGCATACTAGTTGAGACATCTCTTTTGTCAAATCATTCTGGAATGTGTACTTAAGCATATGTGTATGAGCGCATATATATAGTATACATTGCTATGATTGTAGAGTCGATACCAAAAGTATAAATTACATATGGGTGTATGGGCACTCATATACATTGATATACCTTTTATATCGGTACTGACAATTGAGTGCATTTTAAGTTTCTGAATCTATGAGTTTTGGTAGTTAGCCTACCGAGGGGAACACCCCTCGGTAGTACTAATAAGGGGGATGCCCCTTATCTAGGCAGGGTTAATGATCAAAACTCATGATTATGGTATAATCCGTAATGCTTAGAATGGGAAATGAAAACCAAAACTTGTATTCGCGATCGATGCGAGAATTTGGAGGTTCATTTCTATCCTAATAATTACGAGACTCGATTCGTATAATGTTTAGGTTAGTAGAGAGAGTAGAATTGTGAGTAGTAGAGGATTTTCTTTTAGTAAGATTTGGTGCAGTGACTTGGCTTTCTTGTTGGCAGTATTAGTGAGGATCTTCATACTCGTTATGGTTAACTTTTTATTGCTGTAATCTTCTTGTTTTGGTAGTAGAGATGAATGGACTTGTATATATGGTTTTTGTAGTTGAATTTTCGGGACGAAATTTTTTTTAAGGTGTGTAGGTTGTAACACCTGTGGTGTTAGATTTGAGAATAATAGAAATCCTCAATGGCTAGTTTCGTCTTTTTACAGCCAGACTTTTTCTTTGGGCTTTTTCCCAATAAATGGATCATAAATCTATGAGATGTTTTATGTTCACATTCTCCATAACTTCGAGCATGTCACGATGGTGCGTTCTGTGCAACGATCATGTGTATACGCAGCCAGTTTCGGCAGCCCGGCAGGTAAACCCTAGAAAAATGATAATTGCTCGATAGTTGTAGCTGTTTTGTTTCTTGCAAGAGATAGGGTGATCAGATCGTAACGAAACAAGATACGTTAGATGAGTATCTGAGAGAGCCTTCCAATGAGTCTGAGTTAGGGTCGATCCGACACCCGGGTGAATAGTTATTGCTATTTTAGGTTTTGGAGTCTTTCCTTCTTTTTGGGAGATACAGAAGTCAGAAAATTATTTACCAAGCGTTAACGCATTTGTGTTGACGAGACCTTTCCAACGAATCCTCTCGGGCCTTATTCTGACTTTCGGTTTAATAGTTACGACTTATTATTCTTTTCAGCTTGGTTAATGGGCGAATCGCACCCGGATTCCAACCGAGCCCGGTTCAGGGCTCGGGACCGAGCCCGACCAGCCCTAGAGCCTGCCTCCCGGTCTCCTAACATAATTTAAGCTCTCTTGACCTCCCTCCTCAGTGGTTTTAAATCCGAAATTCGGATGGGAATAATCGGACAGGATTGGGATGATATATCGATCCCTATCTTTCTTTCCTTATCCCTTCGCCTTAACCGACTCTATCCCCAACCCTTATCACAATAGCCTCCCCCCCTTTATATATGAACCGAGAGAAAGGGAGAGAAATAGAGAGAGAACGGGAGAGAGAGAGAAGGACGTAGAGAGAGAGAGAGAACGGGAGAAGAAGAGAGAGAACGCGAGACAGAGATGGGGAAGGAGAAGAGATCAAGGGAGATGGAGCAGCCGACCCGCCCCTCGCCGGAGCCCCGGCGAGCACGCCGAGACCCCCAGGTCAGCCCTCCCTCTCTTCTCTCCTCCTCCACCGGAACCGGACCTCCAACCCGACCTCACCTCTTCTCCTTTGCCCGGCGGCCCACTCGGGTGGAGAACGCCACTGGAGATCCCACTATCGTCACCCCAAGCCACCACCGGCCGCCGTTACTTCAAACCCCGCGCGACCCCCCCCCCCCCCCCGCCGTCCAAGCTTTTGGGGCTCCGACGAGGGCTCAGGACGCCTCCTCTCGCACCTCCTCTATGGGGGTGGTGCGGGAGAGGCCGGCCGAGCACTCGCCGGCGCTCCAGGCCGCCCCCTCCCGTCGGCCGCCGACGCGCAGGAACCAGCGCCGCTGGTTCGGTCTCGTGGAGAAGAAGAAGTTGGGGGGGGGGGGAAATAGATAATTTCGCAGGTTAGTTTAATTAAACCCCAGACCCGACCTATTAAACCCTGAACCCGACCTGACTTCCCACTGTAGACCCGACCCGACCCGACCAGAACAGTGAACCGGTCTGGTTCACCTGAACCAGACCTGTGAACCAGACGATTTTGGTTCGACTGCCATTTCTCCGTCCGAACTCGGAATTGGACGAAACTAGCGCCATTTCGACCGGCTCGGAAAATACTACCTGTTGGCCATAGTCTAGAATAGTAATTATATTGTTTAATACCCTATTTTATCCTTGGACCGAATCTTATCGCGGTACCGTGGTTTGACCGCCGTTTCATCGGTCGAACTCGGATTCGGACGAAACAAACGACATTGTGCTCAGAACATTGAGCCCTACCTTTTAAAACTAGAAGATAACCCTAGAACCCCTTCTACCCTAGCAACCCAGCCATGCGATCGATTTTATCGGTTCTACGTGGTTTGACCCGAAACCATTCGACCGAAGTCGGATTCCAGCGAAACTGGAACCATCGGAAAGGGTTCTTCGAGCCCGATTCGATGAGTAGGTTTAGCTTCTGTTTACTTGATTGGCCTAGTATTGTTTAGGTTCGAGTTCTTCAGTCGCACGGATTTGCGTGCTGTCGACTCAATGTTGGTCCCCTATTGAGGGTGCCCGACTATCCTTGGCATAGAACTCTCATCGTAGATTCTTTTGTTTTAATCGATAGAGTTGTGATGCGGAGCTGTGGTTATTATCAGACCTTGATCGTGGTGATCCAGCGGAGACGGATCAGAGGCAGCTAGCAGGAGTCATGTGTAATCGACAGCCAGGTGACATCTACTACCCTTGCGTGGTCTTTAATAGTGGGAAATGAGAACGACTAAGGGTAGGTGTCCAGGACACTACATGCGGGCCTCGCCGGGCATCATCGCATGTGGTCAAGTGGACCCCGCCTTGCATGCGGAGTCGCGAGTCCGGCGACGCATGCTTAAAATATTAATAGAATAATAATAATGATTGCTTTTGATTGTATGGACACCGTAATCAGGATTCCCTTAAATTAAATAATAAATTGAATAACTAATAATTATCGGGACCCACCCTCCTGAGAGGAGTATGGCAACCCTAGCACACGGGTCACTAGGATGAGTGTCTTACTTTATTTATTTATTATGTCGCATGGGTTGCGAGAGCAGTACGGGATCAGGGGTAAATTGTTGGAAATTGTTAAGCATTAAATAGACTTTGTGTAGCTTCATTGTATATGTTGAAAGATGTTATATGAGAATCTACCTGGTTAGAAGGTATGGACCCCGTGCGCGCAAGGGCTGTGAACCACCCTGAGCGTACAGCCGAAGTTAAGTAGGTTAGGGGTCACGGGCAAGGGTTGTGGTAAAGCCAATAGGAGGTGCCCTCGAGTAGGGATTGGCCTAGCAACCCCGTCCCGGGGAGTTGAAGTCCCCATAGTAAAGCAAGTTGGGCGGTAGAGCTCCACTGTGAAAGACGGAAAACCCCTTATGATCATCTGGGTGACTAGTGCATGGTGTTGGTGGATGCACGGCGGGAGAGTTGGCCCTCTACATCGAAATAAAATGCCCTATAGTAATGCCCGACCGGGGGCAGGATGAACAAAATATCCGGGGTTCATATTTTGATAGTGTGTGTTTTATCTATGTATGAATTTAGAATTGTGTGACTGTTTATATGATGACTTCGTGACTTTATATAAACGTCTTATTTAATTTGTTCTTTAATGCTGTAGAACATTGAATGGACTTCATGTTAGATAACCTAGTGACAGTAGGAATTGCATGTGAATATAGACTATTGATAGGTTTAGGTATCATTCTACAAACATTGATCATACTAGAACTGCTAGATTATATCTTAATTTATTACGATTGGTCGTCTCATATTATTATAGACTATTAGGATGTCACTAGCCATTAATTTGGCTAATCTCCCAGTTTCCTATTGGGGGCTACTCTTTCCCACGAGTAGGCTCAGTTGCAGGTCCGGAGGCTCAGGAGTAGCAGTAGGAGTCCAGAGGCGGAGTTAGAGTTGCAGTGTTACCTTTCTGCTTAGTACGTTAATCTTGTAGTCTTTTCTCTTCAAACATTGTAATTGTATTGGAATAAGTGTTTTTATCGGTTAGTTAGTATTCTATGGTTGTAGTTGCAATGGTTCCAGCTGAATTCTTTTGGGTAGGCCTCTCCTCAAGGCCCCAAGCCTAGGATAGATCATGATGAAAACATAAGTGCATATAAATGACTAAATTGATTAACCCTGTAGATAGGAACTCTAGACTGGTGCACCTGAGTGTTAGGTAGTGGGTGAAACCACTTGGCTAGCCGTAGGAGGCTTGAGCCTCGTGCTCCCTCAAATAGACTCCTATCAGTATGTAGTGGCACCGACAGGTCACTCATACTGAGAGGATATGACTTTTGAAGGTTGAGCTTGACTAGATAATATCTTATCTCTGTTGATAGTTTCTCTTTCTTTGCTTTTTAATAAAAATGTTTTTTTGAAAAATTAAAATTTAAAAGATTCCGCTCTTGTTTCTCCCTCCTTCTTGTTTTCATATTAGAGAGCGTAGAAGCCCTGTGAGAACCCAAATTGGTATAATTAATTGACCAAACCCAAAACCCTCTTCTTTTTCTCATTTCACACCCCAGGGATCGGTCTTTAGATTTCTGGGGCGTGACACACCCCTTAACTACCAAAACCCACCCTCAACCACCAAAACCCACCCATACGTACCCCAACCCGCTCATACCAACGTCGAGCCACTCATACCCACCCCAACCCATGCATACCCACCCATACCTATCCTTTCCTAGCTTTATGCATCCCCACCCCTCCATACCCCCCTATATCCACCTTATAACCCCCATTCTACCCCATACCCACCTCAAACTAATACCCACACAGCCACACTTACCTATTCATACCTCCTCCCACCCTTACTTACTTGTACCCATCCATACCCATCCCCACATACCCATACCTACCCCGATATGCCCATACATACATATAATCACCCATACATATCCTCACTCATTAAAACTCATACATACTTACCCAAAAAAACCCAATCCAATCCATACCCATTCATACCCGCCCACACACACTCATACTTATCATAATCCATGCATACTCACTCATACGCACCCATACCCACCATCATCCATCTATACGCAATACCTATTCATACCAATACAAACCCATTACTACCCCTTCATACCTACCCATACCCATTCTTACCCACCCCAATCCTCCATACATACCCATACCCATACTTACCCACTGAAACTCACCCATATAGATCCGAAACTACCTATACCCTCCCATACCTACTTATACCTACTCATACCCACCAAATCCCATCTATATATAGCCATACCCATTTATACCAACTCATACACACCGAAACCCACCTATACCGGCTCAAATCCACCTTTACCTATAGATACACCCCAATACCAACCACAACCCACGCCCATCAACTGAAACTTACACATACCTACCCGAACATACCTAAACCTATCCAAACCAACCCAAAACCAACTCATACTTATCAAAACCACCCATAACAACTCATACCCACCCTTACCCTACCCATACCTAGTCCAACTCATTCATATCTACCCGCACCGATCTATACCCACCCAAACCCACCTATATGCACCCTACGCACCTAACCATATGTATACCCATCCCAACCCACTCTTACCCAACACAACCCACCCATACCTATTATCATCTATCCAAACTCACCCAAACCTACCCTTACTTATCTATACCTACCTCGACCTACCTATGCCCATCTATACCTACCCCAACCTACTCATATGTACTCATACCTACCTATATGTATCCCTACCCATTATACCAAGCAATACCAACCCCTACTTACCCAGACCCACCCTCAACTACCAAAACTAACACATATCTACCCCAACCCGCTAATACCAACCTCGACCCACGCATACCCACCCCAACCAACTCATACCCATCCTTTTCTAGATTTATGCATCCCCACCATACCCCCCCATATCCACTTTATACCCCCTATTCTAACCTATACCCACCTCAAACCAACACCCACCCAGCCACACTTACCTATTCATATCTCCTCCCACCCTTACTTACTTGTACCCACCCATACCCATCCCCACATACCTATACCCACCCCTATATGCCCATACATATATATAATCACCCATACCCATCCTTACCTATTGAAACTCATACATACCTATCCAAAAAAACCTAATCCAATCTATACCTATTCATACCCGCCTATACACACTCATACCCATTCTAATCCGTGCATACTCACTCATACCTACGTATACCCACTACTAACCATCTATACCCAATAACATCTACCTACCCTCATTCACCCATTCTATACCCACGCCCCATACCTATCCATACCAATACAAACCCATTACTCCCCTTTATACCTACTCATACCCATTCTTACCTACCCCCATCCTCTATATATACCCATACCCATACTTACCCATCGAAACTCACCTATACAGATCCAAAATTACCTATACCCTCCCATACCTACTTATACCTACTCATACCCACCAAATCCCATTTGTAAATAGCTATACCCATTTATACCCACCCATACATATCGAAACTTACCTATGCCGGGTCAAATCCACCTTTACCCATAGATACACCCCCATACCCATCACAACCCATGCCAATCAACTGAAACTTACCCATACCTACCCGAAACCACCTAAACCCACCCAAACCAACTCATACTTATCCAATCAACCAATAACAACTCATACCAACCCTCACCCTACCCATACCCAGTCCAACTCATTCATACCCACCCGTACCCATCTATACCCACCCACCTAACCATATGTATACCAACCATAACCCACTCATACCCAACACAACCCACCATACCAACCAATACCTACCCCCACTCACCCAGACCTACCCTCAAACCCCAAAACCCACCCATACCTACGCCAACCCGCTCATACCAACCTCGACCCACTATACCCCCCATATCCACCTAATACCCCCCATTTTACCCCATACCCACCTTATATCAACACCCAGCAACCATTTATACCTCATTCCACCCTTACTTACATATACTCACCCATACCCATGCATATCCCTACATACCCATACCGACCCCCTATATACCCATACATACATATAATCACCTATACCCATCCTCACCTACAGAAACTCACACATACCTACCCAAAAAAACCTAATCCAATCCATACCCATTCATACCCGCCCATACACATATATACCCATCATAATCTATACATACTTACTCATACCCACCCATACCCACTACCATCCATCTATACCCACTAATATATACCCATACCTACCCCATTCACCTATACCAGGCCCACCCCCCATACCTATCCATACCAATATAAACCTATTACTACCTCTTCATACCTACCCATACCCATTCTTACCCACCCCTATCTTCCATATATACCCATACCTATACTTACCTACCGAAACTCACCCATACTGATCCAAAACTACCTATACCCTCCTATACCAACTCATACCCAACATATCCCATCTGTAGATAGCCATACCCATTTATACCCACCCATACACACCGAAACCCATCTATAACGGCTCAAATCCACCTTTACCCATAAATACACCCCTATACCCACTATAACCTATGCTTTTCAACTGAAACTTACCCATACCAACTCGAACCGACCTAAACCTACCCAAACTAACTCATACATATCCAACCCAACCATAACAACTCATACCCACCTTTACCTTACTCATACCCAGTCTAACTCATTCATACCCACCCGTACCCATTTATACTCACCCAAACCCACCCATATGCACCCCACCCTCCTAACCATATATATACCAATCCCAACCTACTCATACCTAACACAACCCATACATACCAATCTCATTTATCCAAACCCACCCATACCCAACCCTACTTATCTATACCAACTTCGACCTACCTATGCCCATCTATACCCATCCCAATCTACCCAAATGCATTTATACCCACCTATATGTATCCCTACCCAATATACTAACCAATACCCACCCCCACTCACCAAACCTACCCTCAACCACCAAAACCCACCCATATCGATCCCAATCTGCTCATACCAACTTCGACCCACTCATACCAACCCCAACCCACTCATACCCACCTATACCTACCCTTTCCTAGCTTTATACATCCCTACCCCACCATATCCCCCCATATCCACCTTATACCCCCATTCTACGCTATAACCTCCTCAAACTAACACCTACCCATCCACACTTACCCATTCATACCTCCTCCGACCCTTACTTACTTATACCCATCCAAACCCATTCCCATATACCCATACCCCCCTATATGCCCATACATATATATAGTTTACCCATACCCCCTTGCCCACTGAAACTCACACATACCTACCTAAAAAAAACCCAATCTAATTCATACCTATTCATACTCGCCCATACACACTCATACCCATCATAATCCATGCATACTCACTCATACCGACCCATACCCACCACGATCTATCTATACCCACTAATATTTACCCCTACCTACCCCCATTCACCCATACTATACCCATCTCCTATACCTATCCATACCAATACAAACCTATTACTACCCCTTCATACCTATCCATACCAATTCTTATCCACCCCCATCCTCCATACATACCCATACCCATACTTACCCAACGAAACTTACACATACAGATCCGAAACTATGTATACCCTCCCATACCTACTTAGACCTACTTATACCTACCAAGTCCTATCTGTATATAGCCATACCCATTTATACCCACCTAAAAACATCGAAACCCATCTATACCGGCTCAAATCTACCTTTACCCATAAATATACCCTCATATTCACCACAACCCATGCCTATCAATTGAAACTTACCCATACCTACCCGAACCAACCAAAACCCACCTAAACCAACCCAAACCAACTCATACCCATCCAACCCATCCATAACAACTCATACCCACTCTTACCTTACCCATACTCAATCCAGCTCATTCATACCCACCCACACCTATCTATACCCACCCAATCCCAACCATATGCACCCCACCCACCTAATCATATGTATACCCACCCCAACCCACTCATACCCAATACAACCTACCCATACCTATCATCATCTATCCAAACCCACCCTTACTTATTTATATCCACCTCGACCTACCTATGCCCATCTATACCCACCCCAACTTATCTATACATACTCATACCCATTTATATATATCCTTACCCACCATACCAACCAATACCCACCCCTACGCACCCAGACCCACCCTCAACCACCAAAACCCACCCATACCTATGCCAACCCGCTTATACCAACCTCGACCCACTCATACCTACCCTAACCCACTCATACTCACCCATACCTACCCTTTTTGAGCTTTATGCATCCCCACCCCACCATACCCCCCCCATATCCACCTTATACCCCCCATTGTACCCCATACCCACCTCAAACCAATACCCACCCAACCACACTTACCCATTCATACCTCCACCCACCATTACTTACTTATACCCACCCATATCCATCCCCACATACCCATACCCACTCTTATGTTCCCATACATCCATATAATCACCCATACCTATCCTTATCCACTGAAACTCATACATACCTATCCAAAAAAACCTAGTCCAATCCATACCCATTTATACCCGCCTATACACACTCATACCCATCCTAATCCATACATAATCACTTATACCCACCCATACCCACTACCATCCATCTATACCTACTAATATCTACCCCTACCTACCCCCATTCACCTATACCACGCCCAACCCCCATACCTATCCATACTAATATAAACCCATTACTACACCTTCATACCTACCCATACCCATTCTTATCCACCCCCATCCTTTATACCTACCCATACCCATCCTTTACACATACCCATACCCATACTTACCCACCAAAACTCACCCATACAGATATGAAACTACTTATACCCTCCCATACCCACTTATACATACTCATACCCACCAAATCCCATCTGTATATAGCCATACCTATTTACACCCACCCATACATATTGAAACCCACCTATACCGGCTCAAATGCACCTTTACCCATAAATACACCCCTATACCCACCACAAGCCACACTCATCAACTGAAACTTGTCCATACTGACCCGAACCCACCCAAATCAACCCAAACCAATTTATACCTATCTAACCCACCCATAATAACTCATACCCATTGTATGCGAGGAAAAAAGATACGAGTTATCTTTATTGCGAACACACGAGATTACAGATGCCGGGACCCAGGGACTCGGGGGTGGTGAGCCGGGTGCGGCGAATATTCGATCAGGAGATTATGGGAGAGATCCTCTGGAGGGTCCCTTTGATTCGCGTCTCCATGTGGTATTCGTGCAAGAGCTCTAAAGGGGTTGCCCAGGACAGAGGTCTTTACAGGGTGAGGGGTTTTTGAGAGGCTAAGGAATATCCGTCGTTGCTTTTGTCCCTTCCGTGCTTCGCGCTTCCTCGACTAGGGTTTCCGGCTTCGTTCCTCGATCTTTGTATCTTCCTTGATCCTTGCTAGACCTTGGTGTCCTTGATCGTCGGTTCGCGGCGTCGATCGTGCTTTTGGCGTTGGCTTTGGCTTTGGATTTCGGCTTTGGCTTTGCTTTGGCGTGGCTCTGGCTTTTGTTTTGCTTTGGCGCTTGCGCTTGAACGTAGACGGATAGAGACTTGCAATGTTGTAGTTCTTTCGGACTTCACGTCGTATCGGCTAGAACGTGCGGTGCTTTGCTCATGACCGGCGTAGTTGCTTGGCTTTTGCACTTGCGTTGCTTTGGCGCGGGCTTTATCGAGGCTTTTGCTTTGGCTTCTCACGTTGCTTTTGCTTCGGTGTTGACTCGATCTTCTTCTCGAACGACGGTGGCCACTTCTTCAAGGCTTTTGGATTTCTCGACGGTTTAGGCGTCGGCTCGACTTCTCTTCTTCTTCGGGCTAATTTGGTGTGATTGGAGTCGAAGGGTTCCTTTGAAGACGGCGGGGGTAGCATCGATCTCCGTGCGACGGTTGTAGCGTTGGCTTTGCTTTGAAGATGACGGGTGTAGCAATGACTTTGCTTCTCATTTTCTCTGGGCTTCTTTGGCGTGATCGGAGTCGAAGGGTTCCTTTGAAGACGGCGGGGGTAGCACCGATCTTCGTGCGATGGTTATAGCGTCGGTTTTGCTTTGAAGATAACGGGTGTAGCGACGCTTCCAAGCTTTCTTCTTCGTGGATGGAGTGGGCGTTTGTCGAAGGTGACGGGGTGATGACGCTTCGGTCTTCTTCTCTGGGCTTTTGGGCTTGATTGGAGTGGAAGGCTTTGCTTTGAAGACGACGGGTGTGGTGTCGCTCCGATCTTCTTCTCCGGCCTTTGCTTCTAGCGTCTTCGGAGTCAAAGGATTCTTCTTCTCCGAGCTTTCTTCTTCATGCACAGAGTCGAAGGCTTGATCTTCTTATGCAAGGGTCTTCACATTGATGAGGGCTTTCAATGTACTAAGCCGGTCCCGAAGGGATAGGCTTGCCAGTGCCTCATGAAGCCTTGGGTCGATGAAGAGCACGTCTCCCCTTCTGCAGAGCTCCTTCGTCTTGTCTTTGTCTTTGACCTAGTGACGGTTGTGGTGTTAGCTTCTTCTCCGGGCGTATTTGGCGTAATCGGAGTTGAAGGCTTTGTTGAAGATGACGGATGTAGCGCCACTTCGGGTATCCTTCTCCAAGCTTTCTTCTTCGTGAATGGAGCGGATGCTTGTTGAAGACGACGGGGTGTTGCCACTTTAATCTTCTTCTCCGGGCTTTTGGGCTTGATCGGAGTCGAAGGTTTGTTGGAGATGACGGGGTGATGCCGCTCCGATCTTCTTCTCCGGCCTTTGCTTCTGGCGTCTTCAGAGCTGAAGGATTGTTGGAGACGACGGGGTGATGCCGCTCCGATCTTCTTATCTGGCCTTTGCTTCTGGCGTCTTCGGAGTTAAAGGTTTCTTCTTCTCCGAGCTTTCTTCTTCGTGTATGGAGTCGAAGGCTTGATCTTCTTGTGCAAGGGTCTTCACTTTGATGAGGGCTTTCAATGGACTAAGCCGATCCCGAAGGGATAGGCTTGCCCGTGCCTCGTGAAGCCTTGGGTCAATGAAGGGTGCGTTCCTCCTCTACAGAGCTTCTTCGCTTCTTGCCATCCGACCCCTTGAGCCTTTCCCCTCCCCCTCTATTTATAGGTGAAGGAGGGGAGGGGAGAGATTTGATAAGATTTATTTGAATCCCTTTAATATCTCTCCCATAACTACCCAAGATTTATTCATCCATTGATGAGGGAAATAAGCCTTTATTTGCTTTCCTTTTCTGGCGGAGTAGTTATGGCTCAATCCTTTTTGAATTTATTTGAATCTTGCACATAAAGTCGATGGCGACCTGTCTTCGTTTCTTGTCCGTCGGATCGAGGGATCGGTGCAGATCTACGCTTATGTAGACGTCATACGCAACCTCCCCCCGCGCATGGCAGTATTTGTTTCCTTTTTCTTCTTTTCTTTCCTTTCTTTTCTTTCTTTCTTTATTTTCCTTCTTTTCTTTTCTTTTCTTGCATGGTCGGCCACCCCCTAAAGGGGTTCGAATTTCTATAGGGGGGACGGGTGGGCCCCACTTGGGGATGGGCCCACCCGGCCCCTTGTTTGGAGTGGGTCGGGTCCGGTTTACGTGTCAGGTCTCCCTCCACATTGGTGTATGCGAGTCGGGTCCGGGTCCGAGTGCGTGTCGGGTCTCCCTCCGTATTGGTGCATGCGAGTCGGGTCCGGGTCTGAGTGCACGTCGGGTTAGCCTCCGCATTGGTGCATGTGAGTCGGGTTTGGGTTAGACACAATTTGTGTGTCTACAAATGCCCCCTCAAGGATGAGTGCGCCGGCGGAAACGCGGAGTACTTGTGTACATAGGAAATGCATATCACTTGTCCTTGATTCCTTTCTTGGATGGGATTGGGGGCTTATTTAAGGGCCATTACCCCTTTTATCCAATACCTTGTTCTTGCGAAGGCTCTGCTGGCGTTTGGAGACCGCCGTCGGAAGAGGCTGCCTAGGGTTGCACGCGACTTGCTCCGTCTTCCTAGTGTCGCCTCTTTCGTCAGTGGCGGCAGCGATGGTGCGTGGCGTTTGAAGACGAAGTCTTCTTCTGCGGCTTGGAGATAATGGATCCTTCGGCGGCTTGGAGATAAAGGCTCCTCTAGCGGCTTGCAGAGATGAAGGCTCTTCGGTGGCTTGGAGGCGAAGGCTTCTTCGGAGGTTTGGAGACGAAGGATCCTTCGGTGGCTTGGAGATGAAGGCCCCTCTGGCGGCTCACTAAGATGAAGGCTCTTCAGTGGCTTGGAAACGAAGGCTTCTTCGGCGATTTGGAGACGAAGGATCCTTCAGTGGCTTGGAGATGAAGGCCCCTCTGGCGGCTCGCTGAGATGAAGGCTCTTCGGTGGCTTGGAGACGAAGGCTTCTTCGGCGGTTTGGAGACGAAGGATCCTTCGGCGGCTTGGAGACGAAGGCCCCTCTGGCGGCTCACAGAGATGAAGGCTCTTCGGTGGCTTGGAGACGAAGGCTTCTTCGGCGGTTTGGAGACGAAGGATCCTTCGATGGCTTGGAGATGAAGGCCCCTCTGGCGGCTCACGGAGATGAAGGCTCTTCGGTGGCTTGGAGAAGAAGGCTTCTTCGGCAGCTTGGAGACGATGGCCCCTGCTAGGGTTTTGATCACCTTTTTCGTTGCGGACTTTCTCTTGCTTTGAAGATGGCGCGAACGTCGCCGGCGGCCGTTGCGCGATGTCCGAAGGCGGCTCAGGAGAGACGGGAGCATGAAGATGACGGTGATGCGTCTCGTCAGTGGATCGTTGTCTCCTTGGTGCGGGAGCGCAAGGATGACGGTGATGCATCTTGTTGGTGGATCGTTGTCTTCTCGGCGCGGGAGTATGCAGGCGGGAGCAACCCGTCATGACCGAGGATGGTGACAATGGTGCACCTAGCCCAGCGGGAGGAGCCGAGAGTGGTGACGATCGCTTGGCGCGAGGACGAGGTGGAGACGTCGAAGGCCAGATAGGGTGACTCCTTCGTCTTCTTCTTTCTTTTCTTTTCTTCTTCTTTTCCTTTTTTTTTTTTTTTTTTCCTGTTTTTCTTCTTCTTCTCCTCTGTACATCGCGGAGGCAGCAGCGGGGGCGGCCTGCGGTGCGGGGCACGGCGGCGGCCTATGGTGCGGACGCGGGGTGTAGGCGGCGGCGTGCGACGGCGGCGGCCTGCGGTGTAGACGCTAGGCGCAGGCGGCGGCCTGTGGCGTGGGGTGCAACGGTGGCGGCCTGTGGCGTGGGGCGCAGGCGGCCGGCGTCGGGGCGAGCGTGTGGGTCGAGGCGGGCGACGGACGGTGTTGGTGACTAGCGGTGCAGGCGAACGCGGGCTCGCAGGCTAGCGGTGAGCGGGTGCCGCACAGGCCGACGGTGGCTGCGGGTGGCCGGCCCAGGATGCGGCATGCGGGGCCGGGCGGTGGTGGCTGGGGCGTAGGCGCAGGTGGCGGTGGCTCGCGGAGGCCGGCTGTGGGCTTCAGCCCCGAGGGCTGCTGGGTTTTTAAAGGAAGAGAGAGAGAGGGGGGGGGGGGGGGGGCTGCGACCCGTTTTCGGGTCGTGGCTCTTTTCCTTCCTTTTCTCTCTTTCTTTCATTTTTTTCTGTTTTTTTTTTCTTTCGCCCTTTCTTTCTTTTGTCTATTTCTTTCCTTCTTTGTTTTCGTGCGGCCAACAGCAGTAGCAGTGGCGATTGCATCGTTGGTGGAGGCCGGGTGCGCGGAGCGACTGTGGTGATGGCTGCAGGTTCCCAACGAGATGGCGGGCGCAAGTTCCAAGCGGTGGCTGGCTGCATGGCGCAGGTGGTGCGAGATCCAACACAGACGGAGCGACGGGTGCGAGGCTGGAGGCAAGCGATGGCTGCGGGTGCAGTGCAAGCAGTGGGTGGTCGGCGCGGGGCGCGGCGCAGGCGGGCGGCACGCAGATGATGGCCGAGCGTGGGGTTCAGTGGAGGCGAGCCGACGCAGGGTCGGGCTCCCACCGTGGCCGGGTTCCGGGCTCCCCTCCCCTTCCATGGGGGTTGTAGCCCTCCCTTTTTTTCAGTCTAGGGTTTGTTCTCAGGGGGCAGTAGCTCCTCTCTGCAGTACGCTCCTTTTTTTTTGCGCTTGTCTCTGCTTTGGACTTTGACTTGCTTTCCTTGTCCCCTTTCAGGATCCGATTTGTTTCCTCTGTCCTTTTTTTTTTATTATTTTTATTTTTTTTAGGGTTCATCCCTTCGAAGGTCTTCAGGGTTTGTCCCTTCGAAGGTCTTCCGGAGGCCGATTGGATCATCGAGGAGGCTCATCACGGGAGCAAAGGTCTTCGCCTCCATCTCATTTGCATCTTCCGACTAGTGAGGTTGCGTCCGGGCAAGTTGAGCAGGGCGGGCTGGATGTTCTTTTGACGGTCACAGCTTGTTGGAAACCTATGAAAAACTTTTATGGTGGCGATGCTAGCTTGAAGCACATCAAGGCGGACGGTCTGGAGTTTGACAAGGAGAAGAAGAGGCCGTGAGCGTTGACGAGGAGCAGATATTGACCTTAGTGACTATTCCAATGGTCTTTTTGGCTTCGTGGAGGTCGCAGAGGATTCTTCCTTGTCTTTAGCTGCGACCGAGGAAGAGGGAAGTCGATTGAAGGGACTTCACTGACTTGCTACGGCAGACTTGGTTCGAATGCAGAAGAAGATGGAGATTACTCGTGCGTCACTTTAAAAGCTGGAGTCCCTTCGGGAGAAAGCTTGAGCGACTAAGAAGACTTCTGGAGTAGAGTTTGCGAAGCAGCATGAAGAACTGACGAGGTACCAGGAGCTGTTGGTTTTTTGCCCTTTAGATTTGCAGTGCGTGTAGACCGCGGGAGGTGAGCTGCTTTAGCGCCTCAAGGACTTTGACTTTCATGCCATCTTCAGTTTGCTGACCGGATTTGTGGTTTTGCACTCATTTTTCTCTGGACTGGCCTTTTGGGACGATGTTGGGATGTTTCTTTTTTTTGTCTGGACTGAACCTTTGTACGTTGCCTACGTACCCTCCTGAGAGGGATCAAGTCGCAAGTAGTTCGTTTATTCTTTTTTTTTTTTTTTTGGGCAAGGGGGGTAACCTTGCACTAGGCAAAGTACCTTTTGAGGGACTTGCTGCTGGTAGGCAGAGCCATCACTAGTTTACAGTTATCGCCCGCCTTCTTCGCTTCAATGAGGATCTTCTTGACTGGAGTTTTGATGATTGCTGGAGTTTGACTGGAGTCGATGTCTCGACGATTTGGAAGAATTTGTTCGCAGCTTTTGAAGAGGCGAGCTTGAGTTTTTGTTAGGCGATGTGGTATTGCAGCTGAGGGCAGTGAACCCATGGCGCTTTCTTTGTTGCGGCTAATTTTGAATATTAACTCGATGGAGTTTTGCCCCCGAGTGTTTTCTGGCTTGATTGCGAGTTGCTCGAAGCTGGTGTACTCAGAAGACTCAGTTGAGCTCGAGACGTGCAACAGACCATGTAACGGTAGTGTCATCTCTTGCAAAGTGATGAAGTTGGCCTCGAAGAATGATGACGCTGGTTCCTTTGCTGGAGTGGAAGGTGATCATTCTGGCTTGCGAAGCCACTGAGGTACGAGCCACAGGACTGAAGCAGCTTGATCAGGCAACGGAATGCACGGCAGTGAGCTTGATTTGAAGTTGATGTGAATTTTCTATCTTGATACTGGCACCTCTTTATCTTTGTGCACCGTCTGGCTGGAAGATGTCACTGGTTTTGCAAGTGGAGAGATTTTATCCTTCGCAACTGCTTTGACTTCTTGAGCTCGTGGAGTCTTTGTTGGAGGAGCTTCTGCAACGGGGTCTTTGGCCTGGCGGAACTTGGCGTTAGTGACGTGTGCTTCGGCCTCGTTGAACGGATTGCTGTTGGCAGTGATGCTTTTCTTCATGCTTTTGATATTGGAGTTGCTTTCTTCATTGTCTTCTTGGAGCACTTGGTAAACTTTCATCATGCAGTAGGAGACCTTAAAGTCTTGATCAGTTTCAAGGAAGCAATTGGGAAAGAACTCTTGGAGTGTCGCCGGCTCTAGGCATGTTTGCTTGAAAAGATTTTTCGGACATAATGGAGGTACTTTGGACACCTTTCTTTCTAGAGCTTCATTCTTTTCCTTGAAGGTTTTTCTTTCGGGGAGTTTTCTTGTCATCCGATTTTTCTCGTGGTTAGCTAGTTGTGCTATCCTATAGCTTGATCGTCGTGGCCTTCTCCTTCGAGACGCCATAGCCCTTGTGTTTTTATCAGTAAGATCTTCCTCGCCAAGGTGAAGAACTGGTACTGTGACTGAAGGATCTTCTTTGATCGGAAGGACTTGCTCTTCTGGAGACTGTATCGATTCATCTTCTGATGGTTGGCCTAGTAGGTTGACTTCGGGACTTCTTTGTTCATCTCTTGCTTTGAGCATGTACCAGAATGTAGCTTCGTTTGGAAGGGAGAGCATTTGTATGAGAGGCGGTTGCCCCCAAGGCAGTGAGGATTTGGCCCTAGGCATTGCAGGAGCATGCCATCATCGTCTTCTTGGAGTTGGTTTCGCCATTGATCTTCGACAGACGATGCGCAGCCTTACTGAAGTGCATTGTAGAGCAATCAGCGCTGGCGAGAAGGAGTCAAAGGTGATTGACGTTATGTTTTTCTCGACAATATCACCAGAGTCGATCTCAATCATCCCTTGCTTGGCGAGTGCCATGATCTTATCTTTGAAGAGAAAGCACTTCTCGATGGGATGGTTGATCATCTGGTGGTGCTTGCAGAAGATCGGATCATTGACTCGATGTGCTTGTTCCGGCCGGTAACGTCTCTGTCCTTGCTTGATGGTGCTACCTCCGTGTTTGATACTGAGCTGGTGCACTATGATTTTAGGATCGAGATCCGGCATCTCCTTTGTAGGACCATGCGAAGACATCTCTATATTCTCGAAGTAGCTTGATGTATGCAGCTTCTTCTTCCGGAGTCAGGAATGTGCTGACGAATGTAGGCCGAGGCTCCGTTTCTGTGCCCAAGTTGATTTCCTTCAAGTCATCAACGGTGGACTACCCCCCTTCTTTGAGGACCGGTAAGGCATCTTGCAAGTCATCGTCCAAAGTAGAAGTATCACCGTTGTCAGCTTCTATAACGGAGATATGATTGACGGCCGCCATGGGTGGGTGGACGGGTGTTAAAACGACATCCTCGACTGGCATTCCCAAACGATTGAACACCGACCTCTTCTTTGGTTGTTTGATTGGCCCGAGCCTTTCGAGCACGGATGTATGCTTTAGATTTGACTAGCTTTGACTGCTTTTGTTTTGCTTCTGGAGTATGGCTTGGCATCGAGCTCGTCACCGTCTTCTTTTGCTATCGAGACGGCCGACGTAGGTGGAGCGCGCATTGGAAATTATTGATCCTTCAGCTGCTTCATCTACCATCTTCACCTTGATGTAGTTGGAGGTGAAGGTCTTCTTTGTTGCAATCTTGACGACCATCGGGGTTTGACTGGAGACGACGCCTCGTTGATTCGGGAGAATTTATTCACCGCTTTGGTACAGACGAGCTTGAGTCTTGGTCATCCCATGTGGCGTTGCCGCTAGGGGAAGCATGCCCATTTGCATAGCGCTTCCTTCATTGTAGCCGGCTTTGAACAACAACTTGGTGATGTTTTGCCCCCAACTCCCTTTTGGCTTGAATTCGAGTCGATTGATGTCGGTAGATCCACCAGGTTCGATCGGGTTTGAAGCTTGCGTCAGACTAGGTAACGACAATGTCATTTCTTGCAGAGTGATGACATTGGCCTCCGATAATGGCGGGATTGGCTCTCTTGTCGAAATAGAAGACGGTCGCTCGGGTTTGCGAAGCCATTGAGGTGCGAGGCGCAGGACTGGCATCGCTTGGATGGGCAACGGAGTATGTTGCATTGCTCTCGGCTTGGAATTAATGCGTAGCCTTTGTCTTGATTTTGACGCTTCCTTGACTTCGAGTATCGCCTTGTCGGAAGGTTGCATCGGATTTGCAGGTGGAGGAGCCTTATCCTGCTTCACTTCTTCAGCATTCTGGACTCGAGGGGCTTTAGCTGGAAGGACTTCTGCTACAAGGTCTTTCGCCTGATAGAACTTGGCGTCAGTAAGGTATGCTTCGGCTTCATTGAATGACTTATCATCAGCAATAATACACTTCTTCATGCCTTCCTCGTAGTACTTGAGGCACTGATGCCAAGTGGACACTACAACACCGTTCTCATGTAGCCATGGTCTTTCCAACAGGAGGTGATACGATGTCTGACAATCAATGATGTGGAAGAGGACCGTTGTGTTGAGCGGGCCGATTGAAAGCTTGAAGTGGATGATTTCAATAGTGGACTGCCTACCCTGGTTGAACCCTTGAATGACCAGCTGGCTATGCGAGAGCTGGTTATTGGTGATGCCGAGTTGTCGTATCATCTGGATGGGCATGATGTTGATGGCAGAGCCACAGTCTAGCAGGATTCGATTCACTAGCTTCTCCTTGATGTATCCCGAGACGTAGATGGGCCGGTTGTGCAATCGTGTTCCGAGTTACAAGTCTTCGTCCGAGAAGGTTATCGTCGCATCGCATGAGGTCACAGTCTTGCCCTTCTCGCCATCCTTCCTCTTCTTCTTATAGCTGTTTGGGTCCACCAAGGCTGCAACCATTGCTAGGCGAGCTTTCTTTGGGAGGTGCAAAGCTTCTACGAGTGGCAAGTGCATGATTGCCTCATTGTGAGAGGCAGTACCTTCTTTGTCAGAGTCGTCTCTCTCATCGATGGAGTCGCCTTCTTCAGAAGTCACGATCTCGCCTTTTCCTTCCGATATTTTATGAACTTCAACCATGCAATACGAGACCCTGATGTGTTGATCGGCTGGGAGGAAGTGATTGGGGAAGAACTCTTGCAACGTTGCTGGTTCCGGAAGGCTTTATTGGAGGAGATCGTCTAGATTTACCAGCGACACTTTGAACGCCTTTCTTCCTGGAGTCTTGCTTTTCTTCTTGTAAGTCCTTCGCTCGGGAAGTCTCCTCATCATCCTGTCCACCTTGTGTCGCTTTGTCTGCGACGGCCTTCATCTCCGAGGTAGCATGACCCATGTCTCTTCATCGATGGATTCTCCCATACTAAGGTGATGGTCGGGAGCAGCAGCCGCGGGTTCCTTATTGGTCGGAGAAGCTTGTTCTTTCGAAGGCTCTACTGGCTCGTCTTTCGATTCCCAGCCAGTAGACTTGATTTCTTCGATCGAAATGGATGGAGGCTTTGAGTAGAGGATGTAATAGTCAAACTTTCCTGAAGGCTGGCCCAGCAGACCAACTTCTGGATCTCCTTGCTCGTATCTCTTCTAGAGAGCACGTTGAGATGTGACTTTGTCTGGGGGACATACTGACGTGAGCGGCGGTTGCCCTCGGGGCAATGATGTTTTCTTCTCAGCGAGCGCAGTAGCATGTTGTCGTCGCTTCAATTGGGAAGCTGACTTCGCGATTGGCCTTTGACGATTGACGCACAATTTGGGAGTTCCTTGTCGTGCAGCAATGAGTACCGACAAAAAGGAACCAAAGGTGATGGACGTCATGTTTACTATGGCGACCTCTCCAGAGTCGATCTCTATTTTCCTTTGCTTTACGAGCGCCATGATTCTTTCTTTGAAGACGAAGCATGTTTCGATGGGATGGCTAACCACTCGATGGTATTTGCAGAAGAGAGGGTCGTCAACGTGATGCATTTGCTCGAGCCTCTTCAAAGGAGGAAGTTCTATCATCTTCTCCTGCAGCAACTGATCGAATATGGAGGAGACTTCCGAGTCCGGGAAGGGGTACTCCTTTGCTTCGAGCTCCTCGAGAGTCATCCTTTGTCTTTGCGGTGGAGGCAGCGGTATGGCAGCTCCTTTTCCTTGATTCAGCTTGCCACCAATCTTGAGCGGCTTGGAGGTCGAAACGACGTCAGCAACGTTGACTTGCTTTGGTTTCAGTACCGACGGCTTGTCCTTCTTCTCCACCTTCAAGAAGTTCTTGCTTTTTGAGTCTTCACGATTTGCTAGACTGAGTTCCATGTTGTGAGCCCGAGTTGCGAGTTCTTCGAAGGACCGAGGCCTGATCCCTTTGAGGATGTAGAGCAGGCCCCAGTGCATGCCTTGGGTGCACATATCAATGGCCGAGTCTTCAGATAAGCGGTCTCATGAATTTAGTGCGAGATTTCTCCATCGGTCGATGTAGTCGATTACTAGCTCGTCCTTCCTTTGCTTGATGACAGTAAGCTCGGTCATGCTGACGATGTGTCTGGTGCTGTAAAAGTAGTTGAGGAACTCCCTCTCTATCTGATCCCAGCTGTCGATAGATCCTGGAGGAAGGTCCACATACCAGTCGAACACGTTACCTTTGAGGATGCGAACGAACTGCTTCACTATCTCGTCGCCGTATATGCCAGCGTTGTTGCAAGTTTCGATAAAGTGGGCCATGTGCTGCCTTGGATTCCCCTTTTCATCAAAGTGCTGGAACTTTGGTGGCTGGAACCCGGTAGGGAAGCGTAGCTGCTGGATCCTTGCGGTGTAAGGCTTCGAGTATGCCGCCGTGACCGGAGGAAGACTACCACCGTGGGAACGCATCATGTCGGCCACCAACGCTTGTATTTGCTGGGCATTCATTGTTGCTGTCGCGCGGAGGTTGTGTGGCCACCGAGACTGGTATTGGAGAGATGATTTCCGTCGGGACGGAAACCGAGGAGAGTGCTGGAGTAGTCGCTAGAACTATCAGGACAACCTCTGCAGGAGCGGGAGTTGAAGACGGAGCTGAAGCGGCTACTAGAGAAGGAGGGGGTTGACTGAGCGCTATAGCATCCCTCGCACTTAGCCTTTGAAGCAGGGTATTGATGTGATGGTCATTTTCCTCCATCATCCGGGTGATTTGCGCCATGTGCTCACCCATTTGCATGACTTGGAGCTGAAGAGCGGACATAGGATGATGACGGAGGACGTCTCGATGTTGCATGCCTGCATCCTCGCCGTCATCATCGGAGACGTAGTTGCGTTGACTCGCTTCTACTTGATAATAAACATTTGCCCCCTGCAGAGGAGGTGCAATATTTGCTGGAGAACCCAAACGGGCTCGAGGTTGGGGTTGGTCCTCCCCAAACTTCTGGACATGGATTCCAGGATCGAGGCTCGTTTCTTCATGCACCAAGGCCTCGTCAGCGCTTTGGCGAGCATCTTCGGTAGCAGTTTCTGGCGTGAAGACATCCGCAAGCGTTCGAGTGCGCCGAGTGTAGATGCGTACCATCGGGGGAACATCACCCTCTATGTTTGCTAGATCACCGTGTTGGAGTAGTGGAGACTCGGTGATTGGCAAAAGGCTTGGATCAAACGCATCGTTGTTTGTCCCGGACATTGCGAACTTGAAGCAACTCCTTCAGACGTACGGATGAAAGGAAAGGAGGTCCCACCGGGCGTGCCAGAAATCTGTATACGCGGAAAAAAGATGCGGGTCGTCTTTATTGCGAACACACGAGATTACAGATGCCGAGACCCGGGGACTCGGGGGTGGTGAGTCGGGTGCGGCGAATATTCTATCAGGAGATTGTGGAAGAGATCCTATGGAGGGGCTCTTTGATCCGTGTCTCCACGTGGTATGCGCTGCTGTAGTTCTTCCGGACTTCGCGTCGTATCGGCTAGAACGTGCGGTGCTTTGCTCGTGACCGGCGTAGTTGCTTGGCTTTGGCACTTGCATTGCTTTGGCGCGGGCTTTACCGGGGCTTTTGCTTTGGCTTCTTGCATTGCTTTTGCTTCAGTGTTGACTCGATCTTCTCATCGAACGGCGATGGCCACTTCTTCAAGGCTTCTGGCTTCCTCGACGGTTTAGGCGTCGGCTTGACTTCTCTTCTTCTCCGAGCTTCTTTGGCGTGATTGGAGTCAAAGGGTTCCTTTGAAGACAACGGGGGTAGTACCGATCTCCGTGCGATGGTTGTAGCATCGGCTTTGCTTTGAAGATGATGGATATAGTGACAACTTTGCTTCTCTTCTTCTCCGGGCTTCTTTGGCGTGATCGGAGTTGAAGAGTTCCTTTGAAGACGGTGGGGGTAGCACCGATCTCCGTGCGACGGTTGTAGCGTCGACTTTGCTTTGAAGACGACGGGTGTAGCGACGCTTCCAAGCTTTCTTCTTCGTGGATGGAGCGGGCGTTTATCGAAGGCGACGGGGTGATGACGCTTCGGTCTTCTTCTTCGGGTTTTTGGGCTTGATCAGAGTTGAAGGCTTTGCTTTGAAGATGACGGGTGTGGTATCGCTTCGATCTTCTTCTCCGGCCTTTGCTTCTGGCGTCTTCAGAGTCGAAGGGTTCTTCTTCTTCGAGCTTTCTTCTTCGTGCACGGAGTTGAAGGCTTGATCTTCTTGTGCAAGGGTCTTCACTTTGATGAGGGCTTTCAATGGACTAAGCCAGTCCTGAAGGGATAGGCTTGCCGGTGCCTCGTGAAGCCTTGGGTCGATGAAGAGCGCGTCTTCCCTTCTGCAGAGCTCCTTTGCCTTGTCTTCGTCTTCGACCTGGCGACGGTTGTGGCGTCGGCTTCTTCTCCGAGCGTATTTGGCGTAATCGGAGTTAAAAGCTTTGTTGAAGATGACAGGTGTAGCACCGCTTCGGGTATCCTTCTCTAAGCTTTCTTCTTCGTGAATAGAGCGGATGCTTGTTGAAGACGACGGGGTGTTGCCGCTTCAATCTTCTTCTCCAGGCTTTTGGTCTTGATCGGAGTCGAAGATTTGTTGGAGACGACGGGGTGATACCGCTTCGATCTTTTTCTCCGGCCTTTGCTTCTGGCGTCTTCAGAGCTGAAAGGTTGTTGGAGACGATGAGGTGATGCCGCTCCGATCTTCTTCTCTGGCCTTTGCTTCTGGCGTCTTCGGAGTTGAAGGTTTCTTCTTCTCCGAGCTTTCTTCTTCGTGCATGGAGTCGAAGGCTTGATCTTCTTGTGCAAGGGTCTTCAGTTTGATGAGGGCTTTCAATGGACTAAGCCGGTCATGAAGGGATAGGCTTGCCCATGCCTCGCGAAGCCTTGGGTCGATGAAGGGCGCGTCTCCTCCTCTACAGAGCATCTTCGCTTCTTGCCATCCAACCCCTTGAGCCTTCCCCCTCTCCCTCTATTTATAGGTGAAGGAGGGGAGGGGAGAGATATGGGAAGATTTATTTGAATCCCTTTAATATCTCTCCCATAACTACCCAGGATTTATTCATCTATTGATAAGGGGAATAAGCCTTTATTTGCTTTCCTTTTCTCGTGGAGTAGTTATGGCTCAATCATTTTTGAATTTATTTGAATCTTGCACATAAAGTCGATGGCGACCCGTCTTCATTTCTTGTCCGTCGGATCGAGGAATCGACGCAGATCTACGCTTATGTAGACATCATACGTAACCTCCCCCCGCGCATGACGGTATTTGTTTCCTTTTTCTTTTTTTTCTTTTATTTCCTTTTCTTTTCTTTCCTTTCTTTCCTTTCTTCTTCATTTTCCTTCTTTTCTTTTCTTTTCTTTCTTTTCTTGCATGGCTGGTTACCCCCTAAAGGGGTTTGGAATTCTATAGGGGGGCCAGGTGGGCCTCACTTGGGGATGGGCCTAGCGCGAGTCGGGTCCGGTTTGCGTGTCGGGTCTCCCTCCGTATTGGTGCATGCGAGTCGGGTCCGGGTCCAAGTGCATGTTGGGTCTCCCTCCGTATTGCTGCATGCGAGTCGGGTCCGGGCCCGAGTGCGCGTCGAGTTGGTCACCGTATTGGTGCATGCGAGTCGGGTCCGGGTTAGACACAATTTGTGAGTCTACACCCATCCTCACCCTACCCATACCCAGTCCAACTCATTCATACCCACCCGCACCCATCTATACCCACCCAAACCCAACCATATGCACCCCACCAACCTAACCATATATATACCAACCCCAACCCACTCATACCCAACACAACCCATCCATACCTATCGTTATCTATCCAAACCCACCTATACCTACCCCTACTTATCTATACCCACCTTGACCTACCTATACCCACATATGCACATCCCAACCTACCCATATAAACTCATACCCACCTATATCTACCCTTACTCACCATACCAACAAATACCCACCCCTACTCACCCAGACCCACCCTTAACCACCAAAACCCACCCATACCTACCCCAACCCGCTCATACCAACCTCGACCGACTTATACCTACCCCAACCCACTCATACCAACCCATACCAACCCTTTCCTAGCTTTATACATCCCTACCCCACCATACCCTCCCATATCAACCTTATACCTATCATTCTACCCCATACCCATCTCATACCAATATCCACCCAGCCACACTTGCCCATTTATACCTCCTCACACCCTTACTTACTTGTACCCACCCATACCCATGCCCACACACCCATACCAACCCTTATATGCCCATACATACGTATAATCACCCATACCCATCCTTACCCACTGAAACTCATACATACATAACCAAAAAAACCCAATCCAATCTATACCCATTCATACCCGCCCATACACACTCAAACCCATCCTAATCCATATATATTCACTCATACCCATCCATACCCACCACCATCCATCAATACCTACTAATATCTACCCCTACCTACCCCCATTCACTTATAACATGCCCATCCCCCATAACTATCCATAACAATACAAACCTATTACTACAGCTTCATACCTACCCATACCAATTCTTACCCACTCCCATCCACCAAAAATACCTATACCCATACTTACCTACCGAAACTCACCCATACAGATCTGAAACTACCTATACCCTCCCATACCCACTTATACCTACTCATACCCATCAAATCCTATCTATACATAGCCATACACATTTATACCCACCCATACGCACTGAAACCCACCTATACTGGCTCAAATCAACCTTTACCCATAGATATACCCCCATACCCACCACAACCCATGCCCATCAATTAAAACTTACCCATACCTACCCAAACCCACCTAAACTAATTCAAACCAACTCATACCCATCCAACCCACCCATAACAACTCATACCCACCCTCACCCTATACATACCTAGTACAACTCCTTCATACCCACCCGCACCCATCTATACCTACCCAAACCTACCCATATGCAACCTACCCACCTAACCATATGTATACCAACCCCAAATCCACTCATACCCAATATAACCCACCTATACCTATCGTCATCTATCCAAACCAACCCCTACTTATTTATACCCACCTCGACCTACTTATGCCAATCTATACTCACCCCAACATACCCATATGTACTCATACCTACCTATATGTATCCCTACCAACAATACCAATAAATACCCACCCCCACTCACCTTAACCACCAAAACCCACCCATACCTACCCCAACCCGCTCATACCAACCATGACCCACACATACCCACCCCAACCCACTCATACCCACCCATACCTACCCTTTTCCAACTTTATGCATCCACACCAAACCATACCCCCTATATCCACCTTATACCCCCCATACTACCCCATACCCACCTCAACCTAATACCCCACCCAGCCATACTTACCCATTCATACCTTCTCCTACCCTTACTTACTTGTACCCACCCATACCTATCCACACCCTTATATGCCTATACATACATATAATCACCCATACCCATCCTCACCCACTGAAACTCACACATACCTACCCAAAAAATCCAATCATTACCATACGCATTTATACCCGCCCATACATACTCATACCCATCCTAATCCATGCATATTCACCCATACCAAGCCCACCCCCTATACCTATCCATACCAATACAAACCCATTACTACCCCTTCATACCTACCCATAACTATTCTTACCCACCCCCATCCTCCATACAAACCCTTACCCATACTTACCCACCAAAACTCACCCATACAGATCTGAAACTACCTATACCCTCCTATATCCATTTATACCTACTCATACCCACCAAATCCCATCTGTACATAACCATACCTATTTATACCCACGCATACACACCGAAACCCACCTATATCGGGTCAAATCCACTTTTACCCATAGATACACCCCCATACCCACCACAACCCATGCCCATCAACTAAAATTTACCCATACTTACCCGAACCATCCAAACTAACCCAAACCAACTCATACTCATCTAACCTACCCATAACAACTCATACTCACCCTCACCCTACCTATACCAAGTCCAACTCATTCATACCCACCCGCACCCATCTATACCCACCCATATGCACCCCACCCATCTAACCATTTATATTCTAACCTCAACCAACTCATACCCAACATAACCCATCTATACATATCCTTATTTATCCAAACCCACCCATACGTAGCCCCTACTTATCTATACCCACCTCGAACTACTTATGCCCATTTATACCCATCCCAACCTACCTATACATACTCATACCCACCTATATATATCCCTACCCACCATACTAACCAATACCAACCCCCACTCACCTAGACCCACCATAAACTACTAAAACTTACCCATACCTACGCCAACCCGCTCATACCAACATCGACCCACTTATACCCATCACAACCCACTCATACCCACCCATACCTACCCTTTCCAAGCTTTATGCATCCCCACCCCACCATACGCCCCATATCAACCTTATATCCCCCATTCTACCCTATACCTACCTCAAACAAATACCCACCCAGCCATACTTACCCATTCATACCTCTTTCCACGATTACTTACTTGTACCCCCCATACCCATCCCCACATACCCATACCCATGCCTATATACCCATACATATATATAATCACCCATACCTATCCTCACTCACTGAAGCTTATATATACCTACCCAAAAAAACCTAATCCAATCCATAACCATTCATACCCATCTATACATACTCATACCCATCATAATCCATACATACTCACTCATACCTACCATTATCTATCGATACCCATTAATATCTACCCCTACCTACCCTCATTCACCCATACCACGCCCACCCCCAATACCTATCCATACTAATATAAACCTACTACTACCCCTTCATACCTACCTATACTAATTCTTACCCACCTATATCCTCTATACTTACCTATACACATACTTACCCACCAAAACTCACTTATATAGATCCGAAACTACCTATATCGAGCCATACCCACTGATACCTACTGATACCTACGAAATCTTATCTGTACAAAGCCATACATATTTATACCTACCCATATATATCAAAACCCACCTATATCGGCTTAAATCCACCTTTACATACAGATACACCCCCATACCCACCACAACCCATGCCCATCAATTGAAAGTTATCCATACCAACCTGAACCCACCTAAACCCACCGAAACAAACCCAAACCAACTCATACCCATCTAACCCATCCATAACAACTCATATCCACCCATACCCTACCAATACCCAGTCCAACTTATTCATACCCACCCGTATCCATCTATGCCTACCCGAACCCACCCATATGCACCCCACCAACCTAACCATATATATACCAACCCCAACCCATTTATACCCAACACAACCCATCCATACTTATCGTCATCTATCCAAACCTATCCCTACTTATCTATACGCACCTCGACCTACCTATGCAAATCTATACCCACCCCAACATACCCATACGCACTCATACCCACCTATATATATCCCTATCCACCATACCAACTAATACCCCCTACTCACCCAGACCCACCTTCAACCACAAAAACCTACGCATACCTACCCCAACACGCTTATACCAATCTCGACCCACTTATACCCACCCCAACCTACTCATACCCATATATACCTACTCTTTTCTAACTTTATGTATCTCCACCCCACCATACCCCCTCATATCCACGTTATACCCCTTATTTTATTCTATACCCACCTCAAACAAACACCCACCCAGTCATACTTACCCATTCATATATCCTCCCACCATTACTTTTACCAACCTATACTCATCCCCACATACCCATACTTACCCTTATATGCCCATATATATATATATATATATATATATATATATATATATATATATATATATATATATATAATCACCCATACCTATCCTCACCCATTGAAACTCATACATACCCACCCAAAAAATCCCAATCCAATCCATACCTATTCATACCCGCCCATACATACTCATACCCATCCTAATCCATGCATACTCACTCATACCCATCCATACCCACCACTATCCATCCATCCATACCCACTAATATCTACCCCTACCTACCCCCATTCACCCATACCACGCCCACCCCCCATACTTATTTATACCAATACAAACCCATTACTACCGTTTCATACCTATCCATACCCAAACTTACCAACCAAAAACTCACCCAAACAGATCCAAAACTACCTATACCCTCATATACCCACTTATACCTATTCATACCACCAAATCCTATCTATATATATCCATACCCATTTATACCCACCCATACATACCAAAACCCACCTATACTGACTCAAATCCACCCTTACCCATATATACACCCCCATACCCACCATATCCCACACCCATCAATTGAAGCTTACCTATAGCTACCCGAACCCACCTAAACCTATCCAAACCAACTCATACCCATTCAAACCACCCATAACAACTTATACCTACCCTCACCCACCCATACATAGTCCAACACATTCATATCCACCTGCACCTATCTATACCCACTAAAACTCACCCATATGTACCACACCCACCCAACCATATGTATACTAACCATAACGAACTCATACCCAAAATAACCTACCCATACCTACGTCATCTATCTAAACCCACCCATACCTATCCACTATACCAACCAATACCCACCCCCACTCACCCAAACCCACCCTTAACCACCAGAACCCACCCATACTTACCCCAACCCACTCATACCAACCTCGACCCACTCATAGCCACCCCAACCCACTCATACCCACCCATACCTACTCTTTCCTAGCTTTATGCATCCCCACCCCACCATACCCCCCCATACCAACCTTATACCCCCCCATTCTACCCCATGCCCACCTCAAACCAACACACACCCAACCACGCTTACTCATTCATACCTTCTCCCATCCTTACTTACTTGTACCAACCCATACCCATCCCTACATACCTATACCCACGCCTATATACCCAAATATATATAATCACCCATATCCATCCTCACCCACTGAAACTCATACATACCTACCCAAAAAAGCCCAATCCAATCCATACCCATTTATACCCGCCCATACACACTGATACCCATCCTAATCCATGCATACTCACTCATACCTACGCATATCCACCACCATCCATCTATACCCACTAATATCTACCCCTACCTACCCCCATTCACCCATATCACGCCCACCCCCCTTATCTATCCATACCAATACAAACCTATTACTACCACTTTATACCTATCCATACCTATTCTTACCCACCTCCATACTCTATATATACTCATACCAATATTTACCCATCGAAACTCACCCATATAGATCCGAAACTACCTATACCCTCCCATACCCACTTATACCTACTTATACCCACCAAATCCTATCTGTATATTGCCATACCCATTTATACCCACCCATACATACCGAAACCCACCTATATTATCTCAAATCCACCTTTATCCATAGATATACCCCCATACCCACCACAACTCATACCCTTAACTGAAACTTAGCCATACCTACCTGAACCCACCCAAACCAACTTATACCTATCTAATCCACCCATAACAACTCATACCCACCATCACCCTACCCTTACCAAGTCCAACTTATTCATACCTACCCGCACCAATCTATACCAACCCTAACCCACTCTTACCCAACACAAACAACCCATACCTATCGTCATCTATCCAAACCCAACCATATGCATACCTACTTATCTATACCTACTTTGACCTACCTATGCCTATCTATACCCACCCCAACCTACCCATATATACTCATACCCACCTATATATATATCCCTACCCACTATACCAACCAATACCAACCCCCACACACCCAAACCCACCCTTAAATACCAAAACCCACCCATATCTACCCCAACCCGTTACTAACCTCGAACCATTCATACCCACCCCAACCTATTCATACCTACCTTTTTCTAGGTTTATACATTTCTACCCCACCTACTTACCCCATACCCATCCACACCCACTGAAACTCACACATACCTATCCAAAAAAACCCAATCCAATCGATACCCGCCCAAACACACTCATACCCATCCTAATCCATGCATACTCACTCACACCCACCCATACCCACCATCATCTATCTATACCTACTAATATCTACCCTTACCTACCCCTATTCACCTATACCACTCCCACCCCCCATATTTATCCATACCAATACAAACCCATTACTACCCTTTTATACCTACTCATACCCATTCTTACCCACCCTCATCCTCCATATATATCCATACCCATCAACTGAAACTTACACATACCTACCCAAACCCACCTAAACCCACCCAAACCAACCCAAACCAACTTATACCCATCCAACTAACACATAACAACTCATACCCACCCTTACCCTACCCAGTCCGACTCATTCATACCCACGCATACCCATACCCATATGTACTTTACGTACTCATACCCACGCTCACCCTACCTATGCCCAGTCTAACTTATTCATACCCATACGTACCCATCTATACCCACCCATATACACTCCACGTACCTAACCATATGTATACCAGCCCCAACCCACTCATACCCAATACAACCCACCCATACCTATCATCATCTATCCAAACCCACCCATAACCACCCTTATTTATCTAGAACCACCTCGACCTACCTATGCCTATCTATACCACCCCAACCTACCTATACGTACTCATACCCACCTATATGTATCGCTACCCACCATACCAACCAATACCCACCCGCACTCACCCAGGCCCACCTTCAACCACCAAAATACACCCACACCAACCCCAACCCACTCATAGTAACCTCAACCCACTCATACTCTCCCTAACCCACTTATACCCACCCATACCTACCCTTTTCTAGCTTTATACATCCCCACTCCAATATAAACCCCATATCCACCTTATACGCATATTCTAGCCTATACCCACCTCAAACCAATATCCACCCAGCCACTCTTACCGATTCATACCTCCTCCCATCCTTACTTACTTGTACCCACTCATACCCATCCCCACATACCTATACCCACCCCTATATACCCGTACATATATATAATCACCCATACCATCCTCACCCACTGAAACTTATACATACCTACTTAGAAAAACCCAATCGAATCCATACCCAGTCATACCCACCTATGCATACTCATACCCATCCTAATCCATACATACTCACTCATACCTACCCATACCCACCATCATCCATCTATACCCACTAATTCTACCCCTATCTACCCCATTCACTTATACCACGCCCACACCCATACCTATCCATACCAATACAAATCCATTACTACCCCTTCATACCTACCCAAACTCATACCCATTCTTACCCACGCCCATCTTTCAAACATACCATACCCATACTTACCCACCGAAACTCACCCATACCGATCCAAAACTACATATACCCTCCCATACCCACTTAGACCTACTCATACCCACCAAATCCTATCTGTACATAGCCATACCTATTTATACCCACACATACATACCGAAACCCACTTATTCCGGCTCATATCCACCTTTACCTATAGATACACCCCATACCCACCATAATCGATGCCCATCAACTAAAACTCACCCATACCAACCCGAACCCACCTAAACTAATGCAAACCAACTCATACCCATCCAACCCATCCATAACAAGTTATACCGATACTCACCTAACCCATACCCAGTCCAACTCATTCATACCCACCCGCACTTATCTATACCCACCCATATGGACCCCACCCAACTAACCATATGTATACAAACCCCAACCCACTTAAACCCAACACAACCCATCCATACCTATTGTCATTTATCCAAACCAACCTATACCAACTCCTACTTATCTATACCTACCTTAACCCACCTATGCGCATCTATACCTACCCCAACCTACGCATACGCACTCATACCCTCCTATATGTATCCTTACCCACCATACCAATCAATACCCACCCTCACTCATACCCACCCCAATCCACTTAAACCCACCCATACCAATAAATGTCCTAGCTTTATACTTCCATACCCCACTATACGCCCCCATATCCACTTTATACCCTTCATTCTGCCCCATACCTACCTCAAACCAATACCCACCCAGCCACACTTACATATTTGTATCTCCTTCCACCCTTACTTAATTGTATCCACCCATACCCATCCCCACATACCCATACCCATCCCTATATACCCATACATAGATATAATAACCTATATCCATCCTCACCTACTGAAACTCATATATACCTACCCAAAAAAACCCAATCCAATTCATACCCACATATACACACTCATACCCATTTTAATCCATGAATGCTCACTCATACCCACCCATACCCACCACCATCCATCTATACCCACTAATATCTACCCCTACCTACCCCCATTTACCCATACCATGCCCACCACAGATACCTATCCATACCAATACAAACCAATTACTACCCCTTTATACCTACCCAAATCCATTCTTACCTGCCCCTTTCTTGCAAACTTACTTACCGAAACTCACCCATATAGATCCGAAACTACCTATACCCTCCCATACCTACTAATACCCACCAAATCCCATCTATACATAGCCATACCCATTTATACCCACCCATACATATCGAAACCCACTTATGCTAGCTCAAATCCACCTTTACACACAGATACACCCCTATACCCACCACAATCCATGCTCATTAAATGAAACTTACCTAAAGCTACCCGAACCGACCTAAACCCACGCAAACCAACTCATACACATTCAACCCACATATAACAACCCATACCCACCCTTACCTTACCATACCCAGTCCAACTCATTTGTACCTACCCGAACCTATCTATACCTACCTAAACCAACCCATATGCATGCCACCCACCTAACCATATATATATCAACCCCAACCCACTCATACCCAACACAACCCACTTATACCTATCGTCATCTATCCAAACCCACCAATTCCTACCCCTACTTATCTATACATACCTCGACCTATTTATGCCCATCTATACCTGCCCTAACCTACCCATACATACTCATACCTACCTATATATATCCCTACCCACCATACCAACCAATACGCACCTCCACTCACCCAGACCCACCCTCAACCACCAAAACCCCCCCATACCTACCCTAACCCGCTCATACCAACCTGGACCTACTCATTCCCACCCCAACCCACCCATACCAATCCTTTCTAACCTGTATACATCCCCACCCCACAATACCCCCTATATCCATGTTATACCTCCTATTCTACCCTATACCAACCTCAAACCAATACCAACCCAGCCACAGTTACCCATTCATACCTTCTCCCACCATTACTTACTTGTACCCACCCATACCAATCCCCACATATATATACCCACCCCTATATGCTCATACATATATATAATCACCCATACCCATCCTCACCTACTGAAACTCACATATCCTATCTAAAAAAACCCAATCCAATCTATTCCCATTCATACCCGCTTATACACACTCATACCTATCCTAATCCATGCATACTCACTCATACCCACCCATACCCACCACCATCAATGTATACCCACTAATATCTACTCATACCTACCCCCATTCACCCATACCACGCCTACCCCCCATACCTATCTATACCAATACAAATCCATTACTACCCTTCATACCTACCTATACGTATTCTTACCTAACCCCATCCTCTATACATACTCATACCCATACTTACCCACCGAAACTCACCCATACATATCTGAAACTACCTATGCCCTCCCATACCAACTTATACCTACTCATACCCACTAAATCCTATCTGTACATAGCCATACCTATTTAAACCTAACTTATATACACCGAAACCTACCTATATCGGCTAAAATCTACCTTTACCTATAGATACACCCCCATGCCCACCACAACCTATACCCATCAACCGAAACTTACCCATACCTACCCGAACCTACCTAAACCTACCCAAACCAACCCAAACCAACTCATTCCCATCCAATACACCCATAACAACTCATACCCACCCTTACCCTACCCATACCCAGTTTAACTCATTTATACCAACCAGCACTCATCTATACCCATGCATATACACCCCACCTATCTAACCATATGTATACTAACCCCAACCAACTCATACCTAACACAACCTACGCATACCTATCGTCATCTATCCAAATCCACCCATATCCACCCTTACTTATCTATACCCACCTTGACCTACTATGCCCATCTATACCCACCCCAACCTACCCATATACACTCATACCCACCTATATATATCCCTACCCACTAAAGCAACCAATACCCACCCCTATTCACCTAGACCCACGCTCAACCACCAAAACCCACCTATACCTACCTCAACCCATTTATACCAATATCGACCCACTCATACGTCCTCCCACATTTACTTACTTGTACCCACCCATACCCATACCCCTCCCCAAATACCCATACGCACCCCTATATGCCTATACATACATATAATCACCCATAACATCCTCACCCGCTGAAACACACACATACCTACCTAAAAAAACACAATATAATCCATACCCATTCGTACCCACCCATACACACTTATACCCATCCTAATCCATATATACTCATTCATATCAACCCATACCCACCACCATCCATCTATACCCACAAATATCAACCCCTACTTACCTCCATTCACCCATACTACGCCAACCCCCCATACCTACTCATACCAATACAAACTAATTACTACCCCTTCATATATACCCATACCCATTCTTACTTACCCCCATCCTCCATACATACCCATACCCATACTTACCCATCGAAACTTACCCATATAGATCCGAAATAATATATACCTTCCCATACCAACTTATAACTACTCATACCCACCAAATCCTATATGTACATAGCCATAATTATTTATACCCACCCATACACACAGAAACCCACCTTTACCGGCTCAAATCCACCTTTACCCATAAATGCATACCCATACCCACCACAACCCATGCCCATCAACTAAAACTTACCTATACCTACCCAAACCCACCCAAACCAACTCATACCCATCCAACCCACCCATAACAACTCATACCTACCCTCACCCTACCTATTCTAGTCTAACTCATTCATATCCACCTGAACTCATCAATACCCACCCATATGCACCCCACCTACCTAACCATATGTATACCAACCCCAATCAACTCATACCTAACATAACGCACCCATACCTATCATCATCTATCCAAACCCACCCATACTCAGCCCTACTTATCTATACCTACCTCGACCTACCTATGCCCATCTATACCCACCACAACCTACCCATACACACTCATACCCACCTACATATATCCCTACCCAACAAACCAACCAATACCCACCCCTACTCACTTAGTCCCACCCTCAACAACCAAAACCCACCCATACCTACCCCAACCCACTCATACCCACCTCAACACACATACCCACCCATACCTACCCTTTCCTACCTTTATACATCCTACCCCTCCATGTTCACTTTAAACCCCTAATTATACTCCATACCCACTTCAAACCAACACCCACCCAGCCACACTTACCTATTCATACCTCCTCCTACCCTTACTTACTTGTACTCATCCATACCCGTACTCATCC
Organism: Chamaelirium japonicum; assembly: GCA_947650365.1. Lineage (NCBI taxonomy): Eukaryota > Viridiplantae > Streptophyta > Magnoliopsida > Liliales > Melanthiaceae > Chamaelirium > Chamaelirium japonicum. The sequence continues at coordinate 69,100,291 of OX393553.1, read as the reverse complement.
ATACCCATCCCCATACCCTATATGCCTATACATACATATAATTACCCATACCCATCTTTACCCACTGAAACTCATGCATACCAACCTAAAAAAACCCAATCTAATCTATACCCATATATACCTGCCCATACACACTTATACCCATCCTAATCCATGCATACCCACTCATACCAACCTATACCCATTAAAAATAACTATCTCAACCTACCCCTATTGACCCATACCATGCCTATCCCCCATATCTATCCATACCAATACAAACCTATTACTACCCCTTCATACCTACCTATACCCATTCTTACCTAACCCTATCTTCCATATATACCTATGCCCATGCTTACCCAACAAAACTCACCCATACAGACATGAAACTACATATACCTTCCCACACCCAATAATACCAAATCATACCCACCAAATCCTATATGTACATAGCCATACCTATTTATACCCACCCATACACACCGAAACCCACCTATGTCGGCTCAAATCCACCTTTACCCATAAATATACCTCCATAGCCACCACAACCTATGCCCATCAACTGTACTTACCCATACCTACCCAAACCCACATAAACTCACCCAAACTAACTCATACCTATCTAACCCACCCATAACAACTCATACCTACCCTCACCCTACCCATACCCAGTCCAACTCATTCATACTACTGCACTCATCTATACCCACCTATATATACCCCACCCACCTAACCATATATATACCAATCGCAACAAACTCATACCTAACATAACCTACCCATACCGATCGTTATCTATCGATACCAACCCATACTTATCTATACCCACCCCGACCTACCTGTGCCCATCTATAGCTACCCCAATATATCCATACGCACTCATACCCAACTATATATATCATTACCTACCAAACCAACCAATACCTACCCCTACTTACCAAGACACACCCTTACTCACCAAGACCCACCCTCAACCACCAAAACCCATTCATACCAACCCCAACCCGCTCATACCAACCTCGACCCATTCATACCCACTCCAATCCACTCATACCCACCCATACCTACCCTTTCCTAGCTTTATACATCCTACCTCCCCATGCTCACGTTATACCCCCCATTCTATCCAATACCAACCTCAAACCAATACCCACTCGGTCATACTTACCCAATCATACCTCCTTCTACTATAACTTGAGCCCACCCATACACATCCCCACATATCCATACCCACCCCCTATATGCCTATATATATATATATATATATATATATATATATATATATATATATATATATATATATATATATATATATATATATATATATATATATATATATATATATATATATATATATATATATATATATATATATATATATATATATATATATATATATATATATATTCACCCATACCCATCCTCACCCATTGAAACTCACACATATCTACCCAAAAAAACCCATTCTAATCCATACTCATTCATACCCGCCCATACACACTTATACCTATCATAAACCATGCATACTCACTCATACCAACCCAAACCCACCACCATCCATCTATACCTACTAATATCAATACTTACTTACCCCCATTCACCCATATCACGCCCACCCCCCATACCTATCTATACCAATACAAACCCATTACTACCCCTTCATACCTACCCATACCCATTCTTACTTACCCCTATCCGTCATACATACCCATACCCATACTTACCCACCGAAACTTACCTATACAGATCCGAAACTACCTATACCTTCCTATACCTACTTATACCTATTCATACCCACCAAATCTCATCTTTACATAGCCATACCTATTTATACTCACCCATAAATACCGAAACCCATCTATACCGGCTTAAATCCAACCTTTACCTATAAATACACCCCCATACCCACCATAACCCATGCCCATCAACTGAAACTTACCTATGCCTACCCAAACCCACCTAAACCCACCCAAACTAACTCATACCCATCAAACCCACTCATAATAATTTATACCCACCCTAACCCTACCCATACCCAGTCCAACTTATTCAAACCCACCTGCACTCATCATACCTACCCATATATACTTCACCCATCTAACCATATGTATACCAACCCAAACTAACTCATACCCAATATAACTCACCCATACCTATCGTTATCTATCTAAACCTACCCATACCTACCCTTACTTATATATACCTACCTCGACCTACCTATGCCCATCTATACCCACTCTAACCAATTCATACGTACTTATACCCACCTATATATATCCCTACCCACCAAACCAACCAATACCTACCCCTACTCACCTAGACCCACCCTCAACCACCAAAACCCACCTATACCTACCCCAACCCACTCATACCAACCTCGACCCACACATACCGACCCCAACTCATTCATATCCACCCATACCTACCATTTCCTAGCTTTATATATCCGACCCTTTCATGCTCACCTTATACCCCCTATTCTATCGCATACCCACCTCAAACCAACACCTACCCAGCCAAACTTATCCATTCATAGCTCCTCTCGCCCTTACTTACTTGTACCCACCCATACCCATACCCATCCCCATCCCCATCCCCATATACCTATACCCATCCCTATATGCCTATACATACATATAATCACCCATACCCATCCTCACCCATTGAAACTCACACATACCTACCCAAAAAAATCCAATCCAATTCATACCTGCCTATAACACTTATACCCATCCTAATCCATGCATACTCACTAATACCAACCTATACCCACCACTATCACCCACTAATCACTACCTACCCCCATTCACCCATACCACGCCCACCCCCCATACCTATACTTACCAATACAAGCCCATTACTACCCCTTCATACTTACCCATACCCATTCTTACCTACCCCCATCATCCATACATACCCCGAAACTCACCCATACAGATCTGAAACTACCTATACCTTCCCATACCAACTTATACCTACTCATACCCACCAAATCCCATCTGCACATAGCCACACCTATTTATACCCACCCATACACAACGAAACCCACCTATACCGGCTCAAATCTACCTTTATCTATAAATATACCTCCATACCCACTACAACCCATGCTCATTAACTAAAACTTACCCACACCTACCCAAACCAACCAAAACCAACCTAAACCAACTCATACCTATCCAACCAACCCATAACAACTCATACCCACCCTCACCCTACCCATACCCAGTCCAACTCATTCATATCCACCCGCACTCATCTATATCCACCTATATACACCCTACTCACCTAACTATATATATACCAACCCCAACCAACTCATACCCAATACAACCCACCCATATCTATCGTCATCTGTCTAAACCCATACATACCCACCCCTTCTAATCTATACCTACCCCGACTTACTTATTGTTGAGTGTCCATTTGGTGCGAATTATCCTTTCTTTTTCATGCACATAGTGTCACTTTGCTACGTAAAACTTTCATAATACACGTAAACTGCATGAGTTTTTTTGCATCACGATATAGTAGACTCTCATACGAACCCAACGGCATATTGGTTCGCTCTCATATATTACATGCATGAAAAATACGGAGTCCGAAAGTCCAAATCATTCTGTTATTGATAATCATGTTTAAACCTGACAAGCGTCATTTCATGTGTGTCTTTCAGGAAATTGATCCGGTACTCGACGCAGTCAGCTGAAGGGTATCAAGACTAAGCAGTGGATATTCTCGCGGCAATCCAATGGAGGATGTACAGCTCGTTGGAGGCCTATTCTGAAGAAACGATAAAGAAAATGATACTTGCGATAATTCGGCCGAGAGGAGACTTCAACAAGCCGTTGCAGCGCATGACTCGAACCAGAAGGTGACTACATGAATGCAAATGAGCGATGAGGGTTTTGATGATGAGTTCAAATGATGGTGACCAAAGCCGGCCTGTCGTTCTTTTCCTACCTTTCTTTCTCTTTCTTTTCGTTTCCTTTTCATCTTCTATTTCCGCCTTTAATTTAGTTGTTTTCACTCTGCACCTTATTCCAACTACAAAGCCCATCGTAGCAGTGCATCATCTAGGTCCCTTAGCATATCGCACACGAATCCCTCTCGGACCCAACCTATTCGGCCAGCACCACTTGATCCGCACCTCACCCCATCGAGATCCATCACAGCCCTCTATTGCATCCAAATCCTGGCCGTCCATTCCCTAACCGACCGGCGTGCCTCTAAACCCCTCGCCACATCCACCAACAATGCATGCATGGGCCATCCGGAGTCCAAATCCCGAGCCGCCCACCCACTCTCTCTCTTTAAAACTGCAACCCAGTAGCCCATTAACCGCACCCTCTTCCTCCACCACTCACAGCCGTCCGATCGCCCATCTTCCCTTCCATGCATGCATGCCTGCCTGCCTATGCACCGATCCACCCAGCCACCCCTCTATCACCCTGTAATCACAGCCGTTCCATGCATCAACATGCACACCGAATGCAGCGGCCAGCACTCCAGCACACCGGATCCCACCGAACTTCACTCTCTCTCCCTCCTAGATTCTCTCTCTCTAAAACCCAGCGCCCATATCTTTCCTTAACCGCCCAACCCGAGCCTCTCTCTTCCTTACCCGATCAGAGCCCGATCTTCTCTCTCTATTCTTCCCTTTTTCTCTCTTCTCCCGATCGCGTCTCTCTCTCCTCCCGTTCTTCTCTCTCTACGGGATTCTCTCTCTCCAACTCCGAACGTCCCTCTATCTCTCTCCTCCTTGATTCTCTCTCTATTCTTTCCTTCTCTCTCTTTCTAAAACTGAAACCCGATCGGGATCCTCTCTCTCGGATTCTCTTTCCATTTCTCTCTCTAAACCGCACTTCTCTCTCTCTCTGACTTCGTTTCCTTCTCTTTTGGGACCAAGACAACCGACCATCTCTCTCTCTTTTCTCTCTCTCTCTATATCCTATATAAGGGGGGGTTCGGGTAAACAAAGGGGGGAGGAGGACGAACCTAGGCTGACCTTCTATCATCACCCTCTTCATCATCTCCGAGCCATCATCACCATTTTCTTCACCACCGAGGCTATTACCATTCATCGACGCTCCATCATCGCGAAGCCACACGCCGCCATCGTCGAAGACGCGCCGTCATCCTCGCCAGAAGCTTCACACACACGCTCGTCATCCATAATGGAGTTTGCTCGCATTTATATTTTCGTTATGAATTGTATGAATATGCGTAGCTAAACCCCTAGCTAGGGCTAGGGGTGAAACTTGGTTTATTTATGAATAATATTGATTCCCGTTTATGCCTCAATGTAATTTCGTCTTTGGTTGTTTCATAATCTTTATTAAATACCGCATGCTTGCATATTCGCTTGTTTCTATTATTGATTCCGGTCATAGTGGATACGTAGGGAAGTTTCTACAGCACTGTAGTATCGTTCTGAACGTTTTGAATAACCATCGTATGATTATTATCATTTTATTATAATTCAAATCTTTAATCTGTAGAAATAGACTGCTCTGTGATTCAACTTCTCAAAGAGACGTTGACACTTCTATAAACTCTTTAAGATTCGGCGTTGACCCAGGTTACGCCGGATGCTAGGGAGAGTCCCTGTGTCGTGCAACAAGTTCTTTCACGCTAATCGTCAACTGTCTAGATCTAAGATTAAAGATTCTCAGGTTTTAATTGTTAAATCTTCCGGTTGGGATGAACACGCCATTCTACCCCAACTGAGATAAATAATCAATATTATTTGTGAATGTCCAAGTGTAACCCCGAAACCCTAGTTCTCATCCATTGATCCATCCACAACCATTATTTTATTATTTTTAGTCTATTGCATTTATGTTAGTCAAGAATTAATTAATTTAAAATTCACTCGCTCTCCTTTGGAGATATTTCCGTACTAGTTTAATCATTAATCCTTCCTTTAATCAGTTTTCAATCAAGTCTCTGTGGGATCGACCCGTATTTGCCACTGTCTATCAGATAGACGCCGTGCACTTGCGGTATAACAATTTAAAATCACAATAAGTTTTTGGCGCCGTTGCCGGGGATTGCAACGAAGCTTTCTAATTTAGGTTATTCCTTACTTGCCTTAGTTAGTTTTATTTGTTTTTGTTAGTTTAATTTTATCTTTAGAGTATAACAGTTTCTTAATCTTTAACCAAAATGACTAACCAAACAATGACCCTAGAAGAATATATGAATCTTACAAGGTCAACAAAATATCAAGATCCATTTTCAACAGTAATGACCAACTCACATTCACCCCAAGAAATGACCCTAAAGGAGTATATGAACATAACAAGAACCATCAGACATCAGGATTCTATAAACTTTTCAACTGAAATAGAATATCCTGAAAGAAATTCACCGATTAGGAGTTTACATGGCCATATACAATATAATTCACCATGCCATGACACACATGATCCTAGATGGCAAAATTATCATGATTCTAGATGGCAAAATTTTCAAGATCCAAGTAGGCAATATTATCAAAATTCTTATTGGCAAAATCATCAAGACTATAGTTGGAAAAATGAATCATCTGCTACTAATTTTCAAGAGCCTTATGATTATATGCCACTAAATGAGGAGACTCTTGAAGATATACTACAAATATCTATGCGCAATCAGCTTATGCAGAACTATCAAAGCAATATACAAGAGCAAATAAACGCTTTCGAAAGAATTGAATCACATTTGAATGTTATTAAGGAAGCAATACTTCGAGATCAACTTCAACCTGAGTCTAACTCCGATGAAGATTATGAGGATTATGAAAACATAATTAGCGTCTCAATAGATAATGGAGCTTATGAGGAGACCAAGATGGACATCCCTTTAGAAGATGAACTTGTCAAATATGATTTTCTTAATCCTTTGGAAGATTGTCCGAGCAATATTGATGACATTAATATGGATATGATTTTTAAGGATACTAATGATCTCCCATCCAATATTGATGTCATCAATGATAACACTATAGATAGTATAATTGATGAAGAAGCCTATGCTCCCCCCTATAACGATGATGATGAGATTATTAAAGAAAGTAATGTTCTCACATCCAGTTTAAATGTTAATAATGATAATAAAATCTATAAGATGAATATGATCGACAATCTTATGAAGAGCAAGATTCCTCAATCATCTTTTAATGATCCATTGGAGGCATGCTTAAAAAATTATGGTTACCCGAACTACGATCTGACCAATATTATATTTGATAACACTCATGATCTTCCTTATGACATTGATGATGATATATTTGCTAAAGAGGCCAATACTCTATCAATGAATCTTGAAATAAAAAATATCATGATTGATCACCCATCCATTATCGAAAAATCATACAGTGATCTACAAATTCTGCCATCTGAGTTTCAACATACACATTTGGGTGAAGAATATATATTTTCTGATTTAATTTTTTCTAAATTCATCCAAAATCAGAAAATTCAATTTTGCAAACTTTTCAAAGATAATATAGATGATACATGGCAGAATATGGAGTATAATAATGAATCTTATATTGTTCAATTTGAAAAGAAAAATCATGAAGAACAATATAGGATGAATCCTAATAGAAGAATGGATAGTCATGTAGAAACATGCCCGAAATATACTATAGAATATAATTTCTCCATTGATGACTACTCTCTTTTCTTTTTAAAAATTCCATCTGCTAAAAATCATATTTGTATTATAGCAGTTATTTTTTTCTTTATTTATTAGCATCTGCTCCTCTTTATTAGTCTGTTTAGTCGCTTTGTTTTTTTTTCTTTATGGCACTGATATTTTGCAGGAAGCTATCATACAAAGCACTTTTAAGGTATTATCCATCCTTAAAACTTCATACTTTCATTTTATATATATGTCCTTCAAAAATGCTTTCATATAATGCTATTATCTCATTCCTGAGCATATATAATTCATACATTGAGGACAATATCTAATTTAAGTTTGGGGGTGTGATGTACATTTTTGTAAAATCCTGTATGCATCTAATTTCTACAAAATTTTTTTGTTCTTATTTTGAATTAAAAAAAAAAAAACCAAAAAAAAAAATTGTTTTTTTAATAATAATGCATCAACTCACGCTGTAGTGGGACAGCTCGGCACATACATCTTCATGTATGTGTGTCTAGTCTGTAGTCCCCTACTAAAACTACAGCGTTCGTATAGAAATCTATAGGAATTTGTATTTGCATGTTTTTATTTTCTTTTTCTTATTTTATTTTCTTATCGTATTACTTTTGCCGTCCCTTTCGTTCTTTTCGAAAAAAAAAAATTATATATATCTATATATATTTTATCTTTATTTCAGGTTTTGTAATATAATTTTATCGTACTCGAATAGGACTATAAGGTACTTGATAATCAAGGTATAGAGTCCAAGGAGTAGCTAGAAAAAGTATGTCTAATATGGTTCTGACCCTTAGTAACCTTTTAGAGATTGTCAAAACAAACTAGACTTGACTTTTCACTTCACATCTGGCTTACACCTCTAGGGTCTAGATTCAAAGCTTTCATATCGGCCTAATAGTCAACTAGAGTCCTGATGAACCATGCGGATCTGGTTCACTGGTCTGAAAAAAATATATCATTAGAAAAGCGACCAGTGAATTCTAAGGTATAGCGGAAAGGGCTACCTATTAGCATGGTCTAGGACCTAATTATGTAAAAGTCTTAACCTGTATGCCCTAATATGAGTGAAGCCTGGTTGATAGGGTTATGAGAATGATCCTATGGATGCAGAGTGAATCAAATATAAAGGCAACATGAGGATGGCTACCTAACTCATGAGAGCGTTGGCAGCGTGTCATGGGCATAGAGTGCAGCTGGTATGGTACAAGTTAGGAAGGGATATATAATTAGATCCAGAAAAAAATAAGACCGAAAAAAAAAAAAGAGAAAAGAAAAAGGAAAAGGAAATAGTATGAAAGCCGCCGTTATAAACAATGTGGGGAAACTGGAATATCACATATAAAGCCGAAAGGTATTAAGGTGAATATCCATAACTCCCACTAGCCTGTCTAGATTAGCTGGTTTTGACTCAGGTTCTAAGGTCGACTTTGACCGTTCTAGGAGATTGTTAGAATGATATGAATGTAGAGAACCAAACCCCAAGTTGTGTTTTGCCCAGACAGCACCGTGCACTCGAGCATAGTTGACCTTGATCTTTTCTAGCGGGAAACTAATAGTTAGAACCTAAAGTGCTTACTTCGAAAGCTGAAACTTGGGCTAGATGTCTTGTGAGTCTTGTGCCTTAGAAATTCTATTTTTGAGTACTTTTTAATTATTCTACGAAACCGATTTTTCTTATTTCTTATTTATATATTTTTTTTAAAAAAATGTTTGAATTTTGTGGGTAGATTCACTGCAAACTCTCACGAGACAAAACTCGTCCACTGGGGTAACCCAGGGGTTTAAAGGCTTGTTGCACGTGCTAAGTGCAGTCGCGATTTCTGCGAAAGTGAGTTAGGAGTTTTTATTTTGTCATTTAATTTGTTTATTTTTCTTTTCTTTCTCGAGGACGAGAAAGATTCAAGTTTGGGGGTGTGTTGAGTGTCCATTTGGTGCGAATTATCCTTTCTTTTTCATGCACATAGTGTCACTTTGCTACGTAAAACTTTCATAATACACGTAAACTGCATGAGTTTTTTTGCATCACGATATAGTAGACTCTCATACAAACCCAACGGCATATTGGTTCGCTCTCATATATTACATGCATGAAAAATACGGAGTCCGAAAGTCCAAATCATTCTGTTATTGATAATCATGTTTAAACCTGACAAGCGTCATTTCATGTGTGTCTTTCAGGAAATTGATCCGGTACTCGACGCAGTCAGCTGAAGGGTATCAAGACTAAGCAGTGGATATTCTCACGGCAATCCAATGGAGGATGTACAGCTCGTTGGAGGCCTATTCTGAAGAAACGATAAAGAAAATGATACTTGCGATAATTCGGCCGAGAGGAGACTTCAACAAGCCGTTGCAGCGCATGACTCGAACCAGAAGGTGACTACATGAATGCAAATGAGCGATGAGGGTTTTGATGATGAGTTCAAATGATGGTGACCAAAGCCGGCCTGTCGTTCTTTTCCTACCTTTCTTTCTCTTTCTTTTCGTTTCCTTTTTATCTTCTATTTCCGCCTTTAATTTAGTTGTTTTCACTCTGCACCTTATTCCAACTACAAAGCCCATCGTAGCAGTGCATCATCTAGGTCCCTTAGCATATCGCACGCGAATCCCTCTCGGACCCAACCTATTCGGCCAGCACCACTTGATCCGCACCTCACCCCATCGAGATCCATCACAGCCCTCTATTGCATCCAAATCCTGGCCGTCCATTCCCTAACCGACCGGCGTGCCTCCAAACCCCTCGCCACATCCACCAACAATGCATGCATGGGCCATCCGGAGTCCAAATCCCGAGCCGCCCACCCACTCTCTCTCTTTAAAACTGCAACCCAGCAGCCCATTAACCGCACCCTCTTCCTCCACCACTCACAGCCGTCCGATCGCCCATCTTCCCTTCCATGCATGCATGCCTGCCTGCCTATGCACCGATCCACCCAGCCACCCCTCTATCACCCTGTAATCACAGCCGTTCCATGCATCAACATGCACACCGAATGCAGCGGCCAACACTCCAGCACATCGGATCCAACCGAACTTCACTCTCTGTCCCTCCTAGATTCTCTCTCTCTAAAACCCAGCGCCCATATCTTTCCTTAACCGCCCAGCCCGAGCCTCTCTCTTCCTTACCCGATCAGAGCCCGATCTTCTCTCTCTATTCTTCCCTTTTTCTCTCTTCTCCCGATCGCGTCTCTCTCTCCTCCCGTTCTTCTCTCTCTACGGGATTCTCTCTCTCCAACTCCGGACGTCCCTCTATCTCTCTCCTCCTTGATTCTCTCTCTATTCTTTCCTTCTCTCTCTTTCTAAAACTGAAACCCGATCGGGATCCTCTCTCTCGGATTCTCTTTCCATTTCTCTCTCTAAACCGCACTTCTCTCTCTCTCTGACTTCGTTTCCTTCTCTTTTGGGACCAAGACAACCGACCATCTCTCTCTCTTTTCTCTCTCTCTCTATATCCTATATAAGGGGGGGTTCGGGTAAACAAAGGGGGGAGGAGGACGAACCTAGGCTGACCTTCTATCATCACCCTCTTCATCATCTCCGAGCCATCATCACCATTTTCTTCACCACCGAGGCTATTACCATTCATCGACGCTCCATCATCGCGAAGCCACACGCCGCCATCGTCGAAGACGCGCCGTCATCCTCGCCAGAAGCTTCACACACACGCTCGTCATCCATAATGGAGTTTGCTCGCATTTATATTTTCGTTATGAATTGTATGAATATGCGTAGCTAAACCCCTAGCTAGGGCTAGGGGTGAAACTTGGTTTATTTATGAATAATATTGATTCCCGTTTATGCCTCAATGTAATTTCGTCTTTGGTTGTTTCATAATCTTTATTAAATACCGCATGCTTGCATATTCGCTTGTTTCTATTATTGATTCCGGTCATAGTGGATACGTAGGGAAGTTTCTACAGCACTGTAGTATCGTTCTGAACGTTTTGAATAACCATCGTATGATTATTATCATTTTATTATAATTCAAATCTTTAATCTGTAGAAATAGACTGCTCTGTGATTCAACTTCTCAAAGAGACGTTGACACTTCTATAAACTCTTTAAGATTCGGCGTTGACCCAGGTTACGCCGGATGCTAGGGAGAGTCCCTGTGTCGTGCAACAAGTTCTTTCACGCTAATCGTCAACTGTCTAGATCTAAGATTAAAGATTCTTAGGTTTTAATTGTTAAATCTTCCGGTTGGGTTGAACACGCCATTCTACCCCAACTGAGATAAATAATCAATATTATTTGTGAATATCCAAGTGTAACCCCGAAACCCTAGTTCTCATCCATTGATCCATCCACAACCATTATTTTATTATTTTTAGTCTATTGCATTTATGTTGGTCAAGAATTAATTAATTTAAAATTCACTCGCTCTCCTTTGGAGATATTTCCGTACTAGTTTAATCATTAATCCTTCCTTTAATCAGTTTTCAATCAAGTCTCTATGGGATCGACCCGTATTTGCCACTGTCTATCAGATAGACGCCGTGCACTTGCGGTATAACAATTTAAAATCACAACACTTATGCCCATCTATACCCACCTCAAACTACCCTTATGTACTCATACCTACCTATATGTATCCCTACCCACCAAACCAACCAATACCTACCCCTACTCACCTAGACCCACCCTCAACCACTAAAACCCACACATACCTACCCCAACCTGCTCATACCAACCTCAACCCACTCATACCCACCTATATGAATCCCTACCTACCAAACCAACCAATACCCACCCCTACGCACCTAGACCCACCCTCAACCACCAAAACCAACCCATACCTACCCCAACCCGCTCATACCAACCTCGACCCAAACATACCCACCCCATCCCACTCATACCCACCCATACGTACCATTTCCTAGCTTTATACATCCTACCCCCTCATGCTCACCTTATGCCCCCCATTTTACCGCATACCCACCTCAAACCAACACCCACCCAGCCAAACTTATCCATTCATAGCTCCTCTTGCCCTTACTTACTTGTACCCACCCATACCCAAACCCATCCCCATATACCTATACCCACCCTTATATGCCTATATATACATATAATCACCCATACCCATCCTCACCCACTGAAACTCATACATACCTACCCAAAAAAATCCAATCTAATCCATACCCATTCATACTTGCCCATAATACTTATACCCATCCTAATCCATGCATACTCACTAATACCAACCCATACCCACCACTATCCATCTATACCCACTAATCACTACCTACATCCATTTACCCATACCATGCCCACCCCCCATACCTATACTTACCAATACAAACCCATTACTACCCCTTCATATCTACCCATACCTATTCTTACCTACCCCTATCCTCCATACATACCTCGAAACTCACCCATAAAGATCCGAAACTACCTATACCTTCCCATACCCACTTATACCTACTCATACCCACCAAATCCCATCTGCACCTAGCCACACCTATTTATACCCACCTATACACTTTGAAACCCACCTACACCGGCTCAAATATACCTTTATCCACAGATACACCTCTATACCTACCACAACCTATGCCCATCAACTAAAACTTACCAACACCTACCCAAACCAATATAAACCCACCCAAACCAACTCATACCTATCCAACCCATACCCAGTCCAACTCATTTATATCCACCCGCACTCATCTATATTCACCCATATACACCCTACGCATTTAACTATATGTATACCAATCCCAACCAACTCATACCCAACACAACCCACCCATACACATCGTCATCTATCTAAACCCACGCATACCTACCCTTTTTAATCTATACCCACCCCGACTTACCTATGCCCATCTATACCCACCCCAACCTACCCTTACACACTCATACCTACCTATATGTATCCCTATGCACCAAACCAACCAATACCCACCCCTACTCACCTAGACCTACCCTCAACCACTAAAACCCATACATACCTACCCCAACCCGCTCAAAATAACCTCAACCTACTCATACTTATTCATACCCACCTATACCTACCTTTTCCTAGCTTTATACATCTTACCCCCCCATGCTCACCTTATACCCCCCATTCAACCCCATACCCACCTCATACCAATACCTACCCAGCCAATCTTACCCATTCATACCTTCTCCTATCCTTACTTGTACCCACCCATACCCATACCCACCCCTATATGCCTATATACATATAATCACCCATACCCATCCTCACCCACTGAAACTCATACATACATACCCCAAAAAACCCAATATAATCCATACACATTCATACCCGCTCATATACACTTATACCCATCCTAATCCATACATACTCACTCATACTAACCCATACCCACTACCATCGATCTATACCCACTAATATCTACCCTTACCTATGCACATTCACCCATACCACCCCCACCCCCCATATCTATCCATACCAATATAAACCCATTACTACGCCTTCATACCTACGCATACCCTTTCTTACCTACCCCCATCCTCCATACATACCCATACCCAAACTTACCTACCGAAACTCACCTATACAGATCCAAAACTACCTATACCTTTCCATACACATTTATACCTACTCATACCCATCAAATCCTATTTGTACATAGTCATACCCATTTATACCCACCCATACACACCAAATCCCATCTGTACATAACCATACCAACTCATACCTAACACAACCCACCCATACCTATCGTCATTTATCCAAACCCACCCATACCCGTCCCTACTTATCTAAACCCATCTCGACCTACCTATGCCCATCTATACCCACCCCAATCTACCCATACGCACTCATACCCACCTATATATATCCCTACCCGCCAAACCATACAATACCCACCCCTACTCACCTAGACCAATCCTCAATTACCAAAACCCACCCATACCTATCCCAACCCGCTCATACCAACCTAGACCTACTTATACCCACCCCAACCCACCCATACCTACCTTTAGCTAGCTTTATACATCCTACCCCCCCATGCTCACCTTATACCCCCCCTATTCTACCCTATACCCACCTCAAACCAACACCTACACAACCACACTTACCCATTTATACCTTTTCCTACCCTTACTTACTTGTACCCACCTATACCTATACCCATCCCCACATACCCATACCCACCCCTATATACCTATACATATATATAATCACCCATACCTATCCTCACCCACTGAAACTTAGATATACCTACCCAAAAAAACCTAATCTAATCCATACCCATTCATACCCAGCCATATATACTTATACCCATCAAAATCTATACATATTCACTCATACCAATCCATACCCACCACTATTCATCTATACCCACAAATATCTACCCCTACCTACCCCCATTTACTCGTACTATACCCATCCCCCATACCTATCCATACTAATACAAACACATTACTACCCCTTTATACCTATCCATACCTATTCTTACCTACCCCAATCCTCATACATATCCAAACCTATACTTACCCATCGAAACACACCTACAGATCCGAAACTACCTATACCTTCCCATACCCACTTATACCTATTCATACCTACCAAATCCCATATGTACATAGCCATACCCATTTATACCCACCCATACACACCGAAACCCACCTATGTTGGCTTAAATCCATCTTTACCCATAAATATACCCCCATACCCACCACAAACCATACCCATCAATTGAAACTTACCCATACCTACCCAAACCTATCTAAACCAACCCAAACCAACTCATACCCATCCAACCGACCCATAATAATTCATAGCCACCCTCACCCCACCCATACCCAGTCCAACTCATTCATACCCACCCGCACCTATTTATACCTACCCATATACACACCACCCATCTAACAATATATATACCAACCCTAACCCACTCATACCTAATACAATACACCCATACTTATCATCATCAACCTAAACCCACCCTTACTTATCTATACCCACCTCGACATACCTATGCCTATCTATACCACCTCAACCTACCCATACGCACTTATACCTACTTATATGTATCACATATACCTACATAAAAAAACCCAATCAAATCCAAACCCATTCATACCCGCCCATGTACACTCATACCCATCCTAATCCATACCAATACAAACCCATTACTAACCCTTTATACCTATCCATACCCATTATTACCTACCCATAGCCACAACCATCTATCAATACCCACTAATATCTACCCCTACCTACCCGTATTCACCCATATTACGTCCACCCCCATACCTATCCATACCAATACAAACCCATAACTATCTCTTCATACCTACCCATACCCATTCTTACCCACCCCCATCCTCCATACATACCCATACCCATACTAACCCACCGAAACTTACCCATACAGATCAGAAACTATATACCCTTCTATACCCACTTATACCTACTCATACCTACCAAATCCTATCTGTACATAGCCATACCCCTTTATAACCACCCATACACACCGAAACCCACCTATGCCGACTCAAATCCACCTTTACCCATTGATACAGCCCCATACGAACCACAACCCACGCCCATCAATTGAAACTTACCCATACCTAACCGAACCCACCTAAACCTACCCAAACCAACCCAAACCAACTCATACCTATCCAACCCACCCATAACAACTCATACCCACACTCATTCTACCCATACCCAGTCCAACTCATTATACACACCCGTACCTATCAATACCCACACAAACCCACCCATATGCACTCTACATATCTAACCATATGTATACCAACCCTAACCCACTCATACCCAGCACAACCCATCCATACTTATCGTCATCTATTAAAACCCACCCCTACTAATCTATACTTACCTCGACCTACCTATGCTCATCTATACCCACCCTAACCTACCCATATGCACTCATACCCACCTATATGTATCCCTACCCACTATACCAACCAAAATCCTCCCCCACTCACACAGACCTATCCTCAACCACTAAATCCCACCCATATCTACCCCAACCCACTTATACCAACCTCAACCCACTCATACCCACCCCAACCCACTCATACCAATATAATCCATACCAATACAAACCTATTACTACCCCTTCATACCTACTCATACCCATTCTTACCCACTCCCATCCTCTATACATACCCATACCCATACTTACCCACTAAAATTCACCCATACAGATCTGAAACTACCTATACCCTCCCATACCTAATTATACCTACTCATACCCACCAAATCCCATTTGTACATAGCCATACCCATTTATACCCACCCATATATAATGAAACCCACTTATGTCGGCTCTAATCCACCTTTACCCACAGATACACTCCTATAACCATATACATACCAACCCCAACCTACTCATACCCAACACAATCCATACATACCTATCGCCATCTATCTAAACCCACCTATATCCACCCCGACTTATCAATAACTACCTCGACCTACGTATACCGATCTATACCCACCCAAACCTACCCATACGCATTTTTACCAATATATATATATCCCTATACACCATACCAACCAATACCCATCCCCACTCACCTAGACCCATCCTTAACCACCAAAACCTACCCATATCTACCCTAACCCGCTTATACCAAACTCGACACACTCATACCTGCCCCAACCCACTCATACCCACCCATACCTATACTTTCTCAACTTTATATATCCCCACCCTACTATACCCCTATATATCAACCTTATACCCCCCCATTCTACCTTATACTTATTTATACCTGCCCATACATACTCATACCCATCCTAATCCATGCATATTCACTCATACCCACCTATAACTACCACCATCCATATATACCCACTAATATCTACCCCTACGTACCCCCATTCATCCATACCACGCCTACCTCCCATACCTATCTATACCAATACAAACCCATTACTACCCCTTCATACCTACCTATACCTATTATTACCCACCCCCATCCTCCATACATACCTATACCCATACCCATATTTATCGCCTGAAACGCACCTATATAGATCCAAAACTATCTATACCCTCCTATACCCACTTATACCTACTCATACCCACCAAATTCCATATGTACATAGCCATACCCATTTATACCCACCCATATATATTGAAATACACCTATGCTGGCTCAAATCTACCTTTACCCATATATACACCCCCATACCTACTAAAACCTACGCCCATCAACTGAAACTTACCCATACCTACCTGAACCCATGTAAACCCACCCAAACCAACCTAAACCCACTCATACCCATTTAACCCACCCATAACAACTCATACCCACCCTCACTTACCTATACCTAGTCAAACTCATTCATACCTACCTGTACCCATCTATACTGACCCATTTGTACCCCACCTATCTAACCATATATATACCAACCCCAACCCACTTATACCCAATACAACCCACCCATACCTATCGTTATCTATCCAAACCAACTCATACCTATCCAATCCACCCAAAATAACTCATACCCACCTTCACCGTACCCATACCTAGTCCAACTTATTCATACATACCCTGCACCCATCTATACCTACCCATATGCACCCCACCCATATAACCATATATATACCAACCCCAACCCACTCATACCCAACACAACCCACGCATACTTATCTTTATCTATCCAAACCCACCCATACCCACCCCTACTTATCTATTCCCACCTTGACCTACTTTTGCCCATCTATACCCACCCCTACCTACCCATACGCACTCATACCCACCAATATATAGCCCTACCAACCATACCAACTAATACCCACCCCCACTCACCTAGACCCACCCTCAACCACCTAAACCCACGTATACCAACCCTAACCTGCTCATACCAACCTTGACCTACTCATATCCATACCAACCAACTCAAACCCATCTGTACCTACCCTTTCCTATCTTTATACATCCCCACTCCACCATACCCCCCCATATCTACCTTATACCCCCTATTTTACCCCATACCCACCTCAAATCAATACCCACCGAGCAATACTTACCTATTTATACCTCTTCCTACCCTTACTTGTACCCACCAATTCCCATCCTTATATACCCATACCCACCCCTATATGCCCATATATACATATAATAACCCATACGCATCCTCACCTACTAATACTCACACATACTTACCCAACAAAACCCAATCCAATCTATACCCATTCATACCCACCTATACACACTCATACTCATCCTAATCTATGCATACTCACTTAGACTTACCTATACCCATGACCATCACTCTATACCCACTAATATCTACCCCTATCTACCCCCATTTAACCAAACCACGCCCACCCCCCAAACCTATACATACCAATACAAACCCATTACTACCCCTTCATACCTACCCATACCTATTTTTATCCACCCCCATCCTTCATACATACCCATACCCATACTTACCCACCGAAATTCACCCATACCGATATGAAATTACCTATACCCTCCCATACCCACTTATACTTACTCATACCTACCAAATTCCATCTTTACATAGCCATACCCTTTTATACCCACCCAAACATACCGAAACCCACCTATACTGGCTCAAATCAACCTTTACCCATAGATACACCCCCATACCTATGATAACCTACACCCATCAACTAAAACTTACCTATACCTACTCAAACCCAACTAAACCCACGCAAACCAACCCAAACCAATATATAACTATCCAACCCACCCATAACAACTCATACCCACCCTCACCCTACCCATGCCCAGTCTAACTCATTCATACTCACCTGCACCCATTTATACCCATACATATGCACCCTACCCACCTAACTATATATATATCAACCCTAACCTACTCATATCAAATACAACCCACCCATACCTATTGTCATCTATCCAAACCCACCCATACCCACTCCTATTTATTTATACCCATCTCGACCTACCTATGCCCATCTATACCCACCCCAACCTACCAATATATACTCATACCCATGTATATGTATCCCTACCCACCATACCAACCAATACCTACCTCCACTCATCTAGACCCACACTCAACCTCCAAAACCCACCCATACCAATCCAAACCCGCTCATACCAACCTCGACCTACTCAAAGCCGTCCCAACCTACTCATACCCATCCATACCTACCTTTTCCTAGCTTTATACATCCCCACCTTACCATACCACCCCATATCCACCTTATACTCCCCATTCTACTCCATACCCACATCAAACTAACACCTATCCAGCCACACTTACCCATTCATAACTCCTTCCATCCTTACTTACTTGTACCCACCCATACCTATCCCCACATACCCATACCCACCCCTATATGCCCATACATATATATAATCACCCATACCCATCCTTACCTACTGAAACTCATACATACCTACTCAAAAAACTTAAACTAATCCATACCCATTTATACCCGTCCATACACACTAATACCCATCATAATCCATGCATACTCACTTATACCCACCACCATCCATCTATACCCACTAATATCTACCCCTACATACTCCCATTCACCCATACCTATCCATACCAATACAAACCCATTACTACCCCTTTATACCTACCCATACCCATTCTTACCTACCCCCATCCTCTATACATACTCATACCCATACTTACCTAGTGAAACCCACCCATACAGATCCGAAACTACCTATACCCTCCCATACCCATTTATGCCTACTCATACCCGCAAAATCCCATCTATACATAGCCATACCCATTTATACCCACGCATATAAACTAAAACCCATATATATTGCCTCAAATCCACTTTTACCCACAGATACACCCCCATACACACCATAATCTATGTCCATCAACTGAAACTTACCCATACCTACCTGAACCCACCCAAACCAACTCATACCTATCCAACCCACCCATAACAACTTATACCCATACTCACCCCACCCATACTTAGTCCATCTCATTCATACCCAACCGCACCCATCTATACCCACCCATATGCACCCCACCTACCTAACCATATATATACCAACCCCAACCTACTCATACCCAATACAACCCACTCATACCTTTCGTCATCTATCCAAACCTACCCATACCAACCCCTACTTATCTATACCTACCTTGACCTACTTATGCCCATCTATACCCACTTCAACCAACCCATACGTACTTATACCCACCTATATGTATCCCTACTCAAGATACCAATTAATACCCACTCCCACTCACCCAGACCCATCCTCAACCACCAAAACCTACCCATACATACCCCAACTCGCTCGTACTAACCTCGACCAACTCATACTCGCCCAACCCACTTATACCCACCCATACCAATCCTTTCCTATCTTTATACATCCCCACCCCACCACACCCCCCTATATCCACCTTATAACCCCATTCTACCCCATACCCACCTCAAACTAACACTCACCCAGCCACACTTACCTTTTATACTTCCTCTAACCATTACTTACTTGTACCCACTCATACTCATCCCTACTTACCTATAAACACCCCTATATGCCCATATACACATATAATAACCCATACCTATCCTCATCCACTGAAACTCAAACATACCTACCCAAAAAAACAGAATCCAATCTATACCCATTCATAGCCGCCCATACATACTCATACCCATCCTAATCCATACATACACATTCATACCTACCCATACGCATCACCATCTATCTATACCCACTAATATCTACCCTGACTTACTCTTATTCACTTATACCATACCCACCCCTCATACCTATCCATACAAATATAAACCCATTACTACCCCTTCATATCCACCTGTAACTATTTTTACCCACCACGATCCTCCATATATACCCATACCCATATTTACACATCGAAACTCACCCACACAGATTTGAAACTACCTATACCCCCACATACCCACTTATACATACACATACCTACCAAATCCTATCTGTAATAGACACACCCATTTATACCTACCCATATACATCGAAACCAACCTATACCGACTCAAATGCACCTTTACCCACAGATACACCCCATACCTACTATAACCCACGTCGATCAACTAAAACTTACCTATACCTACCCGAAACTACCTAAACCCACCCAAACCAACTCAGACACATCCAACCCACCCATAACAACTCATACCCACCCTCACCCTATCCATACCCAGTCCAACTCATTCATACCCACACGCACCCATCTATACCAACCCATATGCACCTTACCCACCTAACCATATATATACCAACCCCAACCCACTCATACCCAATACATCTCACCCATACCTATCGTCATCTATCCATACCTACTTCTACTTATCTATACCTACTTCGATCTACCTATGCCCATCTATACCCACCCAAACCTACCTATACGTACTCATACCTACCTATATATAACCCTACCTATCCTACGAAACAATACCCACCCCCACTCACCCATACCCACCATCAACCATCAAAACCCACCCATACCTATCCCAACCCACTCATACCAACCTCGACCCATTCATACCCGTGCCAACCCACTCATACCTACCCTTTTCTAGCTTTATATATCCCCACCCCACTATACCCCCCTATATCAACCTTATACCCCCCTATTCTACCCTATACCCATCTCAAACCAACACCCACTCAGCCATACTTACCTATTCATACCTCCTCACTCCCTTACTTACTTTTACCTACCCAAACCTATCCCCATATATCCATACCTACACCTATATGCCAGTTTATATATAATCACCCATACCCATCCTCACCCACTGAAACTCATACATACCTACCCAAAAAAACTTAATCTAATCCATACCTATTCATACCCGTCCGTACATACTCATACCCATCCTAATCCATGCATACTCACTCATACTCACCCATACCCACCACCATCCATCTATACCAACTAATATATACCCCGACCTACCATACCTATCCATACCAATACAAACCCATTACTACCCCTTTATATATACCCATACCCATACCCATTTTTACCCACCACCATCCTCCATACATACCCATGCCCATACTTACCCACCGAAACTCAGCCATACAGATTCGAAACTACCTATAACCTCCCATACCTATATATACCTACTCATACCCACCAAATCCTATCTGTACATAGCCATACCCATTTATACACACCTATACATATTGAAAACCACCTATGCCGGCTCAAATCCACCTTTACCCACAGATACACCCCCATACCCACCACACCACTCGCTCATAAACTTAAAGTTACCTATACCTACCCAAACCCACCTAAACCTACCTAAACTAACCCAAACCAACTCATACCCATCCAACCCACCCATAATAATACTTACCAACCTTCACCCTACCTATACCCAGTCCAACTTATTCATACCTACTTGTACCTATCTATACCCAACCATATGCACCCCACCCGGCCACCTAACCATATATATACCAACCCCAACCCACTTATACCCAACATAACCTACCCATATTTATCGTCGTCTATCCAAACCCACCCATACCTAACCCTACTTATCTATACCCACCTCGACCTACGTATGCCCATCAATACCTACCCTAATCTTCCCACCTATATATATCCCTACCTACTATACCAACCAATACCTACCCCTATTCACCCAGACCCACCCTCAACCACCAAAACCCACCCATACCTACCCTAACTCGCTCATAACAACCTCGACAAACTCATACCCGCCTCAACACACTCATACAAACCCATACCTACCCTTTCCTAGCTTTATACATCTCCACCCCACCATACCCCCCCATATCCACCTTATACCCCCCATTCTACCTCATACCCACCTCAAACCAATACCCACCCAGCCACACTTACCCATTCATACCTCTTCCCACCCTTACTTATTTGTATCCACCCATATATATCCCCATATACCCATACCAACCCCTATATGCCCATATATACTTCTAATCACCCATACCCATCCTCACCCACTGAAACTCACACATACCTATCCAAAAAAACCCAATCAAATCCATATTCATACTTGCCCATATACACTCATACCCATCCTAATATATGCATACTCACTAACCCACACATACCCACCACCATCCATCTATACCAACTAATATCTACCTCTACCTACCCCCATTCTCCCATACCATACCCACCCCCTATACCTATCCATACCAATACAAATCCTTTAATACGCCTTTATACCTACCCATTTTTACCCACCCTCATCCTCCATACATACCCACACGCATACTTACCCACCGAAACTCACCCATACAGATCCGAAACTACCTATATCCTCCAATACTCACTTTTACCTACTGATACCCACTAAATCCTATGTGTACATAGTCATACCCATTTATACCCACTAATATACACCGAAACCCACCTATGCCGGCTCAAATCCACCTTTTCCGATAGATACACCCCCATACCAACCACAACACACGTCCATCAACTGAAACATTCCCATACCTACCAGAACCCACCAAAACCTACACAAACCAACTCAAACCGACTTATACCCATCCAACCCACATATAAGTCATATCTACCCTTACCTGATGCATACCTAGTCCAACTCATAGATACCCACCCGCACCCATCTATACCCACCCTTATATACCCCAACTACCTAACCATATATATACCAACCCCAACCCACTCATACCTAACACAACCCACCTATACCTATCGTCATCTATCCATACCCACCCCTACTTATCTATACCCACCTCAACCCACCTATGCCCATCTATACCTACCCCAACCTACCCATACGCATTCATATCCACCTATACCCACCACCATCCATCTATACCTACTAATATCTACCCCTACGTATCCTTATTCACGTAAACCATGCCCACCCCCTATACCTATCCATACCAATACAAACCCATTACTACCTATTCAAACATACCTATACCCATTCTTACCCACTCCTATTTTCTATACATACCCATACCTATACTTACCTATCGAAACTCATCCATACAGATCCAAAACTACTAATACCCTCCCATACCCACTTATACCTACTCATACCTACCAAATCCCATCTATACATAGCCATACACATTTATACCCACCCATACTTACCGAAACCTATATATACTGACTCAAATCCAACTTTACCTACAGATACACCCCTATACCTACCACAACCCATGCCCATCAACTGAAACTTACCCATACATACCCGAACCTATCTAAACCCACCCAAACCAACCCAAACAAACTCATACCCATCCAACCTACCCATAACAACTTATACCCATGCTCACCCTACCCTTACCCAGTCCAACTCATTCATACACCCGCAGCCATCCATACCTACCCATATGCACCCTACCCATCTAACCATATGTACACCAACTCCAACCTACTCATACACAATACAACCCACCCATACCTATCGTCATCTATCC
This sequence comes from Chamaelirium japonicum, assembly GCA_947650365.1. NCBI lineage: Eukaryota > Viridiplantae > Streptophyta > Magnoliopsida > Liliales > Melanthiaceae > Chamaelirium > Chamaelirium japonicum. Next base: position 69,075,265 of record OX393553.1, on the reverse strand, counting down.
AAACCCACCCATACCCACCCCTACATATCTATACACACCTCGATATACCTATGCCCATCTATACCCACCCCAACCTACCTATAGGTACTCATAGCCACCTATATGTATCCCTACTCACCATACTAACCAATATCCACCCTCATTCACCCAGACCAATCCTCAATAACCAAAACCCACGCATACCTACCCCAATCCATTCATACCAACCTCGACCCACTCATACCTGCCACAACCCACTTATACCCACCCATACGTACCCTCTCTTAGTTTTATATATCCCCACTCTACCATACCCCCCTATATCCACTTTATACCCACCATTCTACCCTATACCCACCTCAAACCAATACCTACCTAGCTATACTTACCTATTCATATCTCCTCCCATCCTTACTTACTTGTACCCACGCATACCCATCCCCACATACCTATACCCACCTCTATATGCCAATATATATATATATAATCACCCATACCCATCCTCACCCACTAAAACGCATACATACCTACTTAAAAAAACTCAATCCAATCCATACCCATTCATACCCGCCCATACACACTCATACTCATCCTAATCTATGCATACTCACACATACCCACCCATATCCATAACTATCCATCTATACCCACTAATACCAACCCCTATCTAGCCCCATTCACCAGTACCATGCCTACCCCCCATACCTATCTATATAATTACAAACCTATTACTACCCCTTCATACCTACCCATACCTATTTTTACCTACCCCCAGCCTCTATACATACCTATACCTATACCTATACTTACCCACCGAAATTCACCCATACACCTCTAAAACTACCTATAACCTCCGGTACCTACTTATACCTACCTGCACCCATCTATACCCATCTATATATACCCCACCTACCTAACCATATATATACCAACCCCAACCCACTCATACTCAACATAACCCATCCATACCAATCGTCATCTATCCAAACCCACCTATACCCACCCCTAGTTATCTATACCCACCTCAACCTACCTATACCCATCTATACCCACACCAACCTACCCATACATACTCATAACCCACTTATATGTATCCCTACCCACCATACTAACCAATACCTACCCTCACTTACCCAGACCCACCTTCAACTACCAAAACAACCTAGACCTACCCTAACCTACTAATACTAACCTCGACCCACTTATACCCGCCCCAACCACTCATACCCACCCATACCTACCCTTTTCTACCTTTATACATCCCCAACCCACTATACCCCCCTATTTCCACCTAATACCCCCTATTCTACCCTATACCTACCTCAAACCAATACCCACCCAGCCATATTTACCATTTCATACCTCCTCCCACCCTTACTTACTTGTACCAACCCATACCCATCCCCACATACCCATACCCACCCCTATATGCCCATACATACATATAATCACCACCCATCCTCAACCACTGAAACTCACACATACCTATCCAAAAAAACCAAATCCAATCCATACCCATTCATACCCTCCCGTACACACTCATACCCATTCTATACATACTCACTCATACCTACCTATACCCACTACCATCCATATATACCCATTCTAATCTATACATACTCACTCATACCTACCTATACCCACTACCATCCATATATACCCAATAATATCTACCCCTACCTAACCCCATTCACCTATACCATACCCACGCCTCATACCTATCCATACCAATACAAACCTATTACTACCCCTTCATACCTATCCATACCCATTCTTACCTACCCCTATCCTCCACACATACCCTTACCTATACTTACCCATCGAAACTTACCCATACAGATCCAAAATTACCTATACCTTCCCATACCCACTTATACCAACTCATACCCATGAAATCCCATCTGTATATAGCCAACCTTAATTATACCCACCCATACATACCCAAACCCAGCTATACTAGCTCAAATCCACCTTTACCTATAGATACACCCCTATACCTACCACAAACCATGCCCATCAACTGAAACTTACCCATACCTACCCGAACCCACCTAAACCAATATAAACTAACTCATACCCATCCAACCCACCCATAACAACTCATACCTACCCTCACCCTACCCATACCCAGTCCAACTCATTTATACCCACCCGTACTCATTTATACCTACCTATATGCACCCCACCCACGTAACCATATTATACCAACCCCAACCCACTTATACCCAACACAACGTACCCATACCTATTGTCATCTATACAAACCCACCCATACCCACCCCTACTTATATATACCCCACCTCAACTTACCTATGCCCATCTATACCTACCCATACACACTCATACCCACCTATATGTATCCTTACCCACCATACCAACCAATACCCACCCTACTCACCCAAACCCATCCTCAACAACCAAAACCTACCCATACCTACGCCAACCCGTTTATATCAACCTCAACCCACTCATACCCGCCCCAACCCACTCATACCCAATAATACCCACCACCATCCATCTATACCCACTAATATCAACCCCTATCTACTCTCATTCACCTATACTACGCCCATCCCCCATACCTATTTATACCAATACAAACCCATTACTACCCCTTCAAACCTACCCATACCTATTCTTACCCACCCCCATCCTCCACACACACCTATACCCATACATACCTACCGAAACTCACCCATACAGCTCTGAAACTACCTATACCATCCCATATCCACTTATACTTACTAATACCCACCAAATCCCATTTCTATATAGCTATACCTATTTATACCCACCTATATACAATAAAACCAATATAAACCCTTCCAAACCAACTCATACCCATACTTACCAATCGAAACTTACCTATACAGCTCTGAAACTATATATACCCTCTCATACCAACTCATACCTACTCATAACCACCAAATCCTATTTGAATATATCCATACCTATTTATAACTATCCTTACACAATGAAACCTACCTATGCTGACTCAAATCCATTTTTACCCACAGATACAGCCCCATACCTACCACAACATACGCCCATCAATTGAAACTTACCCATACCTACCCGAACCCACCTAAACCCACCCAAACCAACCAAAACCAACACATACCTATCTAACCCACCTATCACTACTCATACCCATCCACACCCTACCTATACACAATCCAACTTATTCATACCATCCGTACCCATCTATATCCACCTATTGTACCCCACCTATCTAACCATATATATACCAACCCCAACCCACTCATACCCAATACAACCCACCCATACCTATCGTCATCTATCCAAACCCACATATACCCAATCCTACTTATCTATACACACCTCAACCTGCCTATACTTATCTATACCTACCCCAACCTACTTATACATACTCTTACCCACCTATAAGTATCCCTATCCACCATACTAACCAATACCCACCCTAACTCACCCAGACCTACCCTCAACCACCAAAACCCACCCATACCTACCACAACCCGCTCATACTAACCTCGACCCACTCATACTAGCCCCAACCCACTCATACACACCCATACCTACCCTTTCTTAGCTTTATATATCCCCACCCTATCATACCCCCCTATATCCACCTTATACCCCTATTCTACCCCATACCCACTTCAAACCAATACCCACCCAGCCACACTTACCCATTCATACCTCCTCTTACCTTTACTTACTTGTACCTACCCATACCCATCCCCACATACCCATACCCACCCCTATATGCCCATACATATATATAATTACCCATACCCATCCTCACCCACTGAAAACTCATACATGACTACCTAAAAAAACCTAATCCAATCCATACCCATTCATACCCACCCATACATACTCATACCTATCCTAATCTATGCATATTCACTTATACAAATGCCCATCCATCTATACCCACTAATATCTACCCCCACTTACCCCCATTCACCCATACCATGCCCAAGCCTCATACCTATACATACCAATATAAACACATTAGTACCCCTTTATACCTACTCATACCCATTCTTACTCACTCCTATCCTTCACACATACCCATACCTATACTTACCCATCGAAACTCATCTATATAGATCCAAAACTACCTATACCCTCCCATACCCACTTATACCTACTCATACCCACCAAATCCCATATGTATATAGCCATACCCATTTATACCCACCCATACATACCGAAACCCAACTATACCGGCTTAAATCCAACTTAACCCATAAATACACCCCCTATACCTACCACAACCTATGTTCATCAACTGAAACTTAACCATATAAACCCGAACCCACCTAAACCCATCCAAACCAACCCAAACCAACTCATACCTATCCAACCCACCTATAATAACTTATACCCACCCTCACCCTACCCATACCCAATCTAATTCATTCATACCCACCCCACCAATCTATACTTACCCATATGTACCCCACCCACCTAACCATATCTATACCAACCCTAACCAAATTATACCCAACACAACCTACCTATACCTATCGTAATCTATCAGAACCCACTCATACCCTCTCATTTTTATATATACCCACTATGACCAACCTATGCCCATTTATACCAACCCCAACCTACCTATACATACTCATACCCACCTATATGTATCCCTACCCATTTTACCTGCCAATACCCACCCCTACTCACCCAGACCCACCCTTAACCACCAAAACCCATCATATCTACCCTAACTCGCTCATACCAATCTTGACCCACTCATACCCACGCCAACCCACTTATACCCACCCATACCTACCCTTTCCTAGATTTATACATCTTTACCCCATTATACCCCCTATATCTACTTTATACCCCCCCCATTCTACCCCATACCCACCTCAAACCAATACCCACCTAGCCATACTTACCTATTCATACCTCCTCCCACCCTTACTTACTTGTACCCACCTATATCCATCCCCACAAATACATACCCACCCCACATACATACATATAATTACCCATACCTATCCTCACCCACTAAAACTCACATATACCTAAACAAAAAAACCTAATCCAATCCATACCCATTGATACCTACCCATATACACTCATACCCATCCTAATCCATACATACTCACTCATGCCACCCATATCCACTACCATTCATCTATATCCACTAATATTTACGCCTATATACCCCCATTCACCTATATAATGTCTACCCCCCATACTTATCCATACCAATACAAACTTATTACTACCCCTTTATACCTACCCATACCTATCTTACCTACCCCCATCCTCCATACATACCCATACCCATACTAACCCACTGAAACTCACCCTTACAGCTCCAAAACTACCTATACCTTTTAATACCCACTTATACCTACTCATACCTACCGAATCCCATTTGTACATAGCCATACCCATTTATACCCACTCATACATAATGAAACCCACCTATGCTAGCTCAAATTTACCTTTACCCACAGATATACCCTCATACCTACCACAACCCATGCTCATTAACTAAAACTTACCCATACCTACTCGAACCGACCTAAACCCACCCAAACTAACTCAAACCAACTCATACCTATCCAATCTACCCATAATAACTCATACCCACCCTCACCCTACCCATAACCAGTCCAACTCATTCATACCTACCTGTACCTATTTATACCCACCTATATGTACCCCACCCACCTAACCATATGTATACCAACCCTAACCCACTCATACCTAATACAACCTACCCATACCTATCGTTATCAATTAAAACCCACCCATACCTACCCTACTAATCTATACCAACCTTGACCTACCTACGCCCATCTATACCCACCCCAAGCCACCCATATATACTCATACCCACCAATATATATCCCTACGTACCATACCAACTAATACCCATCCCTAGTCACCCAGACCAACCCTCAACTACCAAAACCCACATATACTTATCCCAACCCGCTCATACCAACCTCGACCCACTCATACACACCCTAACCCACTCATACCCACCCATACGTACCCTTTCCTAGCTTTATATATCACCACCCCACTATACCCCCCATATCCACCTTATACCCTCTATTCTACTCCATACCCATCTAAAACTAACACCTTCCCAGCCACACTTACCTATTCATACATCTTCCCATCTTTACTTATTTGTACCCACCCATACTCATCCCTATATACCTATAACCATGCCTATATGCCTATATATACATATAATCACCTATACTAATCCTCACCCACTGAAACTCACACATACCTACCTAAAAAAACCCAATCCAATCCATACCTATTCTATCCGCCCATACACACTCCTACCCATCCTAATCTATGCATACTCACTCGTACCCACCCATACCCACCACCATCCATCTATACCCACTAATATCTACCCCTGCCTACCCCCATTCACCCATACCATGCCCACCCTCCATACCGATCTATACCAATACAAATATATTAATACCCCTTAATACCTACCTATACCCATTCTTACCCACCCGGCCACCCCCATCCTCTATATATACCCATGACCATACTTACCCACCAAAACTCACCCAATCAGATCCAAAACTACCTATACCCTCCCATACCAACTTATACCTACTCATACCCACCAAATCCTATCAGTATATAGCCATACCTATTTATACCTACCCATACATATCGAAATCCACCTATGCCGGCTCAAATCAACCTTTACCCACAGATACACCCCCATACCTACCACAACCTATGTCCATCAACTAAAACTTATCCATACCTACCCGAACCTACCTAAACCCACCCAAACTAAATCATACCCATCCAACCCACCCATAACAACTCATATCCACCCTTACCCTACCCATACCCAGTATAACTCATTCATACCCACCCGTACCCAAGTATACCTATCCATATATACCCCACCCCCTAACCATATATATACCAATACCAACCAACTTATACCCAACATAACCTACCCATACCTATCGTTATATATCCAAACCCACCCATACCTACCCTTACTTATCTATACCCACCTTGACCTACCAATGCTCATCTATACCCACTATAACCTACCCATACGTAGGCATACCCACCTCTATATATCTCTACCCACTCTACCAACTAATACCTACCCCCACTCACCCATACCAACCCTCAACCACTAAAACCCACCCATACCTACCCCAACTCGCTCATACTAAACTTGACCCACTCATACTCGCCCCAACCTACTCATACACAACCATACTTATCCTTTCCTAGCTTTATACATCCCTACCCTACCATACCCCCCCATATCCACTTTATACCCCCTATTATACTCCATACCTACCTTAAACCAACACCCACCTAGCCACACTTACCAATTCATACCTCCTCCTACCCTTACTTATTTGTACCCACCCATACCTATCCCCACATACCCATACCCATCTCTATATTCCCATACATACATATATTCACTCATACCCATCCTCACCAACTGAAACTCACACATACCTACCCAAAAAAACCTAATCCAATCCATACCCATTCATACCCGCCTATACACACTCATACCCATCCTAATCCATATATACTCACTCATACCCACCCATACCCACCACCATCTATCTATACCCACTAATATCTAACCCTATCTACCTCTATTCACCCATACCACGCCCACACCCTATACCTATCCATACCAATATAAACCTATTACTACTATTTCATACCTACTCATACCCATTCTTACCCACCCTATCCTCTATACATACCCATACCCATACATACCTACCGAAACTTACCCATACAGCTCTGAAACTACCTATGCCCTCCTATACCCACTTATTCCTACTCATACCCACTAAATCCCATCTGTACATAGCCATATCCATTTATACCCACCAATACACAACGAAACCCACCTATGTCGGCTTAAATATACCTTACCCATAGATACACACCCATACCCACCATAACCCATGCCCATCAAATGAAACTTACCTATACCTACTCAAACCCATCTAAACCCACCCAAACTAACCCAAACCAACTCATACACATCTAACCCACCCATAACAACTAATACCCACCCACACCCTACCCATACCCAGTCCAACTCAGTCATACCCACCCGTATCCATTTATACCAACCTATATGCATACTACTAACCTAACCTTATATATACCAACCATGACCCACTCATACCCAGCACAACCTACTCATACCATTCGTAATCTATCCAAACCCACCCCTATATATCTATACCCACCTTAACCAACCTATGCCCATCTATACCCATCCCAACCTACCCATACATACTCATACCCACCTATATATATATCCCTACCCACCATACAGACCATACCTACTATTACTCACCCAAACCCACCCTGAACCACCAAAACCCACCCATACGTACCCGAACCCGCTCATACCAACCTTGAACCACTCATACACGTCCCAACCCACTCATACGCACCCATACCTACCCTTTTCTAGCTTTATACATCCCCACTCCACCATAACCCCCCCATATCCACCTTGTACCCCCCATTCTATACCATACCCACCTCAAACCAATACCCACCCAACCACACTTACCCATTCATACCTCCTCCCATCCTTACTTACTTGTACCCACCCATACCCATTCCCACATACCCATACCCACTCCTATATGCCCATACATACATATAATCACCAATTCCTATCCTCACTCACTGAAACTCACACATACCTTATTAAAAAAACCTAATCCAATCCATACCTATTCATACCTGCCCATACATACTCATACCCATCCTAATCCATGCATATTCACTCATACCCACTATACCCGCTACCATCTATCTATACCTATTAATATCTACCCCTACCTACCCCATTCACCTATACCATGCCTAGCCCTATACCTATCCATACTAATATAAACCCATTACTACCCCTTCATACCTACCATACCCATTCTTACCTACTCCTATCCTCCATACATACCTATACCCACCTATACCCACCCCTACTTATCTATACCCACCTTGACCTACCTATGCCCATATATACCCACCCCAACCTACCCATACGCACTCATACCCACCTATATGTATCTGTAGACACACAAATTGTGTCTAACCCGGACCCGACTCGCATGCACCTATACGGAGGTGAACCCGACACACACTCAGACCCAGACCCGACTTGCATGCACCAATGCGGAGGCAAACCCGACACGCACTCGGACCCAGACCCGACTCGCATGCACCTATACGGAGGTGAACCCGATACACACTCGGATCCAGACCCGATTTATATGCACCAACGTGGAGGCGAACTCGACACGCACTCGGACCCGGACCCAACTCGTATGCACCAACTCGGAGGCAAACTGGACCCGACCCGCACCAAACAAGGGGCCGGGTGGGGCCCATCCCCAAGTGGGGCCCACCCGACCCCCTTTCTAGAAACCCGAACCCCTTAAGGGGTGGTCGGCCATGCAAGAAAGAAAAGAAAAGAAAGAAAAGAAAGAAAGAAAGAAAGAAAGAAAAGAAAAGGAAAAGAAAAGAAAAGGAAAGAAAAGAAGAAAAAGGAAACAAGTGCCGCCATACACGGGGGGAGGTTGCGTATGACATCTACATAAGTGTGGATCTGCACCGATCCCTCGATCCGATAGACAAGAAGCAAAGCCAGACCACCATCGACTTTATATGCAAGAATCAAATAAATTCAAAAAGGATTGAGCCATAACTACCCTGCCAGAAAAGGAAAGCAAATAAAGGCTTATTCCCCTCTTCAATAGAAGAATAAATCATGGGTAGTTATGGAAGAGATATTAAAGGGATTCAAATAAATCTTCCCATATCTCTCCCCTCCCCCCTTTACCTATAAATAGAGGATGAGGGGGAAGGCTCAAAAGGTCGGATGGCAAAGCGAAGAAGCTCTGCAGAGGAGGAGACGCGCCCCTTCATCGACCCAAGGCTTCACAAGGCATGAGCAAGCCTATCCCTTCAGGACCGGCTTAGTCCATTGAAAGCCCTCATCAAAGTGAAGACCCTTGCACAAGAAGATCATCCCTTCGACTCTGTGCACGAAGAAGAAAGCTCGGAGAAGAAGAACCCTTCGACTCCGAAGACGCCAGAAGCAAAGGCCGGAGAAGAAGATCAGAGCGGCATCACCCAGTCATCTCCAACAAGCCTTCGACTCTGATCAAGCCCAAAAGCCCGGAGAAGAATATTGAAGCGGCATCACCCTGTCGTCTTCAAAAAGCATCCGCTCTATTCACGAAGAAAAAAGCTTGGAGAAGGATACCCGAAGCGGCGCTACACTTGTCATCTTCAACAAAGCCTTCAACTCCGATTATGTCAAATATGCCCAGAGAAGAAGCCGATGCCACAACTATCTCCAGGTCAAAGACGAAGACAAGGCGAAGGAGCTCTACAGAAGAGGAGACATGCTCTTCATCGATCCAAGGCTTCACATGGCACCGGTAAGCCTATCCCTTCGGGACCGGCTTAGTCCATTGAAAGCCCTCATCAAAGTGAAGACCCTTGCACAAGAAGATCAAGCCTTTGACTCCGTGCACGAAGAAGAAAGCTCAGAGAAGAAGATCCCTTCGACTCCAAAGACGCCAAAAGCAAAGGCCGGAGAAGAAGATCGAAGTGGCACCACCCCGTCATCTTCAACAAGCCTTCGACTCCGATCAAGCCCAAAAGCCCGGAGAAGAAGACCGAAGCGTCATCACCTCGTCGCCTTTGACAAATGCCCGCTCCATCCACGAAGAATAAAGCTTGGAGAGGAACACCCCAAGTCGTCGCTATACCCGTCGTCTTCAAAGCAAAGCCGATGTTACAACCGTCATACGAAGATCGGTGCTACCCCCGCCGTCTTCAAAGGAACCCTTCGACTCCGATCACGCCAAAGAAGCCCGGAGAAGAAGAGAAGTAGAGTCATCGCTACACCCATCATCTTCAAAGCAAAGCCGACGCTACAACCGTCGCACGGAGATCGCTGCCACCCTCGCCGTCTTCAAAGGAATCCTTCGACTCCAATCACGGCAAAGAAGCCTGGAGAAGAAGAGAAATCGAGCCGATGCCTAAATCATCGAGGAATCCAGAAGCCTTGAAGAGGTAGCAACCGCCATTCGAGGAGAAGATCGAGTCAACACCGAAGCAAAGGCAACACAAGAAGACAAAACAAAAGCCCCGGTAAAGCCCGCGCCAAAGCAACGCAAGTGCCAAAGCCAAGCAACTACGCCGATCACGAGCAAAGCACCGCATGTTCTAGCCAATACGACGCGAAGTCTGAAAGAACTAAAGCATCGCAAGTCTCTACCCGTCTATGTTCAAGTGCAAGCGCCAAATCAAAGCAAAAGCCAGAGCCATGCCAAAGCAAAGCCAAAGCCAAAGCCGATGCCAAAAGCACGATCGACGCCGTGAACCGACGATCAAGGACACCAAGGTCTAGCAAGGATCGAGGAAGACACGAAGACCGAGGAATGAAGCCGAAAACCCCTAGCCGAGGAAGCGCGAAGCACGAAAGGGACAAAAGCAACAGCGGATATTCCTTAGCCTCTCAAAGAACCCTCACCCTATAAAGACCTATATCTTGGACAACCCCTTCAGAGTTCTCGCACGAATACAGTGGAGACACGGATCAAAGGGACCCTCCAGAGGATCTCTCCTATAATCTTCTGATCGAATATTCGTCGCACCCGGCTCACCACCCACGAGTCCCCGGGTCCCGGTATCTGTAATCTTGTGTGTTTTGCAATAAAGACGACCCGTATCTTTTTCTGTGCATACAGATTTCTGGCACGCCCGGTGGGACCTCCTCTCCTTTCATCCGTACGTCTGAAGGAGTTGCTTCAAGTTTGCCATGGCCGGGACAAACAACGATGCGTTTGCTCCAAGCCTTTCGCCCATCGCCGAGTCTCCTTTACTTCGACACGGTGATCCAGCAAACCCGGAGGGTGATGTTCCCCCAATGGTACGCGTCTATACTCGGCGTACTCGAACTCTTGTGGATGTCTTCATGCCAAAAACTGCTGTCGAAGATGCTCGCCAAAGCGCCAACGAGGCTTTGGTGCGTTAAGAAATAAGCCTCGATCCTGGATCCATGTCCAGAAGTTTGGGGACGACTAGCTCCAACCCCGAGCCCGTTCGGGTTCTCCGGCGGACATTGTGCCTCCTCTGCAGGGGGCAAACGTCCGTTATCAACCAGAAGCGAGTCAGCGCAACTACGTCTCTAACGATGACGGCAAGGATGCAGGCATGCAACATCGGGACGTCCTCCGTCATCATCCCCCGTCCGCTCTTTAGCTCCAAGTCATGCAAATGGGCGAACATATGGCGTAGATTACTCGGCTGATGGAGGAGAAGAATCGTCACATCAACACTTTGCTTCAAAAACTAAGCACAAGGGATGCTGCAGTAGTCGATCAACCTCTTGCTTCTCTAGTAGCCGCTCCAGCTCCGTCTTCAACTCCCGCTCCTACAGAGGTTGTTCCAATAGTTCTGACGACTACTCCAGCGCTCTCCGTGGTTCCCGTCCCGGCGAAAGTTGTTTCTCCAGTACCAGTCTCGGTGGCTACACAACCTCCGGCGACGACAACAATGAATGCCCAGCAGATACAAGCATTGGTGGCCGACATGATGCATTCCCACGGCGGTGGTCGTCCTCCGATCACGGCGGCATACTCCAAGCCTTACACTGCAAGGATCTAGCAGTTGCGCTTCCCTACCGGATTCCAGCCACCAAAGTTCCAGCACTTCGATGGGAAAGAAAATCCACTGCAGCACGTTGCTCACTTTATCGAAACCTGCAATAATGCCGGCACATACGGCGACGAGATGGTGAAGCAGTTCATTTGCACCCTCAAGGGTAACACGTTCGACTAGTATGTCGATCTTCCTCCATCATCTAGCGATAGTTGGGACCAAATGGAGAGGGAGTTCCTCAACCGCTTCTACAGCACCAGACGCATCGTCAGCATGACTGAGCTTACTGTTATCAAGCAAAGGAAGGACAAACCGGTGATCGACTACATCGACCGATGGAGGAACCTCGAGCTAAATTCATGAGACCGTTTGTCTGAAGACTCGGCTATCGAGATATACACCCAAGGCATGCACTGGGATCTGCTCTACATCCTCAAAGGGATCAAGCCTCGGTTCTTCGAAGAACTCACAACTCGGGCTCATGATATGGAGCTCAGCCTAGCCAATCGCGGGGACTCGAAGAGCAAAGACTTCCCGAAGATAGAGAAGAAGAACAAGCCGCCAGCACCGAAACCAAAGCAAGTCAACGTTGCTGATGTCGCTTCAACCTCCAAGCCGCTTAAGATCGGTGGCAAGCTGAATCAAGGAAAAGGAGCTGCCATACCGCCGCCTCCGCCGCAAAGACAAAGGATAACTCTCGAGGAGCTCGAAGCAAAGGAGTACCCCTTTCCAGACTCGAAAGTCTCCTCCATGTTCGATCAGTTGCTGTAGGAGAAGATAATAAAGCTTCCTCCTTCGAAAAGGCCCAAGCAAATGCATCACGTCGATGACCCTCTCTTCTGCAAATACCACCAAGTGGTTAGCCATCCCATCGAAAGACGCTTCGTCTTCAAAGAAAGAATCATGGCGCTTGCAAAGCAAGGGAAGATAAAGATCGACTCTGGAGAGGTTGCCACAGCAAACATGACGTCCATCACCTTCGGTTCCTTCCCGTTGGTACACGTTGCTGCACGACAAGGAGCACCCAAATTGCGCGTCAACCGTCAAAAGCCAATCGCGAAGTCAGCTTCCCAATAAAAGTGACGACAACGTGCTCCTGCGCTCGTTGAGGAAGAAACGCTATTGCCCCGGGGGCAACCATCGCTCACGTCAGTACCTCTCCCAAGCAAAGTCATGTCTCAACGTACTCTCCAACAGAGGTATAAGCAAGGAGATCTAGAAGTCGGTCTGCTGGGCCAACCTTCGGAAAAATTCTACTATTACGTCCTCTACTCAAGGCCTTCGTCCGTTTCGGTTGAAGAAACCAAGCCCACCAGCTGGGGATCGGAAGACGAGCCAGTAGAGCTTCCGGAAGAGCAAGTCCCTCCCAATCAAGCTACATCCCAATGTGCTCTCCAAAAGAGATACGAGCAAGAAGATCCAGAAATCGGTCTGCTGGGCCAGCCTTTGAAAAAGTTCGACTATTACGTCCTGTACTCAAAGCCTCTATCCATTTCGATCGAAGAAATCAAGCCCACCAGCTGGGGATCGAAAGACGAGCTAGCGGAGCCTCCGGAAGAACAAGCTTCTCAGCAGGGGAGAATCCACCGATGAAGAGGCATGGGTCATGCTACCTCGGAGACAAAGGCCGCCACAGGCAAAGCAACACAAGTTAGACCGTGTGACAAGGAAACTCCCTGAATGCAGGACTTACAAGAAGAAAAACAAGACTCCATGAAGAAAGGCGTTCAAAGTGTCATCGGCAAATCTATACGTTCTCCTCCAGCAAAGCCTTCCAGAACCAGCAACGTTGCAAGAATTCTTCCCCAATCACTTTCTCCCAGTCGATCAGCACATCAGGGTCTCTTGTTGCATGGTCGAAGTTCATAAAATATCATAAGGAAAAAGTAAAATCGAGACTTCTGAAGAAGGCGACTCCACCGATGAGAGAGACGACTCTGACAAAGAGGGCACTACCTCTCACGATGAGGCAATCTTGCACTTGCCGCTCGTGGAAGCTTTGCACCTTCCGAAGAAGGCACGTCTAGCAATGGCTGCAGCCTTAACAGACCCAGACAGCTACAGGAAGAGGAGAAAAAACGACAAGAAGGGTAAGACTGTGGCGTTGTACGACACAACAATAACCTTCTCAGACGAAGACTTACAACTCGGAGCACTATTGCACAACCAGCCCGTCTACGTCTCGGGATACATCAAGGAGAAGCCGGTGAATCGAATCCTGCTAGATTGTGACTCCGCCGTCAACATCATGCCCATATAGACAATGCGGCAACTCGGCATCACCAATGACCAGCTCTCGTACAGCCAGCTGGTCATTCAAGGATTCAACCAGGGCGGGCAGTTCACCATCAGAATTATACGTTTGAAGCTTTTGATAGGCCCGCTCGACACAATGGTCCTCTTCCACATCATTGATTACCAGACATCGTATCGCCTCCTGTTGGGGAAACCATGGCTACATGAGAACGACATCGTAGTATCCACCTGACACCAGTGCCTCAAGTATTACAAGGAAGGCATGGAGAAGTGTATCATCGCTGATGATAAGCCGTTCAATGAAGCCGAAGCATACCTTGCTGAAGCCAAGTTCTACCAGGCGAAAGACCTTGTAGCAGAAGTCCTTTTAGCTAAAGCCCCTTGAATCCAAAAGGCTGAAGAAGTGAAGCAGGATAAGGTTCCTCGACCTGCAAATCCGATGCGACCTTCCAACAAGGTGATACTCGAAGTCAAGGAAGCATCAAAATCAAAACAAAGGATGAGCATCAGCTCCAAGTCGAGATCCATACAATATACTACGTTGCCCGTCCAAGTAACGCCAGCCCTGTACCTCGCATCTCAATGGCTTCGCAAACCCGAGTGACCGCCTTCTACTTCGACAAGAGAGCCGGTCCCGCCATTATCGGAGGCTAATATCATTGCTCTGCAAGAAATAACATTGCCATTACCTAGTCTAACGCAAGCTTCGAACCCAATCGGACCTGGCGGATCTACCGACACCAATCGACTCGAATTCAAGCCAAAAGGGAGTTGGGGGCAAAACGCCACCAAATTGCTATTCAAAGCCGGCTACAATGAAGGAAACGCTATGCAAATGGGCACACTTCCCAGCGGCAACGCCACATGGGATGACCAGGACTCAAGCTCGTCTGTTTCAAAGCGGCGAACAAATTCTTCCGAACCGCTGAGGCATCGGCTCTTGTCAAACCCCAATGGTCATTAAGATTGCAACGAATAAGACCTCCACCTCCAACTACATTGAGATGAAGATGGTAGACGAAGCAGCTGAAGGATCAACAATCTCCGATGCACGCTCCACCTACGCCGGTCGTCCCGATAACAAAAGAAGACGGCGATGAGCTCGATACCAAGCCATACTCCAGAAGCAAAACAAAAGCAGTCAAAGCTGGCCGAATCTAAAGCATACATCCGTGCTCGAAAGGCTCGGGCCAATCAAGTAACCAAAGAAGAAGTCGGTGTTCGATTGTTTGGGAATGCCAGTCGAGGATGTCGTTTCAACACTCGCCCACCCACCCATGGCGGTCGTCAATCATACCTCCGTTATCGAAACTGACAACGGTGATACTTCTACTTTGGACGACGAGTTGCAAGATGCCCCACCGGTCCTCGAAGAAGGGGGGCAGTCCACCGTTGATGACATTAAGGAAATCAACTTAGGCACAGAAAAGGAGCTTCGACCTACATGCGTCAGCATACTCTTGACTCCTAAAGAAGAAGCCGCATACATCAAGCTACTCCAAGAATATAGAGGTGTCTTTGCATGGTCCTACAAGGAGATGCCGGGTCTCGATCCTAAAATTGCAGTGCACCAGCTCAACATCAAACACAAAGCTAGCACCATCAAGCAAGGACAAAGACGTTACTGGCCGAAACAACAGCATCGAGTCAATGATCTGCTCTTTTACAAGTACCACCGGATGGTCAGCCATCCCATCGAGAAGTGCTTTGTATTCAAAGAAAGAATCATGGCACTCGCCAAGCAAGGGATAATCGAGATCGACTCTGGTGACGTTGTCGAGACAAACATGACGCCAATTACCTTTGACTCCTCGCCAGCACTGATTGCTCCACAACGCACTTCAGCAAGGCTGCGCATTGTCTGTCGAAGATCGATGGCAAAACCAGTACCAAGAAGATGACGACGGCATGCTCCTGCAGTGCCTAGGGCCAAATGCTCACTGCCTTGGGGGCAACCGCCTCTCGTGCAAATGCTCCCTCTTATAAATAAAGCTACGTCCTAACACATGCTCAAAGTGAGAGACGTGCAAAGAGGCCCCGAAGTCAACCTGCTAGGCCAACCATCAGGTAAGTTCGACTTCTATGTCCTCTACTCCAGGCCACTTTTGATTCCAAACAAAAAAGTCAAGCCAACCGGCTGGGGATCAGAAGATGAATCGGTACAGTCTCTAGAAGAGCAAGTCCTTCCGATCAAAGAAGAGTCTTCAGTCGCAGCACCAGTTCTTTACCCTGGCGAGGAAGATCTTACTGATGAAAACACATGGGCTATGGCGCCTCGAAGGAGAAGGCCACGACGATCAAGCTACAGGATAGCACGTCTGCTAACCACGAGAAGGATCAGGCGACAAGAAAACTCTTCAAAAAAATGATCTTCAAGGAAAAGAATGAAGCTCCAGAAAGAAAAGCATCCAAAGTACCTCCGGCATGTCCGAAAAATCTTCTCCAGCAAACATGCCTAGAACCGGCGACACTCCAGGAGTTCTTTCCCAATCACTTCCTTAAAGCTGATCAAAACTTCGAGGTCTCCTACTGCATGTGGAAGTTCACCAAGTGCTCCGGAAAGACGATGAAGAAAGCGACACCAATATTGAAAGCATGGGGAGGAGAATCACTGCCAACGACAAGTTGTTCAACGAGGCTGAAGCACACCTTGCTGATGTCAAGGTCCACCAAGCCGAAGACCCCGTTGCAGAAGCTCCTCCAGCAAAGGCTCCACGAACCCAAGAAGTCAAAGCAGTTGATGTTCAAATCCAGCCGCAATAAAGAAAGCACGGTGCACATGGGTTCACTACCCTCAGCTGCAATACCACATCGCCTGACAAAAACTCAAGCTCGCCACTTCAAAAGCGGCAAACAAATCCTTCCAAATTACCGAGGCATCGACTCCAGTCAAACTCCAGAAATCATCAAAACTCCAGTCAAGAAGATCTTTACTTCTAACTACATTGAAGCGAAGAAGGCAGGCGGCAACTGCAAACCAGTGGCAACTCTGCCTACCAGCGGCAAGTCCCTTAAAAGGTACTTTGCCTAGCGCAAGGGTACCCCCCTTGCCCCAAAAAATAAAATAAACTACGTGCGACTTGATCCCTCTCAGTAGGGTATGTAGGCAACCAACAAAGGTTCAGTCCAGACAAAAAAAAATCCCAACATCATTCCAAAAGGCCAGTCCAGAGGAGAACGAGTGCAGATCCACAAGTCCAGTCAGCAAACCAAAAGATGACAAGAAAGTCAAAGTCCTTAAGGCACTGAAGCAGCTCGCCTCCTGCGGCCTACACGCGCTGCAACTCCAGGGGTAGAGAAGTCGTCAACTTCTGACGCGTCGCCAGCTATGCACGCTGCTTTGCAAGGTTTGCTCCGGAAGCCTTCTCAATCACTCCACCAGCTCCCGGCACTTCATCAGCTCTTCACGCTACTTCGCAAGCTCTACTCCAGACATCTTCTCGGTTGCTCGAGCTTTCCCCAAACGGAACTCCAGCTTCTAAAGCGACACACGAGTAGCAAGTCGAAGCCCTTAAGGCATCGAAGTGGCTCGCCTCCCGTAGCTTACATGTGCTGCAACTCTAGGGGTAGAGAAGTTGTCAACTTCCGACGCATAGCCAGCTATGCATACTGCTTCGCAAGGTTCGCTCCGGAAGCCTTCTCGATCACTCCACCAGCTTCCGGTACTTCGTCAGCTCTTCAGGCCGCCTCGCAAGCTCTGCTCTAGACATCTTCTCGGTTGCTTGAGCTTTCCCCAAATGGAACTCCAGCTTTTAAAGCGACGCATGAGTAGCAAGTCGAAGTCCTTAAGGCGTCGAAGTGGCTCGCCTTCTGTAGCTTACACGCGCTGCAACTCCAGAGGTAGAAAAGCCGTCAACTTCCGACACATCGCCAGCTATGCACGTTGCTTCGCAAGGTTCGCTCCGGAAGCCTTCTCGGTCGCTCCACCAGCTTCCGGCACTTCATCAGCCCTTTTCGCTATTTTGCAAACCCTACTCCAGAAATCTTCTTAGTCACTTGAGCATCCCCCAAATGGGACTCCGACTTCTGAAGTGACGCATGAGTGGCCTCCACCTTCTTCTGCATCTAAACCAAGTCTGTAGTAGCAAGCGTGTGAAGTCCCTCCAGCCGACGTCTCTCCCCTTCGATCGTAGCTAAGCCCAAGGAAGCGTCCTCCAGCGAAGACTATCGCAAGCAATGAAGCTCGCCACCCTCCAGGAAGGTGCGCAGCTGCTTTGCAAACAAAGAGTCATCCGCCTTGAAATCCGCCAAGCTCGTGCAAAAGCTCGGGCCCATCCAAAGGTCGCTAGTCCCTTAAAGTCAAAGACCGGAAGGATTGGAACTGCCACTGAAGTTAAATGCAGTAACCCAAGGATAGGCGGATACATCGGTGACAACCGCATCCTTCGCGACCTCAAAAAAAAAAAAAGGGGGGGGGGAAGAGGAAGAAGATGAAAGAGTCACCTCCCCTGGCCTCCAACATCTCCGTCTCGTCCTCACGCCAAGCGATCGTCACCACACTCGGTTTCGTCTTGTCCTCTCGCCATGCCGTTGTCATCATACTCCCGCACCGAGAAGACGATAACACTCTGCTAAAGAATCCTTTGTCTTAAAGCCGCAGAGGTACTAAACTTTCCCCCGAGGCCAGGAGTCAATACCACATTGGTTCAAGCGGGAGTAGATCTTCGAAGCCACTACTGGTGCGGGCACAAAGTTTTCAGTACAGTGGTGAAAAGGCAATCTCAAACTTGGGCGAAGGAGCTTCATGGAGATCGCCTCGTCGGTGTAAACTTTCTCGCTCAGCTTCGGCATCTCGCAACTCGCATCGGCGAATCCATCCTCTGTGATGCGCTCATAGATAGGAATCTGGAGCATTGACAGAAGATCTTCTCTCCTCGAAGTACGATGGCGAAACACTCGAGTAAGAGGGAAGCGAAGGTACTTACTCCCACCAGAGAAGCCCTCAGCTATACGCCCCGGCAAGGCCAAACCCTCGAAGCTCGGATCCTGAAAAGACACAAGGGGAAGCAATCAAGTCAAGACAAGCTAGAGGAGCCGGCATAAAAAAAAAGGGGGGGGGGTCACAAAAGAAACCCCTGAGAGTCCCACAGTCCTCAAACAAAAAAAAAGAAGGGGCCCACAGCCCCCTCTTTCCCCATCCGGACCCATACGGATGGCAAGGGTCGCAACCCCCCTTCTTTTCCTACCCGATCGGTGAGCCCCGACCAAGCCGGAGCCGCAGCCACCTGCCAGCCCAGCCCCCGCCGCTCTACTCGGCCCCGACATCGCCACTGTTGTTGCCTCCGCTCGCAGCCACCTCTGCCCACAGCTGACACCACCGTCTGCCTGCATCGTGCGCACCAGCCAGCCACGGCCCGCCTATACCGCACCGGTACCGCTCTGCGTGCCCGTTCATTGCTATTGTGCCGTAAAAAAAAAAGGCCCACAGCCCCTCTTCTCCCATCCGAACCCGCACGAAGGCAAAGGCCGCAAACCAGAAGAGGGGCCCGCAGCCTTTCTCTTATCCAAACCCGTGCAAAAAGGGGGGGGGGCACGTGCCAGCAGCCCCCCCATTCTCCGACCCGATCGGGACCAGCCCCCCGGCCCGCGCTCGGCCGCCGACCGCGTCCCACTGCCCCGCGCCCAGAGCCGCACGCCGACCGCCCTGCGCCACAGCCTGCGCACAGCCCGTCGCCGGCCACCGTCGCTGCGCCCTGCGCCGCAGCTTGCGCGCAGTCCGTTCGCCTACGCCGCCGCTGTGCCCCACACCGCCGCCCGCACCCGGCCGCTTGCGCCGCACGCCGCCACCGCAACCCGTGCCACGCCGCCGCTGCTGCTGCTGCCTCCGCAAACTAGAACCAGAGAAGAAGAAGAAAGAAAAAGAAAAAAAAAGAAAAGAAGAAGAATAGAAAGAAAAGGAAAAGAGAAAAGAAGAAGAAGAAGGCGATCGACACCTCAGTCGCGCCCCTCCGTCCTCCTCACCGCAGTCATCGTCGCCTCGTTGCTTCGAGCCCGCCTTCGCAACGATACTCAAGTCACACACCATCGTCGCTGCCACCGACGAAAGAGGCGACACCAGAAAGACGGAGCAAGTCACGTGCAACCCCAGGCAGCACTCTTCCGACGGCGATCTCCAAGATCCAGCCCTCCGCAAGAATGAAGCGATGGATGAAAGGGGTACAGGCCCTTAAATAAGCCTCAATCTCGCCCAAGAAAGAAATCAAAGACAAGTGATGTGCGTTTCCTACGTACACAAGTACTCTGCGTTCTCGCCGGCGCACTCATCCTTGAGGGGGCATTTGTAGACACACAACTTGTGTCTAACCCGGACCCGACTCGCATGCACCTATGCGGAGGCGAACTCGACACACACTCGGACCCGAACCCGACTTGCATGCACCAACGTGGAAGCAAACCCGACACGCACTCGGACCCGTACCTGACTCGCATGCACCTATATGGAGGCGAACCCGACACACACTCGGACCCGGACCCGACTTGCATGCACCAATGCGGAGGCAAACCCGACACACACTCGGACCCAGACCCGACTAGCATGCACCAACTCGGAGGCAAACCCGACACACAAACTGGACCCGACCCGCACCAAACAAGGGGCTGGGTGGGCCAATCACCAACTGGGGCCCACCCGGCCCCCTTCTAAAAACCCGAACCCCTTTAAGGGGTGGCCAGCCATGCAAGAAAGAAAAGAAAAGAAAGAAAATAAAGAAAGAAAGAAAAGAAAGGAAAGAAAAGAAAAGGAAAAGAAAAGAAAAGGAAAGAAAAGAAGAAAAAGGAAACAAGCACCGCCATACGCGGGGAAAGGTTGCGTATGACGTCAACATAAGCGTGGATCTGCACCGATCCCTCGATCCGATGGACAAGAAGCAAAGCCGGGTCGCTATCAACTTTATGTGCAAGAATCAAATAAATTCAAAAAGGATTGAGCCATAACTATCACGCCAGAAAAGGAAGGCAAATAAAGGCTTATTCCCCTCTTCAATGGAAGAATAAATCCTGGGTAGTTATAGGAGAGATATTAAAGGGATTCAAATAAATCTTCCCATATCTCTCCCCTCCCCCCTTCACCTATAAATAGAGGGGGAGGGGGAAGGCTCAAAAGGTCGAATGGCAAAGCGAAGAAGCTCTGCAGAGGAGGAGACGCACCCTTCATCGACCCAATGCTTCATGAGGCACGGGCAAGCCTATCCCTTCGGGACTGGCTTAGTCCATTGAAAGCCCTCATCAAAGTGAGGACCCTTGCACAAGAAGATCATCCCTTCGACTCCGTGCACGATGAAGAAAGCTCGGAGAAGAAGACCCCTTCGACTCCGAAGACGCCAGAAGAAAAGGCCGGAGAAGAAGATCGGAGCGGCATCACCCCGTCATCTCCAACAAGCCTTCGACTCCGATCAAGCCCAAAAGCCCGGAGAAGAAGATTGAAGCGGCATCACCCCATCGTCTTCAACAAGCATCCGCTCCATTCATGAAGAAGAAAGCTTGGAGAAGGATACTCGAAGTAGCGCTACACCCGTCGTCTTCAACAAAGCCTTTAACTCCGATTACGCCAAATACGCCCGGAGAAGAAGCCGACGCCACAACCATCGCTAGGTCGAAGATGAAGACAAGGCGAAGGAGCTCTGCAGAAAAGGAGACGCGCTCTTCATCGACCCAAGGCTTCACGAGGCACCGGTAAGCCTATCCTTTCGGGACCATCTTAGTCCATTGAAAGCCCTCATCAAAGTGAAGACCCTTGCACAAGAAGATCAAGCTTTCGACTCCGTGCAGGAAGAAGAAAGCTCAGAGAAGAAGAACCCTTTGACTCTGAAGATGTCAAAAGCAAAGGTCGGAGAAGAAGATCGGAGCGGCACCACCCCGTCGTCTCCAACAAGCCTTGGACTCCGATCAAGCCCAAAAGCCTGAAACGTCATCACCCTGTCGCCTTCGATAAACGCCCGCTCCATCCACAAAGAAGAAAGCTTAGAGAGGAACCACCCAAATCATCGCTATACCCATTGTCTTCAAAACAAAGCTGATGCTACAACCATCGTACGGAGATCGGTGCTACCCCTGTCGTCTTCAAAGGAACCCTTCGACTTCGATCACGCCAAAGAAGCCCAGAGAAGAAGAGAAGCAAAGTCGTCGCTACACCCGTCGTCTTCAAAACAAAGCTGATGCTACAATTATCGTACAGAGATCGGTGCCACCCTCGCCGTCTTCAAAGGAACCCTTCGACTCCGATCACGCTAAAGAAGCCCGGAGAAGAAAAGAAGTCAAGCCGACACCTAAACTGTCGAGGAAGCCAGAAGCCTTGAAGAGGTAGCCATCACCAAAGGAAAGGCAACACCAAAGCAAAGGCAACACCAAAGCATAGGCAATACAAGAAGCCAAAGCAAAAGCCCTGGTAAAGCCCACGCCAAAACAACGCAAGTGCCAAAGCCAAGCAACTACGCCGGTCATGAGCAAAGCACCGCACGTTCTAGCCGATACGATAGGAAGTCCGAAAGAACTAAAGCATCGCAAGTCTCTACCCATCTACATTCAAGCGCAAGCGCCAAAGCAAAGCAAAAGCCAGAGCCATGCCAAAGCCAAAGCCGACGCCAAAAGCACGATTGACGCCGCGAACCGACGATCAAGGCCAAGGTCTAGCAAGGATCGAGAAAGACACAAAGACCGAGGAACGAAGCCGAAAACCCCTAGTCGTGGAAGCACGAAGCACGGAAGGGACAAAAGCAACGGCAGATATTCCTTAGCCTCTCAAAGAACCCTCACCCTGTAAAGACCTCTATCCTGGGCAACCCCTTCAGAGCTCTCGCATGAATACCACATAGAGATGCGGATCAAAGGGACCCTCTAGAGAATCTCTCCTATAATCTCCTAATCGAATATTTGCCGCACCCGGCTCACCACCCCCGAGTTCCCGGGTCTCGGTATTTGTAATATCGTGTGTTTTGCAATAAAGACGACCCGTATCTTTTTCTGCGCATACAGTATCCCTACCCACCATACCAACTAATATTTGCCCCTACTCACCCAGACCTACCGTCAACCACCAAAACCCACCATACCTACCCCAACCTGCTCATACCAACCTCGACCCACTCATACCCGCCTAACCCACTCATACCCATCCATACGTACCCTTTCCTAACTTTATACATCCCGACCCTACCATAGCCCCCATATCAACTTTATACCCCCCATTCTACCCCATACCTACCTCAAACCAATACCCACCCAGCAATAATTACCCATTCATACCTCTTCCCATCCTTACTTTTACCCACTCATACCCATCCCCACATACCCATACCCATCCCGATATGCCCAAACATATATATATATATATATATATATATATATATATATATATATATATATATATATATATATATATATATATATAATCACCCATACCCATCCCCACATACCCATACCCACCTCTATATGCCCAAACATATATATAATCACCGATATCCATCCTCACCCACTGAAACTCACATATACCTACCCAAAAAAATCCAATCCAATCCATACCCATTCAAACCCGCCCATACACAATCATACCCATCCTAATCCATGCATACTCACTCATACCAACCCATACCCACAACCATCCATCTATACCCACTAATATCTACCCTTACCTACCTCCATTCACCCATACCATGGCCACCCCCTATACCGATCCATACCAATACAAACCCATTACTACCCCTTAATACCTACCCATACCCATTTTTACCCACCCCCATCCTCCATACATACCCATACCCATATTAACCCACCGAAACTCACCCATACAGATTCAAAACTACTAATACCCTCACATACCCAATTATAGCTACTCATACTGACCAAATCCCATCTGTATATAGCCATACCCATTTATACCCACACATACACACCGAAACCCACCTATGTCGGCTCAAATCCACCTTTACCCATAGATATACCGCCATACCAATCACAACCCAAGCTAATCAACTGAAACTTACCCATACCTACCCGAACCCACCTAAACCCACCCAAACCAATTTAGACCCATCCAATCCACTCATAACAACTCATACCCACCCTCACCCTACCTAAACCTAGTCTTACTCATTTATACCGACCCGCACCTGTCTATACCTATCCATATGCACCCCACCCACCTAACCATATATATACCAACCCCAACCCACTTATACCTAACACAACCTTCCTATACCAATCGTCATCTATCCAAACCCACCCATACCTACCCTTATTTATATATACCGACCTCGACCTACCTATACCCATCTATACCCACCCTAACCTACCCATACGTACTCATACCCACCTATATGTATCCCTACCCACCATACCAACAAATACCCACCCCCACTCACCCAGATCCACCCTCAACCACCAAAACCCACCCATACCTACCCCAACCCGCTCATACCAACCTCGACCAACTCATACCCACCCCAGCCCACTCATACCCACCCATATATACACTTTTCTAGCTTTATACATCCCCACCCCACCATACCCCTCTATATCCACTTTATAACCCGCATTCTACCCCATACCCACCTCAAACCAATACCCACCTAGCCACACTTACCCATTCATACCTCCTCCTACCCTTACTAACTTATACCCACCCATACGCATCCTCATATACCCATACCAACCCCTATATGCCCATACATATATATAATCACCCATACCCATCCTCACCCACTGAACCTCACACATACGTACGTACCCAAAAAAACCCAATCCAATCTATACCCATTCATACTCGCTTATACACACTCATACCCATCATAATCCATGCATACTCACTCATACCCACCCATACCCACCACCATCCATCTATACCCACTAATATCTACCCCTATCTACCCCCATTCACCCATGCCACACCAACCCCCCATACCTATCCATACCAATACAAACCCATTACTACCCCTTCATACCTACCTATACCCATTCTTACCCAATACCATCCTCCATACATACCTATACCTATACTTACCTATCGAAACTCACCCATATAGCTCCGAAACTATCTATACCCTCCCATACCCACTTATGCCTACTCATACCTACCAAATCCAATCTGTATATAGCTATACCCATTTATACCCACCCATACACAATGAAACCCACCTATACCGGCTTAAATCCACCTTTATCCATATATACATCCCCATACCCACCACAACCCACACCCATTAAATGAAACATACCCATACCTACCCGAATCTATCTAAACCCACCCAAACTAACCCAAACCAACACATACCTATCCAACCCACCCATAACAACTTATACCTATCCTCACCCTACCCATACCCAGTCCAACTCAATCATACCCACCCGCACCTATCTATACCCACCTACATCCAGCCTACTTACTTAACCATATATATACCAATCTCGACCCATTTATACCTAACACAACCCACCAATACCTATCATCATCTATCCAACCCACTCATACCTATACCTACTTATCTATACCCACCTCGACCTACCTATGCCCATCTATACCCACCCCAACCTACCTATATATACTCATACCTACCTATATGTATCCCTACCCACCATACCAACCAATACCTACCCTCACTTACCCAGACCCATCCTCAACTACCAAAACCTACCCATACTTACCCGAACACGCTCATACTAACCTCGACCTACTCATACCCTTCCCAAACCCACTTATACTCATGCCTATCCTTTCTTAGCTTTATACATCCCCACTTCACCATACCCACCATATCCACCTTATACCTTCTCTCACTCTTACTTACTTGTACCTACCCATACCCATCCCCTCATACCCATACCCACCCCTATATGCCATACATATATATAATCACCCATACCCATCCTGACCCATTGAAACTCATACATACCTACCAAAAAAATCTAATCCAATCCATACCCATTTATACCAGCCCATACTCACTCATACCACCCTCACCCTACCTATACCCAGTCTAACTCATTCATACCCACCCGCACCTATCTATACCCACCAATATGCACCCCACCTACCTAACCATATGTATACCAACCCCAACCCACTCATACCTAATACAACCCACCCATACCTATCGTCATCTATCCAAACCCACCTAAACCTACCCCTACTTATCTATACCTACCTCGACCTACCTATACCCTTTTATACCCACCCCAATATACCCATACACACTCATACCCACCTATATATATCCCTACCTACCATAACAACCAATACCCACCCTCACTCACCCAGACCTACCTTCAACCACCAAAACCCACCCATACCTACCCCAACCAGCCCATATAAACCTCGACACACTCAAACCCGCCCCAATCCACTTATACCTACCCATACCTATCCTTTTCTAGCTTTATATATATCTCCAACCCACTATACCCCCCCATATCCACCTTATACCTTATATTCTACCCCATGCCCATCGTAAACCAACACCCATCTAGCCACACTTACCTATTCATACCTTTTCCCACCCTTACTTATTTGAACCCACCCATACCCATTCCCACATACCTATATGCACCCCTATATGCCCGTACATATATATAATCACCCATACCCATCCTTACCCACTGAAACTCACACATACCTACCTAAAAAAACACAATCCAATCCATACCCATTCATACTTGCCTATACACACTCATACCCATCCTAATCCATGCATACTCACTCATACCTACCCATACCCACCACCATCTATCTATACCCACTAATATCTACCCCTACTTACCCCTATTCACCCATACCATACCTACCCCCCATACCTATCCATACCAATACAAACCCATTACTACCCCTTTATACCTATCCATACCCATTATTACCCACCCCCATCCTCCATATATACCTATACCCATACTTACCCACCGAAACTCACCCATACAGTTCCTAAACTACCTATGCCCTCTCATACCAACTTATACCTACTCATAACCACCAAATCTCATCTGGACATAGCCATACCCATTAATACCCACCCATACATATCGGAACCCACCTATACCGGCTCAAATATACTTTTACGCATAGATACACCCCCATACCCACCATAACTCACGCCCATCAACTGAAACTTACCCATACCTACTAGAACCGACCTAAACCCACACAAACCAACCCAAACCAACTCATACCCATCTAACCTACCCATAACAATTCATACCACACTAACCCTACCCATACCCAGTCCAACTCATTCATACCAACCAACACCTATTTATACCCACGTATATGTACCCCACATACCAAACTATATATATACTAATTCCAACCCACTCATACCCAACACAACCTACCCATACCTATCGTTATCTATCCATACCCACCCCTACTAATTTATACCCAGCACGACCTACCTATGCCCATCTATACCCACCATAACCTACCTAAATTTACTCATACCCACCTATATGTATCCCTACGCACCATAACAACCAATACCCACCCCCACTCACCCAGATCTACCCTCAACCACCAAAACCTACTTATACCTATCCCAACCAGCTCATACCAACCTCGACCCATACATACCCGCCCCAACGCACTCATACCTACCCATACATACCCTTTTCTAGCTTTATACAACCCCACCCCACCATACCCCCCTATATCCACCTTATACCCCCCATTCTACGCCATACCCACCTCAAACCAATACCCACCTAGTCATACTTACTTTTTCATACTTTCTCCTACCCTTACTTACTTGTACCTACCCATACCCATCCACACATACCCATACCCACGCCTATATGCCCATACTTATATATAATCACCGATACCCATCCTCACCCACTGAAACTTACATATACCTACCCCAAAAATATCCAATCCAATCCATACTCGCTCATACATACTTATACCTATCCTAATCCATACATACTCACTCATACCCACTACTACCCACTACCATCCATCTATACCCACTAATATCTACCTTTACCTACGCCAATTCACCCATACCATGCCCACGCCCCATACCTATCCATACCAACATAAACCCATTACTACCCATTCATACCTACCCATATCTATTCTTACCTATCCCTATCCTCCATACATACCCATACCTATACTTACCCACCGAAACTCACCCATACAGATCTGAAACTACCTATACCCTCCCATACCTACTTATACCTACTCATAACCACCAAATCCTATTTATACATAGCCATACCCATTTATACCCACCTATACAAACTGAAACCCACCTATATCAGCTCAAGTCTACCTTTACCCATCGATAAATCCCTATACCTACCATAACCCATGCCCATCAACTGAAACTAACCCATGCCTACCCAAACCCATCTAAACCCACCCAAACCAACCCAAACCAACTCATACCCATCCAACCTACCCATAACAACTCATACCCACCCACACCCTACCCATACCCAGTCTAACTAATTCATACCCACCCATACCCATCTATACTTACCCATATGTACCCCACGCAACTACCATATGTATACCAATCCTAACCCACTTATACCCATAACTACGCACCCATACCTATTATCATCTATCCAAACCCACACATACCCTCCCCTACTTATTTATACCCACCTTGACCTACCTATACCCATATATACCTACCCCATCCTACTAATACGCACTCATACCCACCTATATATATCCCTAACTACCATACCAACCAATACCCACCCCCACTCACACAGACCAACCCTTAACTACCAAAACCCACCTATACCTACCCCAACCCGTATATACCAACCTCGACACACTCATACCCGCACCAAACCACTCATACCCATCAAATCCCATCTATATATAATTATACCCATTTATACCCACCCATACATACCGAAACCCACCTATACCGGCTCAACTATGCCTTTACCCATAGATATACCCCATACCTACCATAACCCATGCCCAAAAATTTAAACTTACCCATACCTACTCGAAACTATATAAACCCACTCAAACCAACCCAAACTAACTCATACCTATCCAATCCACCCATAACAACTTATACACACCCTCACCCTACCCATACCCAGTGTAACTCATTCATACCCACCCGCACCCATCTATACCCACCCAAACCCACCCATATGCACCCTACCCACCTAACCATATATATACTAACCTCAATCCACTCATACCTAAAACAAACCATCTATACCTATCGTCATCTATCTAAACCCACCCATCCCCACCAATACTTATCTATACCTACCACGACCTACCTATGCCCATCTATACCCGTCCCAACCTACCCATACACACTCATACCCACCTATATGTATCCCTACCCACCAAACCAATCAATACCCATCCTCACTCACTCAAACCCACCCTCAACCACTAAAACCCACCAATACGTTTCCCAACCTGCTCATACCAACCTCGACCCACTCATAACCACTCTAACCAACTTATACCCATATATACCTACCCTTTCCTAGCTTTATGCATCCCCATCCCACCATACCCCCCCATATCCACCTTATACCCTCCATTCTACCCCATTTCTACCTCAAACCAATATCCACCCAACCACACTTACCCATTCATACCTTCTCCTATCCTTACTTACTTGTACCTACCCATACCCAGCCCCACATACCCATACCTACCCCTATATGCCCATATATATATTTAATTACCCAAACCCACCCTCACCTACTGAAACTCACATATACCTACCTAAAAAAACCCAATCCAATCCATACCCATTCATACCCGCCCATACATACTCATACCCATCCTAATCCATGCATACTCACTCATACCCACGCATACCCACCACTATCCATCTATACCCACTAATATCTACCCCTACCTACCCCCATTCACCTATACCATGCCCACCCCCCTTACCTATCCATACCAATACAAACCTATTACTACCCCTTCATACCTACCCATACCCATTTTTACCTACTAACATCCTCAATATATACTCATACCCATACTTACCCATACAGATCCGAAACTACCTATACCCTCTAATACCCACTTATACCTACTCATACCCACTAAATCCTATATGTATATAGCCATACCCATTTATACCCATCTATACATACTAAACCTACCTATATCAGTTTAATTCCATCTTTACCCACAGATATACCCCTATACCCACCACAACCCAACCCATCAATTGAAACTTACCCATACCAACCTGAACCCACCTAAACCTACCCAAACCAACCCAAACCAACTCATACCTATCCAATCTACCTATAACAACTCATACCCACCCTCACCTTATACATACCTAGTCTAACTTATTCATACCCACCCGCACCTATCTATACCCACCCATATACATCCCATCCATCTAACCATATGTATACCAACCCCAACCCACTTATACCTAACATAACCCACACATACCTATCGTTATCTATCAAAACCCATCGATACCCATCCCTATTTATCTATACCCACCTCGACCTATCATGCCCATCTATACCCTGCCAACCTACCCATACACACTCATACCCACCTATATATATCCCTACCTACCATACTAATCAATACCCACCCTTACTCTCCCAGACCCACCCTCAACTATCAAAACCCACCCATACCTACGCCAACCCACTCATACTAATCTCAACCTATTCATACCCACCCATACCTACTATTTCCTAGCTTTATGCATCCTAACCCCACCATACCCCCCATATTCACCTTATACCCCCCCATTCTACCCCATACCCATATTAAACCAATACCTACCCAGCCACGCTTACCATTCATATCTCCTTTCATCCTTACTTATTTGTACCCACCCATACCCATCCTTACATACCCATACACACCCCTATTTGCCTATACATACATGTAATCACCCATCCTTACCTACTGAAACTCACACATACCTACCCAAAAAAACCCAATCTAATCCATACCCATTCATACCTGCCCATACACACTCATATCTATCCTAATTCATGCATACTCTCTCATACCCACCTATACCTACCACCATCCATCTATACCCACTAATATCTATCCCTACCTACCCCCATTTACCCATACCACGCCCACCCCCCATACCTATCCATACCAATACAAACCCATACTACCCCTTCATACCTACCCATACATATTCTTACTCACCCCCATCCTCCATGCATACCCATACCCATACTTACCATCCGAGACTCACCCATACAGATCCGAAACTACCTATATCCTCTCATACCCACTTATACCTACTCATACCTACCAAATCCTATTTGTACATAGCCATACCCATTTATACTCACCCATACACATCGAAACCCACCTATACCGACTCAAATCTACCTTTACCTACAGATACACCCCCATACCCACTACAACCCATGCCCATCAACTGAAACTTACCTATACCTACCCGAACTTACCTAAACCTATCCAAACAAATCCAAACCAACTCATACCCATCCAACCCATATATAACAACTCATGCCCGCCCTCACCCTACCCATACACAGTCCAGCTCATTCATACCAACCCGTACCTATTTATATATACCCATATGCACCCCACACTTCTAACCATATGTATACCAACCCCAACCCACTCATACCCAACACAACCCACCCATATCTATCATCATCTATCCAAACCCAACCATACCCATCCTTACTTATCTATACCCACTTTGACCTATCTATGCCCATCTATACCCAACCCAACCTACCCATACTTACTTATACCAACTTATATGTATCACTACCCTCCATACTAACCAATACACACCCCCACTCACCCAGACCCATGCTTAACTACCAAAACCCACCCATACCTACCCCAATCCGCTTATACCAACCTTGACCCACTCATACCCACACCAACCCAATCATACCTAACCATACTTACCCTTTTCTAGGTTTATACGTCACTACCCCACCATACCCTCCCCATATCCACCTTATACCACCTATTCTACCCCATACCCACCTCAAACCAATACCCACCCAGTCACACTTACCCATTCATACCTCCTCCCACCCTTAATTACTTATACCCACCCATACTCATCCCCACGTACCCATACCCACCCCTATATGCCCATATATATATATATATATATATATATATATATATATATATATATATATATATATATAATCACCCATACCCATCATCACTTACTGTAACTCACATATACCAACCCAAAAAAACCAATCCAATCGATACCCGCCCATACACACTCACACCCATCATAATCTATGCATACTCACTTATACCCACCCATACCCACCACTATCCATCTATACCCAACCATACCAGGCCTATCCCCTATACCTATCCAGACTAATACAAACCCATTACTACCCCTTTATGCCTACTTAAACCCATTCTTACCCACCCCTATCCTCCATATATACACATACCCAATTTACCCACCGAAACTCAAGCATACAGATCGGAAACTACCTATACCCTCCCATACCCACTTATACCTACTCATACCCTCCAAATCCCATATGTACATAGCCATACCCATTTATACCCACCCATACATACCGAAAACCACTTATGCCGGCTCAAATCCACCTTTACCCATATATACACCCTTATACCCATAATAACACACACCCATCAACTGAAACTTACCCATACATACCCAAACCCACCCAAATAAACCCAAACCAACTCATACCCATCCAACCAACCCATAACAACTCATACCCATCCTTATCCTACCTAGTCCAACTCATTCATACCCACCAGCACCCATACCCATATTTAATTTACGTACTCATACCCATGCTCACCCTATCCATACCCAGTATAACTCATTCATACCCACCCGCACCCATCTATACCTACCCATATACACCCCACCCACCTAACCATATGTATACCAGCCCCAATCTACTCTTACCCAATACAACCCACCCATAACTATCGTCATCTATCCAAACCCATATATACCCACCCTTACATATTTACAACCACCTCGACCTATCTATGTCCATCTATACTACCCTAACCTACCCATACACACTCATACCCATCTATATGTATCGCTACCCACTATACCAACTAATACCCACCCCCACTCACCCAGACCCACCCTCAACCACCAAAACCTACCTATACCTACCCCAACCCACTTATAGCAACCTCGACCAACTCATACCCACCCTAACCCACTCATACCCACCCATACCTAGCTTTATACATCCCCACTCCAACATACCCCCCTATATCCACCTTATACCCCCCATTCTACCCCATACCTACCTCAAACCAATACCCACCTAACCATATTTACCCAATCATACCTCCTCCCACCCTTACTTATTTGTACCCACCCATACCCATCCCCACATACCCATACCCACCCCTATATGCCCATACATACATATAATCACTCAGACCCATCCTCACCCACTGAAACTCATACATACTTTAAAAAAACCCAATCGAATCCATACCTATTCATACCAACCCATACACTCATACCCATCATAATCCATGCATACTTACTCATAACCACCCATACCTACCACCATCCATCTATACCCACTAATATCTACCCCTACCTACCCCCATTCACCTATACCACGCCCACCCCCATACCTATCTATACCAATACAAACCCATTACTACCCTTTTATACCTACCCATACCCATCCTTTCCCACCCCCATCTTCCAAACATACCCATACCCATACTTGCCCACCAAAACGTATCCATATAGATCTGAAACTACCTATACCCTCCCATACCCACTTAGACCTACTCCCACTAAATCTTATCTGTATATAGCCATACCTATTTATACCTACCGATACACATCGAAACCCACCTATACCGGCTCATATCCACCGTTAACCATAGATACACCCTATACCCACCACAACCTATGCCCATCAACTAAAACGTACCTATACCAACCTGAACCCACCTAAACCTACCTAAACCAACCCAAACCAACTCATACCCATCCAACCCACTAATAATAAGTCATACCCCAAGAAAGAGCTTTCAGTAAGAGCTTCTCTCTCTAGGACAGAGCTTCTCTCTCTAGATTTTTGGAGGTGGTGGTGGTGGAAGCCATGGGGGATCCCCTCAAGGGGGGCTCCTCCCTTCCTTCTTCCCCCCGAGGTGGGGGCCAAGATCTAGGAGCTGTAGTGAGAGAGGATAGGCTGGCGACTGAGGCAGAATTTCTCTCTCCATGAGCTCCGACTTTGGAGGACTTCATCTTGGGGGGCACTGGTGTGAGCGACTGTGGAGGGGCAGGATCTCGTTCTGGAGGTAAGGGTAAGTCTCCCTCTTCTTCTTCTTCCGGTTTGCAGTTGGGAGGGAGATCGGTTCAGGGATGGGGAGCTTCAGGATCTAAGTTGCCTGGAGATGGTGGTCCCAGATTTACTACAGATTCAGGCTCTAGAGTTGCTGAAGATGCTCAGTCGGGCAAACATGTTAAGATTAATACAGCAGCTGGTCATGGTGATGGATATGGTGGTAGCGGATCTAGGCCTGATGCTATGGGTTCAGGAATTGCAGAGGAGTACGTTCCCGCCTCTATGTTATTCTCAACATAGCCCAAGGATTGATCCAGCAATGGGTGTAGCAGTAGGGACTGTTGGTTGGGATGCTTCAGTTGGGGAGACTGCTTCTTTTCTGCACTCTGCAGCAGAGAAGCAAGATGTTGCCCATCGGGTGTTTGTTAAAGTGTCTGAACCGGTTCTGCTGCCTGGTAAGGGACATTAAGCTAGAAATTCTGGACAGCAGGTGCCCCCTCTAGTCTCACCTGCTGTAGGAGCAAGATTAAGGTATATAGCTCCATCAATTAGAGGTACCAAGAAGGTAGCTGTTTGTCCAATCGAGGAGGTCAAGAAAAATTAGAAAATGTGGGAGCTTACTCTAGTGGGATATGTGCTGGGAAGAAGGCCCTATTTTCTGCACTTGAAGGCTTTGTTATTACAAAAGTGGAGGCCAAAGGGAAGCTTTGAACTACTTTCTTGTGATAATGGTATTTTCTTATTCAAGTTTGGGTGCGTGGAAGACTATACCAAAGCCTTGGAGGGAGGACCATGGTAGGTTGATGGTAGGCCATTAGTGTTGAAAAAATGGGTGAAGGGTTTGAATTGCAAATGGGATCTTCTAACTAAGGTTCCGATTTGGGTGAGATTTCCTAACCTGTTAGTTGATTTATGGTTTGAAGAACTACTTAGTTGAATGGGGAGCATCATCAGAATTCCATTGTATATGGATCAAGCTACTACAGAGCAATCCCGGGTTAGCTATGCCTGATTTAGTGTGGAAATCAACATGGAGGATCCCTTGCCTAAAGAGGTGGAAGCCCGAGATAGCAAAGACAAACTTATATCCATCCAACCAGTATTATACGACTGGATCCCTCCAAGATGCCGTGCGTGCAAATCCTTCGATCATGGTGAAGGGAATTGCATCAAACATCCTAAAATTGGAGATCAATGGAAGAAAACTGGGATGGCCTTCGGCCAAGGCAGCTCAGTTCCTATAAGGGAGCCAAGGGGGGCTCCTCCTCCTTTGACGTCACTGACCCAGTCTTATGGGGTTCGTACTTCGGTAGGTAACCATGAGTGGATACAAGTGGGCAAATCTAACCGGCGGAAAGGGAAAGAGCAAGTGGTGGATGGCTCAATGGGATCAGGTAATCGGTATAGCCCTCTAAGGGAGTTTGCCGAAGTGACAGAGGGGTTAGCAGGTGATGGTGGTAGGGAAAATGCTAGAGCTGGTGTTGAGGTTGTTAAATCTGTTACAGCGAGAAGTGACGTTGGCGCTGGCAGTAATGCACCTGTGGCATTTGTCGATGTTACGCAGTCCCAGGGCTGTGATGATGTTGATGCTACAAAGTGTATAGAACAGAGGTTTGGCTTGGTGGGGGAAGCTGTAGATGAAGTTGGAGCTGAAGCTGTGGCTAATGGCACTGGTGCTGTAGCGGCAATAGTTGCTGATGTTACAAAGGTTTTTGGCTGTATAACAGTGGGAGATGATGCAGTTAATCTGGTAGCAGCTCCTCCTGGTTCACAATCTGGGAGCTTTGCACAGGCTGTTACTGCTGTAACACAGTCTATGGTTGCACAGACTGTGGGTGCACTTGATGTTACACAGCTTAAAGGTGGTGTTGTGTTGCAGGTAGGGGGTATAGATGATTTGCAGCTAGCATGAGGTTGGGCTTGGGGCAGCCAGTAAAGATGTCTTGGCAAACCATGGTGAGGATTCGATTGTTACTGATAATACTAGAGGTGTTGCAGAGGATCCGGTAGCAGTTGATATTACAGAGTCAGAAGTTAAGGTAGCAGAGGATGTTACGGGGCCAGAAGCTGGTGTAGCAGATGATGATTCGGAGGATGCGGTCCTGGAGATTGAAGCAATAGAGGATGCTGGAGAACGCGATCTTATGGATTGGGAGGACACCAAAATTCTTAATATAACTCAAGTGGTTCGTGAGGGTCTTTATGATAGTAAAACGGTGCAGAAGGTTAAAGAAATGGTGGAGCATCTTCACATGAAGACCGGGGAACGTGTGGGGCACTTTAAACTGAATAGTCGTGAATGGAGATACTTCTCTTCCTTATCTCCTGCTGGTCCCATTCATTGGTTAGATGTTGAAAAAGAACTTATCTCTCTTCTTGGCATTTCTGATACAGTTAAGGAGGCTGATATAGCAGGGCACGTTACATATCAGAAAGGGGAAGATATGGAAGGAGTTGATTTGGTGTCACTTGCACTCAAGAAGGAAGTGGTGGAGAAGGATAAGGATAAGGCTTCACGAATAGGGAAGCGAAATAAGGAGAGTTGGCCCAAGGGTCCCTGCGATCGGATTTCTAGGAGCAAGTTGGATCGTGGTCGGAAGTAGATGAGGCTTTGGGAAGATAACTCGATTGTTGAAGGGAAGTTATTTCGACTGTTGAAGGGTAGTGATTGGGTTTGGCAGGGGAGATTCTTTGACGATTGGAGGTATCTCTTCTGAGTATCTTCTGTTCTGTCTCCCTCTGCTTGTCTTGTGTTTTGGTGGGTTTGTTTTGAGTGTCTTGTAGTATTTTGGTTAGGATCCAGAACTTTTGGTAGCTACCTTGTTGGTCTGCCTACTAAAGGGGTCTGGAACCTTGTGGTTCTGCTTACTCACTTGGAGTAAGTCGTGTACTGTACTGTTTGACCTATTTTATTTATTCATTTTTTACCTCACAAAAAAAAAAAGTCATACCCACCCTCATTCTACCCATACCCAGTCCAACTCATTCATACCCACCCGTACTTATCTATACCCACCCATATGGACCCCACCCATCTAACCATATGTATACCAATCCCAACCCACTCATACCCAACACAACCAACCTATACCTATCGTCATTTATCCAAACTCACCCATACCCACCCCTACTTATCTATACCAACCTCGACCTACCTATGGGTATCTATACCTACCCTAATTGACCCATACGTACTCATACCTACCTATATGTATCCCTACCTACCATACCAACAAATACCTACGCCCACTCATACCCATCCCAACCCACTCATACCCACCCATACCTATAATGTCCTAGATTTATACATTCACACCCCACCCCCCCATATCCACCTTATACCCCTCATTTTACCCCATACCCATCCCAAACCAATACCCACCCAGCCACACTTACCAATTTATATCTCCACCCACCCTTATTTACTTATACCCACCTATACCCATCCCCACATACCCATACCCACCCCTATATGCCCATACATACATATATTCATCCTGACCCATCTTCACCCACTGAAACTCACATATACCTACCCAAAAAAACCTAATCCAATACAGACCTATTCATATCCACCCATACCCACTCATACCCATTATAATCCTTGCATACTCACTCGTACCCACCCATACCCACCACTATCCATCTATACCCAATAATATCTACCCCTATCTACTCCCATTCACCCATACCATTCCCACCACCGATACCTATCCATACCAATACAAACCCATTACTACCCCTTTATACCTACCCATACCTATTCTTCCCTACCCCAATCCTCTATACTTACCCACTGAAACTCACCCATATAGATCTGAAACTACCTATACCCTCCCATACCCACTTATACCTACTAATACTCACCAAATCCCATCTATACATAGCCATACCCATTTATAACCACCATACACACGGAAACCCACCTATGCCGTCTCAAATCTACCTTTACCCACAGATACACCCCCATACCCACCGCAACCCATGCCCATCAACTGAAACTTACCCTTACCTACCCGAACCAATATAAACCCACCCAAACAATATCATACCCATCCAACCCACCCATAACAACTCATGCCCACCCTCACCCTACCCATACCCAGTCCAACTCATTCATACCCACTCTTACCCATCTATACATACGCAAACCAACCCATATGCACCCCATCCACCTAACCATATATATACCAACCCAACCCATTCATACCCAGTACAACCCAACTATACCTATCAAAATCCACCTATTCGCACCCCTACTTATCTATATGTACCTCGACCTACCTATGTCTATCATACCCACCCCAATCTAGCTATACACACTCATACCCACCTATATATATCCCCACCCACCATACCAACTAATACCCTCATCCACGCACCCAGACCCACCCTCAACCACCAAAACCCACCCATACCTACCCTAACCCGCTCATACCAATCTCGACCCACTCATTCCCACCCTAACCCACTCATACCCACCCATATCTATCGTTTCGAAGCATTATACATCCCCACCCCACCATGCCCCCCATATCCACCTTATACCTCCCATTCTACTCCATACCTACCTCAAACCAATGCTAACCCAGCCATACTTACCTATTCATACCTTTTCCTACGCTTACTTACTTGTACCCACCCATACTAATCCCTACATACACATACCCATACCTATATGCCCATACAAACATATAATCACCCATACCCATCCTCACCCACTGAAACTCACACATACCTGCCTATACACACTCATACATATCCTAATCCATGTATATTCATACCTACCTATACCCACCACTATCAATATATACCTACTAATATCTACCCGTACCTACTACTATTCATCCATATTACGCCCATCCCCCATACCTATCTATTCAATACAAACATATTACTACCCTTCATACCAACCTATACCCATTCTTACCTAATTCCTATATATACCTATACCAATACTTACCCATCGAAACTCAACCATACAGATCTGAAACTACCTATACCCTCATATACCTACTTATACCTACTCATACCTACCAAATCCTACATATACATAGCCATATATATTTAAACCCTACCCATACACAACGAAACCCACCTATATCGACTCAAATCCACTTTTACCCATAGATACACTCCCAAACCCACCACAACCATGCCCATCACCTGAAACTTAGCCATACCTACCCGAACCCACCTAAACCTACCCAAACCAACCCAAACCAACTTATTCCTATATAACCCACCTATAACAACTCATACGCACCCTCGCCCTACCTATAACTAGTCCAACTCATTCATACCAACCCGTACTCATCTATACCAACCCATATACACCCAACCTACCTAACCATATGTATACCAACCCCAACCAATACATACCCAACACAACCAACCCATACCTATCATCGATCATCTATCAAAACCCACCCATATCTACCACTACTTATCTATACCCACCTCAACCTACCTATGCCTATCTATACCTACCCCAACCTATCCATATGCACTCATACCTACCTATATGTATCCCTACCCACCAAACCAACCAATACCCACCCCTACTCACCTAGACCCACCCTCAACCACCAAACCCACCCATACCTACCCCAACCCACTCATACCAACCTCGACCCACTCATACCCACCCCAACCAACTCATACCCACCCAGACCTATCTTTTTCTAGTTTATATATCCTACCCCCCATGCACACCTAATACCCCTCATTCTACCCTATACCCACCCAACCACACTTACCCATTCAAACCTCCTCCTACCCTTACTTACTTGTACCCACCCATCCCCATCCCTATACCCACCCCTATATATATATATATATATATATATATATATATATATATATATATATATATATATATATATATATATATATGGGAAAGGGTAGCCTACTCCATGGAGTAGGCTACTTACCTACTCCATGGCCTAAATAGACGCCACATGGCACTTTTTAATCAGGTCTTTTATTGATGTATGGTCAATCCAAAATGGATAGATTATGATTATAAAAAAAAATCCTAAAAAAAAAATCTAAATCAACCCGATCAAGTTGTAACAAATTTAACGGTAAACTGTGCACCGTAAAAACTTTTTTTTTTTGCATGTTAAAAATGCCACTTGGCATGTGTTTTTCTCAAATTTTTTTCTTGACAATTGTTAGAAGGGATGAACCTAAGTTGACAAAGTCTTAACTCCAGTTAAAAAGTGCCACATGGCATCCATTTAACCCATGGAGTAGATAAGTTACCTACTCCATGGAGTAGGCTACCTTGCCCCTATATATATATATATATATATATATATATATATATATATATATATATATATATATATATATATATATATATATATATATATATATATATATATATATATATAATCACCCATACCCATCCTCACCCACTGAAACTTACACATACCTACTCAAAAAAATCCAATCTAATCCATACCCATTCATACCCGCCCATACACACATATACCCATCCTAATCCATATATACTCACTCATACCAACCCATACCCTCCACCATCTATCTATACCCACTAATATCTATCCCTACCTACCCCCATTCCCCCATTTATCCATACCATGCCCATCCCTTATACCAATACAAACCCATTACTACCCCTTCATACCTACTCATACCCATTCTTACCTACCCCTATCATCCATACATACCCATATCCATACTTAGCCATCGAAACTCACCCAAACAGATCCGAAACTACCTATACCTTCCCATACCCACTTATAGCTACTCATACCCACTAAATCCAATCTGTACATAGCCATACCTATTAATACCCACCCATATATATCGAAATCCACCTATACAGGCTCAAATACACCTTTACACATTAATACATCCCCATACCCACCACAACCTATACCCATCAACTGAAAGTTACCCATACCTACCCAAACCCTTCTAAACCTACCCAAACTAATTCATACCTATCCAACCCATATATAACAACTCATACCCACCCTCACCCTACCCATACCTAGTCAAACTCATTCATACCTACTCGCACTCATCTATACCCACCCATATATACCCCACCCACTTAACTATATGTATACCAACCCCAACTAACTCATACCCAATATAACCAATCCATACCTATCATCATAAATCTAAACCCACCCATACCCACCCCTACTTATCTATACCCACCTCGACCTAGCTATGCCCATCTATACCTACCCCAATTGACCCATACATACTCATACCCACTTATATATATCCCTACCTACCAAACCAACCAATACCCACCTCAACTCACTTAGACCCAGCCTCAACCACGAAAACCCACCCATACCTACCCCAACCCTCTAATACCAACCTCGACCCACTTATACCCACCCCAACCCAATCATACCCACCAATACCAACCCTTTCCTAGCTTCATACATCCTACCTACCCATGCTCACCTTATACTCCCTATTCTACCCCATACCCACCTCAAACCAACACCCACACAATCATACTTACCCATTCATACCTCCTCTCACCCTTACTTACTTGTACCCACCTATACCCATACATATCCCCACATACCCATACCCATCCCTATATGCCTATATAAATATATACACCTATACCCATCCTTACCCAC
Organism: Chamaelirium japonicum; assembly: GCA_947650365.1. Lineage (NCBI taxonomy): Eukaryota > Viridiplantae > Streptophyta > Magnoliopsida > Liliales > Melanthiaceae > Chamaelirium > Chamaelirium japonicum. Next base: position 69,032,453 of record OX393553.1, on the reverse strand, counting down.
TGAAATATACACATACCTACCCAAAAAAACCTAATCTAATCCATACCCAGTCGTACCCGCCCATACATATTTATACCCATCCTAATCCATGCATACTCATTCATACCAATCCATACCCACCACCATCCATCTATACCTACTAATACCTACCCCTACCTACAACCATTCACCCATACCATGCCCACCCCCCATACCTATCCATACCAATACAAACCTATTACAACCCCTTCATACTTACCCATACCGATTCTTACCTATCCCCATCCTCCATACATACTTATACCCATACTTACCCACCAAAACTCACCCATACAGAACCGAAACTACCTATACCTTCCCATACCCACTTATACCTACACCCACCCACCAAATCCTATTTATACATAGCTATACCCATTTATACCTACCTATACATACCGAAACCCACCTATGTTGGCTCAAATCCACCTTTGCCTATAAATGCACCCCCATAGCCACCACAACCCATGCCCATCAACTGAAACTTACCTATACCAACCCAAACCAACTCATACCTATGTAACCTACCCATAATAACTCATACCTACCCTCACCCTACCTATACCAAGTCTAACTCATTCATACCTACCCCCATACTCATCTATACCCACCTATATACACCCCACCCACCTAACCAACCATATGTATACTAACCCTAACCAACTCATACCCAACACAACCCACCCATACCTATCATCATCTATATATGCAAACCTACCTATATCCACCCTTACTTATCTATACCCACCTTGACCTACCTATGCCTATCTATACCCACCCTAACCTATCCATACGCACTCATACCCACCAATATATATCCCTACCCAACAAACCAACCAATACCCACCCCTACTCACCTAGACCCACCCTCAACCACCAAAATCCACCCATACCAACCCCAACCCGCTTATACTAACCTCGACCCAATCATACCCACCCCAACCCACTCATACCCACTTATACGGGCCATACCTACCCTTTTCTAGCTTTATACATCCTACCACCCCTTACTTACCTTATACCCCCCATTCTACCCCATACCCACCATAAACCAACACCTACCCAGCCATATTTATCCATTCATACCTCCTCCCACCCTTACTTACTTGTACCCATCTATACCCATACCCATCCCCACATACCCATACCCACCCTTATATACCTATACATATATATAATCACCCATACCCATCCTCACCCATTGAAACTCATATATACCTACCCAAAAAAACCCAATCTAATCCATACCCATTCAAACTCGCCCATACACACTTATACCCTTCCTAATCCATGCGTACTCACTCATACCAACCCATACATACCACCATCCATCTATACCCACTAATATCAATCCCTACCTACCCCCATTCACCCATACTACGCCCACGCCCTATACCTATCAATACCAATACAAACCCATTACTACCTTTTCATTCCTACCCATGCCCATTCTTACCTATCCCCATCCTCCATACACATCCATATCCATAATTACCCAATAAAACTCACCCATACAGATCCGAAACTACCAATACCTTCCCATACCCACTAATACCTACTCATCCATACCAAATCCTATCTGTACATAGCCATACCTATTTATACCCACCCATACATACCGAAACCCACCTATGTCGGCTCAAATCTACCTTTACCCACAAATACAACCCCCATACCTACCACAACCTATGCCCATCAATTGAAACTTACCTATACCTTCCAAAACCCATCTAAACCCACCCAAACCAACTCATACCCATCCAACCTACTCATAACAACTCATACGTACCCTCACCCTACGCATACGTAGTCTAACTCATTCATACCCACTCACACTCATCTATACCCACCCATATACACCCCACCTACCTAATCATATGTATACCAACCCTAACTAACTCATACCAAATATAACCCACCCAAACCTATTGTCATCTATCCAAACCAACCCATACCCACCCATACTTATCTATACCCACGCCGACCTACCAGTGCCTATTTATACCCACCCCAACCTACCTATATGTATTCATACGTACCTATATGTATCCCTACTTACCAAACCAACCAATACCCACCCCAACTCACCTAGACCCACCCTCAACCACCAAAACCAACCCATACCTACCCCAACTCGCTCATACCAACCTCGACCCACTGATACCCACCCTAACCCCTTCATACCCACCCATACCTACCATTTCCTAGCTTTATACATCCTACCTCCCCATGCTCACCTTATACCCCCTATTCTACCCTATATCCACCTGAAACCAACACCCACCTAACTACACTTACCCATTCATAACTTCTCCCATCCTTACATATTTGTACCAACCCATAACAATACCCATCCCCCCATATACCCACCTACCCCTATATGCCAATACATATATATAATCACCCATACCCATCATCACCCACTGAAACTCACACATACCTACAAATAAAAACCCAATCTAATCCATACCCATTCATACCCGCCCATACAAACTTATACCCATCCTAATCCATATATACTCACTCATACTAACCCATACCCACCACCATCTATCTATACATACTAATATCAACCCCTACCAACCCATATTCACCCATACCATGCCTACCCCCCATACCTATCTATACTAATACAAACCTATTACTACCCCTTCATACCTACCCATACCCATTCTTACCTACCCACATCCTCCATACATATCCATATCCATACTTACCTACCGAAACCCACCTATACAGATCCAAAACTACCGATACCTTCCCACACCCACTTATACCTACTCATACCTACAAAATCCAATCTGTACATAGCCATACCCATTTATACCCACCCATACATACCGAAACCCACCTATACTGGCTCAAATCCACCTTTACCTATAAATATACTCCCATACCCACTATAACCCATGCCCATCAACTGAAACTTATCTATACCTACCCAAACCTACCTAAACCCATCCAAACCAACTCATACCCATCCAACCAAACCATAAAAACATATACCTACCCTTACCATACCCAAACCCAGTCTAATACATTATACCCAAACGTACTTATCTATACCCACCCATATATACCCCACCTACCTAACTATATGTATACCAACCTCAACCAACTTATCCCAATACAACCCACCCATACTATCGTTATCTATCTAAACCCACCCAAACCCACCGCTAGTTATCTATACCCACCTCGACCAACTAATGCCCATCTATACCCACGATAACCTACCCATACATACTCATACCCACCTAAATATATCCTTACCTACCAAACTAACTAATGCCCACTACTACTCATCTAGACCTACCCTCAACAACCAAAACCCACCTATACCTACCCCAACCAGCTCATACCAACCTCGACCAACTTTTACCCACCCCAACCAACTCATACCCACCTATACCTGCCATTTCCTAGCTTTATATATTCTACCCCCCATGCTCACCTTATACCCCATACACACCTCAAAACAATACCCACGCTGCCATACTTACTCATTCGTACCTCCTCCTACCCTTACTTATTTATACCCACTTATACCCATACCCATCCTCACATACCCATACCCACCCCTATATGCCTATACATACATATAATCACCCATACCTATCCTCACCCTCTGAAACTCACACATACCTACCTAAAAAAACATAATATAATCCATACCCGCTCATACACACTTATACCCATCCTAATCCATGCATAGTCACTCATACCAACCAATACTCACCACCATCCATCTATACCCACTAATATCTACCCCTACCTACCCCAATTAACCCATACCATGCCCACCCCCCATACCTATCAATACCAATACAAACCCATTACTACCCATTCATAACTACCCATACCCATTCTTACCTATCTATATCCTTTATACATACCCAACCCCATACCCATACTTACCCACCGAAACTCACCCATATATATCTGAAACTACCTATACCTTCCCATACCCACTAATACCTACTCATACCCACCAAATCCCATATGTACATAGCCATAACTATTTATACCCACCTATACACATCGAAACCCACCTATGCCGGCTCAAATCCACCTTTACCCATAAATATACCCTTATACCCATCATAACCCATGCCCATCAACTGAAACTTACCTATATCAACCCAAACCTACTTAAACCCACCCAAGCCAACTCATATCCATCCAACCCACCCATAATAACTCATACCCACCCTCACCCTACCTATACCCATACCCAGTCAAACTCATTCATACCCACCCGCACTTATATATACCCACCCATATATACCCCACTACCTAACCATATGTATACCAACCCCAACTAACTCATACCAAACACAACCCACCCATACCTATCGTCATCTATCCAAACTCACCCATACCCACCCTACTTATCAATACTCACCCCGACTTATATATACCTATCTATACCCACCCCAACCTACCCTTACGCACTCATACCCACCTATATATATCCTTACTCACCAAACCAACCAATACCCACCCCTATTTACCTAGACCCACCCTCAACTACCAAAACCCATCCATTCCTACCCTAACCCGCTCATACTAACCGCGACCCACTCATACCCATCCCAACAAACTCATACCCACCCATACCTACCTTTTCCAAGATTTATACATCCTACCCTCCCATGCTCACCTTATACCCCCCATTCTACCCCATACCCACTTCAAACCAACACCCACCCAGCCACACTTACCTATTCATACCTCCTCCCATCCTTACTTAATTGTACCCACCCATACCCATACACATCCCCACACACCTATACCCATACCTATATGCTTATACATACATATAATCACCCATATCTATCCTCACCCACTGAAACTCATACATACCTACTTAAATAAAACCCAATTTAATCCATACCCATTCATACCAGCCCATACACAGTTATACCCATCCTAATCAATTCATACTCACTCATACCAACCCATACCCACCATCATTCATCTATACCCACTAATATGTACCCTTCCCTACTCCCATTCACCCATACCATGCTCACCCCCTATACCTATCTATATTAATACAAACCCATTACTATCTCTTCATACCTACCCATACCCATTCTTACCTACCCCCATCCTCTATACTACCCATACCCATTTTTACCCATCGAAACTCACCCATACAGATCTAAAACTACCTATACCTTCTCATACCCACTTATACCCACTCATACCCACCAAATCTCATCTATACATAACCATACATATTTATACGCACCCATACATACCGAAACCTAACTATGCCGGCTTAAATCCACCTTTACCCATAAATACAGTCCTATACCCACCACTACTCATGCCTATCAACTGAAACTTACCTATACCAACCTAAACCCACCCAAATAACCTCAAACCTGTCCAACCCACCCATAACAATTTATACCCACGCTCACCTTACCCATACCCAGTCCAGCTCGTTCATACCCACCCGCATTCATCTATACCCACATAAATACACCCCATCCACCTAACCATATATATACCAACCCCAACCAACTAATACCCAATACAAGCCACCCATACCTATGTCATCTGTCTAAACCTACCTATACCCACCCTACTAATCTATACACTCCTCGACCTACCTATGACCATCTATACCCACCCTAACCTACCCATGTGCACTCATACCCACCTATATGTATCCCTACCCACCAAACCAACCAATACCCATTCCTACTTACCTAGACCCACCCTCAACCACTAAAACCAACCCATACCAACCCCAACCCACTCATACCAACCTAGACCCACTCATACCTACCCCAACCCACTCATACCCACCCATACCTACCCTTTCATAGCTTTATATATCCTACCCCCCATGTTTACCTTATACCCCCCATTCTACCCCATACCCACTTTAAACCAACACCCACTTAGCCATATTTACCTATTCATACCTTCTCCCAACGTTACTTGCTTGTACCCACCCATAACCATACCCATCCCGACATACCCATACCCACCCCTATATGCCTATACATACATATAATCACCCATACCCATCCTCACCCACTGAAACTCACACATACCTATCCAAAAAAACCCAATCTAATCCATACCCCTTCATACCTACCCATACTCATTCTTACCTACCTCCATCCTCCATACATAGCCCTACCCATACTTACCCATCGAAACTCACCCATAAAGATCTGAAACTACCTATACCTTCCCATACCCACTAATACCTACTCATACCCACCAAATTCCATCTGTATATAGCCATACCCATTTATACCCACCTATACACACCGAAACCTACCTATGCCAGCTCAAATTTACCTTTACCCATAAATATACCCCTATACCCATTACAACATATGCCCATTAATTGAAACTTATCCATACCTACCCAAACCTACCTAAACCCACCCAAACTAACTCATACCCATCCAACCCACCCATAACAACTCATATCTACCCTCACCCTGCCTATACCAGACCAACTCATTCATACCCACCTGCACCTATTTATACCCACACATATGTACCCCATCCACCTAACTATATATATACCAACACCAACATACTCATACCTAATACAACCCACCAATACCATCATCATCAATCCAAACCTACCTATACCCACCCCTATTTATCTATACCTACCTCGACCTACCTATGCCCATCTATACCCACCTCAACCTATTCATACGCACTTATACCTACTTATATATATCCCTACTCACCATACAAACCAATACCCACCCCCATCTCACCCAGACCTACCCACAACCACCCAAACCCACCCATACCTATGCCAACCCATTCATACCAACCTCGACCCACACATACCCACTCCAACCCACTCATACCTACCGATACCTATCCTTTTCTAGCTTTATACATCCTTATCCTATCATACCCCACTATATTCACATTATACCCCCCCCATTCTATTCTATATACACTTCAAACCAACACCCACCCAGCCACACTTAACCATTCATACCTCCTCCCATGCTTACTTATTTGTACCCACCCATACCCATCCCCACATACCCATACCCACCCCTATATGCCCATACATACATATAATCATCTATACCCATCCTCACCCACTGAAACTCACATGTAACTATGCAAAAAAAACCCCAATCAAATCCATACCTATTCATACCCGCCCATACAAACTCATACCCATCATAATCCATGCATACTCAATCATACCCACCCATACCTACCACCATCCATCTATACCCACTAATATCTACCCCTACCTACCCCCATTCACCCATACCGTGTTTACCACCGATACTTATCCATACCAATATAAACCCATTACTACTCCTTCATACCTATTCTTACCCACCCATACCCACTACCATCCATCGATACCCACTAATATCTACCCCTACCTACCCCCATTCACCCATATCACGCCCATCCCCCATACATATCCATACCAATACAAACCCATAACTACCCCTTTATACCTACCCATATCCATTCTTACCCATCCCCATCCTCCAAACATACCCATACCTATACTTACCTATCGAAACTCACCCATACATATCTGAAACTAACTATACCCTACCATACCCACTTATACCTACACATACCTACCAAATCCCATCTGTACATAGCCATATCCCTATATACCTACCCATATACAACAAAACCCACCTATGCCAGCTCAAATCCACCTTTACCTATAGATACACCCCCATACGAACCATAACCCATGCCCATCAACTGAAACTTACCCATACCAAATCAAACCAACCTAAACCCACCCAAACCAACTCATACCCATCCAACCCATCCATAACCACCCTCACCCTACCTATAACCAGTCTAACTCATTTATATACACCCGCACCCATCAATGCCCACCCAAAGCCATCCATATGCACCCTACCTACCTAATCATATATATACTAACCCCAACCTACTTATACCCAACACAACCTACGCATACCTATTGTCATCTATCGAAACCCATATAAACCCACCCTTACTTATCTATACCTACCTCGACGTACCTATGCTTATCTATATCCAACCCAACCTACCCATATGGACTCATACCTACCTATATGTATCCCTACCCACCATACCAACCAATATCTACCCCTACTCACATAGACCCACCCTCAACCACCAAATCCAATCCATACCTACCCCAACCCACTTATACCAACCTCGACCCACTCATACCCACCCCAACCCATTTATACCAACCACAACCCACTCATACCGACCCAAACCTATTCTTTTCTAGTTTTATACATCCCCACCCTACCATACACCCCCATATCCACCTTATACCCCCTATTTTACCCCATACCCACTTCAAACCAGCACACACCCAGCTACACTCACCCATGTATACCTCCTTCCACCCTTACTTACTTATACCCATGTATACCTATCCGTACATAACCATACGCACCCCTATATGCCCATACATATATATAATCACCCATATCGATCCTCACCCAGTGAAATTAATACTTACCCACCCAAAAAAACCCGATCCAATCAATGCCTATTCATACCCGCCCTTACACACTCATATCTATCCTAATCCATGCATACTCACTCATACCCACCACCATCCATCTATACCCATTAATATCTACCCCTACCAACCCTTATTCACCTATACCACACCTATCCCCTATACCTATCTAGACCAATACAAACCCATTACTACCCCTTTATACCTACCCATACCCATTTTTACCTATCACCATCCATCATACATACCCATACCTATAAAAACTCACCCATACAGATCCAAAACTACCTATACCCTCCCCTACCTACTTATGCCCACCAAACCCCATATATACTAAGCTATACCCATTTATATCTACCCATACACAATGAAACCACGTATATGAGCTCAAATCAACCTTTACCTATAGATACGCCCCAATACTTATAACAACCTACGCCCATCGATTGAAACTTACCCATACCAACTCGAACCCACCTAAACCCACCCAAACCAACTCAAACCTATCCAACCCACCCATAACAACTCATACACACCCTCACCCTATCCATACCCAGTCCAACTCATTCATACACATATGTACCTTACCCACCTAACCATATATATACCAATCCCCAACCCACTCATACCCAACATAACCCACCCATACCTATCATCTTCTATCCAAACATACCTATACCCACCCCTACTTATTTATACCCACCTCAACCTATCTATGCCCATCTATACCCACCTTAACCTACCCATACGTACTCATACCCACCTATATGTATCCCTACCTATTATACCAACCAATACATACCTTCACTCATCCAGACCCATCCTCAACTACCAAAACCCACTCATACCTACCCCAACCCGTTCATACCAACCTCGACCCACTCATACCCACCCTAACGCACTCATATCCACCCATACCTACCCTTTCCTAGCTTTATACATCCCTATCCCACTATACCCCCCTATATCAAACTTATACCCCCATTCTACCCCATACCCACCTCAAACCAACACCAACCCAGCCACACTTACCCATTCATACCTCCTCCCACCCTTACTTACTTGTACCCACCCATAGCAATCCCCATATACACGTACCTACCCCTATATGCCTATACATAAATATAATCACCCATACCCATACTCACCATTTGAAACTCAGACATACCTACCCAAAAAAAACCCAATCCAATCCATACTGATTCATACCCGTCCATATATACTCATACCCATCATAATCCATATATACTCACTCATACCCACCCATACCTACCACTATCCATCTATACTCACTAATATCTACCCCTATATACCCCCATTCATCCATACCATACCCATCCCCTCATACCTATCCATACTAATACAAACCTATTACTACTCCTTCATACTACCCATACCCATTCTTACCCACCCACTCCTCTATACATACCTATACCCATACTTACCCCTCAAAATCACCCATACATAACCGAAACAACCTATACCTTTCCAAACCCACTAATACCTACTCAAACCCACCAAATTCCATCTGTACATAGCCAGACCACCTATACCGGCTTAAATCCACCTATACCTATAGATACACCCCTAAACCCACCATAACCTAATCCCATCAACTGAAACTTATCTATACCTACCCGAACCCACCTAAACTAACCCAAACTAACTCTTTTCCATCCAACCCACCCATAACAATCATACCTACCCTCACTTTACCCATACCTATCTATACCCACCCATATGCACCCCACGCACCAAACTATATGTATATCAACCCCAACCCACTCATACCCTATATACAACCTACCCATACCTATTGTTATCTATCCAAACCTACCCATACCCACCCCAACTTATCTATACCCACCTCGACCTACCTATGCCCATTTATACCCACCCCAACCTATCTATACGTACTTTTACCCACCTATATATATCCCTACCCACCATACCAACCAATACCTATCCTTACTTACCCAGACCTACCCTCAACCTCTAAAACCCACCCTTACCTACCCCAACCAGCTTATACCAACCTCGACCCACTCATACCCACCCCAACCCACTCATACCCACCCATATTTACCCTTTCCTATCTTTATACATCCTCATGTGACTGTACCCCCCCAAATCCATATTATACCCCCCATTCTTTCCTATACCCACCTCAAACCAACACCCACCCCGCCATACTTACCCATTCATACCTCTTCCCACCTTTAATTACTTGTATCCACCCATACCCATCCCCACATACCCATACCCACCCCTATATGCCCATACATAAATATAATTACCCATACCACGTCTACCCCCCATACCTATCCATACTAATATAAACCTATTACTGCCCCTTCATACATACCCATACCCATTCTTACCCATCCCTATTCTCCATACATACCTATACCCATATTTACCCACTTAAACTTACCCATACAGATCCAAAACTACCTATACCCACGTATACCTACTTATACCTACTCATGCCCACCAAATCCCATCTGTACATAGCCATACCTATTTATATCCATATATATGCACCCCACCCACCTAACCATATATATACTAACCCCAACCCACTCATACCCAACACAACCCACCTATAACTATCGTCATCTATCCAAATCCACCCATATTCACCCTTATTTATCTATACCTACCTCGACTCACCTATACCCATCTATACCCACCCTAACCTATCCATATGCACTCATACCTACCTATATAGATCCCTATGTGCCATACTAACTAATACCCACGACCACTCACCCAGACCAACCCTCAACCACCAAAACCAACCCATACATATCCCAACCCGTTTATACCAAATTCGACCCACTCATACCCGTCCCGACCAACTCATACCTACCCATACCTATCCTTTCCTAGTTTTATACATCCTCACCCCACTATACCCCCCACATACCCCCCATTCTACCCGATACCCAACTCAAACCAACACCAACCCAGCCATACTTACCTATTCATACCTTCTCCCATCCTTACTTACTTGTACCCACCCATACCAATCCCCACATACCCATACCCATCCCTATATGCCCATACATACATATAATCACCCATACCATCGTCATCCCCTGAAACTTACACATACCTACCCAAAAAAACCCAATCCAATCCATACCCATTCATACCCGCCCATACACATTCATACCCATTCTAATCTATGCATACTCAATCATACCCACCTATACCCACGGCTATCCATCTATACCCACTAATATCTACCCCATACCTACCCCTATTCATCCATACCGCGCTTATCCTCCATAGATACCCATACCTATACTTATCCACCAAAACTCACCTATAAAGATCCTTAACTACCTATACCCTCCCATACCCACTTATACCTACTCATACCTACCAAAGCCTATCTATACATAGCCATACCCATTTATACCCCACCCATATATATGGAAACCCACCTATGTTGGCTCAAATCCACCATTACACATAGATACACCCCCATACCCACCAAAACCAAAGCCCATCAACTAAAACTTACCCATACCTACCTGAACCCATATAAACCCATCCAAACCAACATAAACCAACTCATACCCATGCAGCCCACCTATAATAACTCATACCTACGCTCACCCTACCCATACCTTAGTCTAAACTCATTCATACCCACTCGTACCTATATATACCCACCCATATGTACGCTACCTACCTAACCATATGTATACCAACCCTAACCCACTGATACCCAATACAACCCACCCATACCTATCGTCATCTACACAAGCCCACCCATATCTACCCCTACTTATCTATACCCACCTCGACCTACTTATGCCTATCTATACCCAACCTAACCTATCTATACGCACTCATACCTACCTATATGTATCCATACCCACCATACCAACCAATACTCACCCCCACTCATATAGACCAACCCTCAATCACCAAAACCCACCTATACCTACTCCAACTCGCTCATACCAACCTCGACCCACTCATTCCGCCCCAATCCACTCATACCCACCCAAACCTACCCTTTCCTAGTTTTATATATCCTCTCCCCACCATTCCCCCAATATCCTCCTTATACCCCCCATTCTACCCCAAACCAACCTCAAACCAATACCCACCCAGCCATACTAGCCTATTCATACCTCTTCCCACACTTACTTACTTGTACCCACCTATACCCATCCCCATATACCCATACCCACCCGTATATGGCCATATATATATATAATCACCCATACCCATCCTCACCCACTGAAACTCATACATACCTACCCCAAAAAACCCAATCCAATCTATACCCGCCTAAACACACTCATACCCATTCTAATCCATGCATACTCACTCATACCCACTTATACCAACCACCATCCATCTATACCCACTAATATTTACCCCTATCTACCCCCATTCACTAATACCACACCCATCGCCCATACCTATCCATACCAATATAAACCCATTACTCCCTCTTCATACCTACCCATATTCATTCTTACCCATCCTCATCCTCTATACATACCCATACCCATACTTACCTATCGAAACTCACCTATACAGATCCGAAACTACTTATACCCTCCCATACCCACTTATATCTACCCATACCCACCAAATCCTATATGTACATAGCCATACCCATTTATGCCCATCATCTAAAACTTACCCATACCTACCTAAACCCACGTAAACCCACCCAAACCAATCCAAACCAACTCATACCTATCCAATCCACCCATAACAACTAATACCCACCCTCACCCTACCCATACCCAGTCCATCTCATTCATACCCACCCGCACCCATCTATACCAACCCATATGTACCCCACTCACCTAACCATATTTATACCAACCCTAACCCACTCATGCCTAATACAACCCACCCATACCTATCGTCATCTATCCAAACCTACCTATACCCACCCCTACTTATCTATAACCACCTCGACCTACCTTTGCCCATCTATATCCACCCCTATCCATCTATACATACTCATACCAACCTATATATATCCCAACCCACCATACCAACCAATACCCTCCCTGACTCACCTGGACCCACCCTCAACTACCAAAACCTACACATACTTACTCTAACCCGCTCATACCAACCTTGACCCATTAATACCAACCCAAACCCACTCATACCCACCCCACCCTTTCATACATTTATACATCCCCACCCAACCATACCCCCCCATATCCACCTTATACCCCTATTCTACTCCATACCCATCTCAAACCAATACCTACCCAGCCACACTTACCCATTCATACCCCCTCCCATCCTTACTAACTTGTACCCACTGATACCCATCCCTATATACCCATACCCACCCCTATATGCCCATACATATATATAATAACCCATACCCATCCTCACCTATTGAAACTCACACATACCTACCCAAAAAAACCTAATCCAATCTATACCCATTCATACTCGACCATACACACGCATACTCATCTTAATCCATATATATTCACTCAGACATACCCATACCCACCACCATCCATCTATATCCACTAATATCTTCCCCTACCTACCCCCATTTAACCATACCACGCCCACCCCCCATACCTATCCATACCAATACAAACCCAATACTACCCCTTCATACCTACCCATGCCTATTTTTATCCATCCCCATCCTCCATCCATAACCATACTCATACTTACCCACCGAAACTCACCCATACGGATCCAAAATCCCATCTATACATAGCTATACCCTTTTATACCCACCCATACATACCGAAACCCAACTATACTGGCTCAAATCCACCTTTACCCACAGATACACCCCTATACCCACCAAAACCTATGCTCATTAACTGAAACTTATCCATACCTACCTGAACCTACCTAAACCAACCCAAACTAACACATACCTATCCAACCCACCCATAACAACTCATACCCACTCTCACCCTACCCATACCCAGTCCAACTCATTCATATCTACCAGTACTCATCTATAACCACACATATGCACCATACCCATCTAACCATATACCAATCCTAACCTACTCATACCTAATACAACCCACCCATACCTATCGTTATCTATCAAAACCCATCCATACCCACCCCTACTTATCTATACCCACATCGACCTACCTATGCCCATCTATACCTACCCATACGAACTCATACCCATGTATATATATCCCTACCTACTATACCAACTAATACTCCCTTATTCACCCAGACCCATACTCAACCTCCAAAACCCACCCATACCTACCCCAACCCGCTCATACCAACCTCGACCCATTCATACCCACCCCAACCAACTCATACCTACCCATACCTACCCTTTCCTAGCTTTATACATCCCCACCCCACCATATCCCCCATATCCACCTTATACCCCCCATTCTACACCATACCCACCTCAAACCAACACCCACCCAGCTATATTTATATATACCCTTACTTACTTGTACCCACCCATACCCATACCCATATACCCATACCCACCTCTATATGCCCATACATATATATAATCACCCATACCCATCCTCACCAACTGAAACACACATATACCTACCCAAAATAACTCAATCCAATCCATACCCATTCATACCTGCCCATACACACTCATACCCATCCTAAGCCATGCATACTCACTTATATCCATCACCATCCATCTATACCCACTAATATCTACCTCTGCCTACCCCCATTCATCCATACTACACCCACCCCCATACCTATCAATACCAATACAAACCTATTACTACCTGTGCATACCTACCTATACCCATTCTTACCTACCCCCATTCTCTATATATATTAATACCCATACTTACCCACTGAAACTCACCCATAGAGATCCGAAACTACCTATACCCTCCTATACCAAATTATACCTACTTATACCCACTAAATCCTATATGTACATAGCCATACCCATTTATACCCATACATACAAACCAAAACCCACCTATACTACCTCAAATCCACTTTTACCAACAGATACACCCCCATACACACCATAACCTACACCCATTAACTGAAAATTACCCATACCTACCCGAACCCACCCAAACCAACTCATACCCATCCAGCCCACGCATAACAATTTATACCTATCCTCACCCTACCTATACCCAGTCCAACTCATTCATACCCACATTAACCCATCTTTACCCACCTATATGCACCCCACCTATCTAATTATATGTGTACCAACCCTAACCCACTCAGACCTAACATAACCTACTGTGGGCATCGAAATTAGCCCACGGGTCGAACCCGATTTTTACACAAAAAAATAAGCCCGCACCCGACGGCCTTCGGGTCAAACCCGATTTTTACAAAAAAAATGGGCCCGCACACAACGGCCCGCATGCGAAACTTGGGCCCGCACACAACGGCCCGCATGCGAAACTTGGGCCCGCACACAATGGCCCGCATGCGAAACTGGGCCCGCACACAACGGCCCGCATGCGAAACTTGGGCCCGCACACGACGGCCCGCATGCGAAACTTAGGCCCATACACAACGGCCCGCATGCGAAACTGGGCCCGCACACAACGGCCCGCATGCGAAACTTGGGCCCGCACACAACGGCCCGCATGCGAAACTTGGGCCCGCACACAACGGCCCGCATGCGAAACTTGGGCCCGCACACAACGGCCCGCATGCGAAACTCGGCCCGCGTGCAAGCTCAACCCGCGCACCATGGCCCAACTTAAAGCAGACGGGTCCCACCGGACCCGCGACTCGAACACAAAGAGGGGGGCCCACCGGCCCCCCCTCTTGAAAACCGTGCCCCCTCCTCATGGAGAGGTGGGGCCGGCCCTAAAAGAAAGGGAAAAAGAGAAAGAAAAGAAAAGAAAAAGAAAAGAAAAAGAAAAGAAAGGAAAAAGAAATCAAAACCGCCTCGATGCGGGGGGAGGTGGCGTGGACGTCTACGTAGCCGTAGATCCGCGACGATCCCTCGATCCAACGGACAAGATGACGTTGCGTCGCCATCCGATCCAAAAGTGCAACAAGAATAACAACTCGATCTTTAAAGATCGAGTCACATCTAGCCCATAACCACTCCAACTAAAAAGGAGGAAATCGAGTTTGTTTCCCCAAATAAGGGAACAATATCTCGATGGTTATGAGGGGAGATATTGGAGGAAACAAAAAGATTTCAGCAATATCTCCCCCAACCGCCCCCCTTTGCCTATAAATAGAAGGGGTCGGGGAAGGCATCAAGGGTCCGAAAAGCTGAAGACGAAAGAGCGCTACGAAGAAGCTCCAACGCTTGAAGATCAAAGGCTTCACGAGGCACGGCAAGCATGTCCTACGGGAATCCTTAGCCCTTTAAGTCCTCATCAACGTGAAGACCTTGCACTCGAAGATCAAAGCTTCGACTCCTCGCACGAAGAAGAAAGCTTGGAAAAGAAGACCCGGAGTCGTCGTCATCCCGACTTCTCCAACGATCTTCATCAGCTCCGAAGACGCCAGAAGCAAAGGCCGGAGAAGAAGATCGAAGCCGACAACACCCGTCGTCTTCAACAAAGGCGTCAACTCCTTGCACGAAGAAGAAAGCTTGGAGAAGAAGGCCTGAAGCCGGTGCTACCCCTGCCGTCTTCGTCAACAAAAGCCGACGCTACAACCGTCGTGCGGAGATCGGTGCTACCCCCGCCGTCTTCACCAATAAAGCCGACGCTACAACCGTCGTGCGGAGATCGGTGCTACCCCCGCCGTCTTCATCAACAAAAGCCGACGCTACAACCGTCGCATAGAGATCGGTGCTACACCCGCCATCTCCAAAAGAAGCCTTCAACTCCAATCAAGCCAAACACGCTCGGAGAAGAAGCCAACGTCACAACCGTCGCCAGGTCCGAAAAGCTGAAGACGAAAGAGCGCTACGAAGAAGCTCCAACGCTTGAAGACCGAAGGCTTCACGAGGCACGGCAAAGCATATCCTACGGGAGTCCTTGGCCCTTCAAGTCCTCATCAACGTGAAGACCTTGTACTCGGAGATCAAAGCTTTGACTCCTCGCACGAAGAAGAAAGCGTGGAGAAGAAGACCCGGAGCCGTCATCACCCGATTGCTCCAACGATCTTCATCAGCTCCGAAGACGCCATAAGCAAAGGCCGGAGAAGAAGATCGAAGCCGACAACACCCGTCGTCTTCAATCAAGGCATCGACTCCTCGCACGAAGAAGAAAGCTGGGAGAAGAAGGCCTGAAGCCGGTGCTACCCCTGCCGCCTTCGTCAACCAAAAGCTGACGCTACAACCGTCGTGCTAAAGCCGGTGCCACACCCGCCGTCTTTATCAACAAAAGCCGACGCTACAACCGTCGGACGAAGATCGGTGCTACACCCGCCGTCTTCATCAACGAAAGTCGACGCTACAACCGTCGCACAAGCATCGGTGCTACCCCCGCCGAAAAGCCAAAACCGACGCCACAACCGTCGAGGAAGCCGGAAGAATAAAGAATCCTTGAAGAAGTAACGCCAGTCGTTCGAGAAGAAGATCGAGTCAAAGCTAAAGTCAAAGCCGACGCAAGAAGCCAAAGCAAATGCACCGGTAAAGCCCACGCTAAAGCAACGCACGTGCCAAAGCCAAGCAACTACGACGGTCACGAGCAAAGCACCGCACGTTCTAGCCGATACGACGCGAAGTCCGGAAGAACTAAAGCATCGCAAGTCTCTACCCGCCTACGTTCAAGCGCAAGCGCCAAAGCAAAGCAAACGCCAGAGCCACGCCAAAGCTACGCAAAAGCCGAAAGCTAAAGCCAAAGCTGACGCCAAAAACACGATCGACGCCGCGAACCGACGATCAAGGACGCCGAGGTCGAGCAAGGATCGAGGAAGACACGAAGACCGAGGAACAAAGCCCAAAGCCTCCCTAGCCGAGAAAAGCGCGAAGCACGGACGGGACAAAATCAACGGCGGAAACTCCTTAGCCTCTCAAAAACCCTCATTCTGTAAAGACCTCTGTCCTGGGCAACCCCTTCAGAGCTCTCGCACGAACACCACGTGGAGACGCGGATCAAAGGGACCCTCCAGAGGATCTCTCCCACAATCTCCTGATCAAAGAAAATTTGTAATCTCGTGTGATCCGCAATAAAGACGACCCGAATCTTTTTTTCGCGACCACAGATTTCTGGCACGCCCGGTGGGACCTCCTCTCCTTTCATCCGTACGTTTGAAGGAGTTGCTTCAAGTTCGCCATGGCCGGAACGAACAACGATACGTTTGCTCCAACAAGCCTCTCACCTATCGCCGAGTCTCCACTACTCCAACACAGCGATCCAGAAAACCCGGTGGATGACATTCCCCCGGTAGTACGCGTTTACACTCGGCGTACTCAAACTCTTGCGGACTTCTTTATGCCAGAAACTGCTGCCGAAGATGCCCGCCAAGGCGCCAATGAGGCCTCGATGCATGAAGAAACGAGCCTCAATCCTGGAACATCTGTCCAGAAATTTGGGGAGGACCAGCCCCAACCCCGAACCCGTTCGGGTTCTCCAGCGGACTTTGCACCTCCCTTGCCGGGGGCAAACATCCGTCATCAAGTAGAAACAAGTCAGCGTAACTACGTCTCCGACGATGATGGCGAGGGTGCGGGCATGCAACATCGGGACGTCCTGCGACATCATCCTCCGTCTGCTCTCCAGCTCCAAGTCATGCAAATGGGTGAACACATGGCTCAGCTCACCCGACTAATGGAAGAGAAGGATCGTCACATCAATACCTTGCTTCAGAAGCTGGGTGCCAGGGATGTCGCAACATTCGGTCAACCTCCTGCTTCTCCAGTAGCTGCTCCAGCCCCGTCTCCAACTCCTGCTCTAGCAGAAGTTGGCCCGGCAACACTAGCAATTACTCCTGCACTTTCCTCGGCTCCCGTGCCGGTCTCGATAGCCGCGCAACCTTCAGTGGCAACAACGATGAATGCCCAGCAAATACAAGCACTGGTGGCTGACATGATGCGTTCCCACGGCGGCAGCCTACCTCCGATTACGGTAGCATATTCGAAGCCTTACACTACAAGGATCCAGCAGCTGCGCTTCCCTACCGGGTTCCAGCCACCAAAGTTCCAACACTTCGACGGAAAGGGGAACCCAAGGCAACACATTGCCCACTTCGTCGAAACTTGCGATAACGCCGGCACATACGGCGACGAGATGGTGAAGCAGTTCGTTCGCACACTCAAAGGTAATGCTTTTGACTGGTATGTTGATCTTCCTCCAGGATCCATTGACAGTTGGGATCAAATGGAAAGAGAATTCCTCAACCGATTCTACAGTACTCGGCGCATCGTTAGCATGACCGAGCTTACTGCCGTCAAGCAAAGGAAGGACGAATCAGTAATCGACTACATCGATCGATGGAGGAATCTCGCCCTGAATTCACGAGACCGTTTGTCGGAAGACTCGGCTATCGAGATGTGCACCCAAGGCATGCACTGGGGCTTACTCTACATCCTCAAGGGGATCAAGCCTCGGTCCTTCGAAGAACTTGCAACTCGAGCCCATGACATGGAGCTCAGCTTAGCAAATCGCGGGGACTCGAAGACCAAAGACTTCCTGAAGGTGGAAAAGAAAGACAAACCGTCGGCACCCAAATCAAAGCAAGTTAACGTCGCCGACATCGCCTCGGCCTCCAAGCCACTCAAAATCAGCGGTAAGTCGGATCAAGAAAAGGGAGCTGCCATACCACCGCCTCCACCCCAAAGACAGTCGAAGATGACTCTAGAAGAACTCGAGGCCAAAGAGTATCCATTTCCAGACTCGGAAGTCTCCTCCATGTTCGATCAACTGCTACAAGAAAAGATGATCGAGCTTCCTCCTTCAAAAAGGCCCGAACAGATGCATCGGGTCAACGATCCGCTCTTCTGCAAATACCACCGGCTGGTCAGCCATCCTATTAAGAAGTGTTTCGTCTTCAAAGAGAAGATCATGGCACTAGCAAAGCAAGGAAAAATCGAGATCGACTCCAGCGACGTTGCAACGGCAAACATGACATCCATCACCTTCGGTTCGTTTCAACCGGTACTCGTTGCTACCCACCAGAGAAGGCCCAAGTTGCGCATCAATCGCCAAAGGCCAATTGCGAAGTTAGCTCCACAACGGAAGATCTCAAGACGACAACAGTACGCTCCTAAGCTCGCTGAGAAAGAAACGTCACTGCCCTGGGGGCAACCGTCGCCTACATCGACGTCTCTCTCAAACAAAGCTATGTCCCAACGGAATCTCCAGACAAGGTACGAGCAAGGAGACCCGGAAGTCGGTCTGTTAGGCCAGCCTTCAGGTAAATTCGACTACTACGTCCTCTATTCCAAACCTTCGTCTGTCTCAATAGAAGAAATCGAGCCCACCGGCTGGGAGTCAGAAGGCGAACCACCAAGGTCCCCAGAGGAGCAAGGCTCCCCGACTCATGGAGAACCCACAAATCTCCAGACAAGGTACGAGCAAGGAGACCCGGAGGTCGGTCTGTTAGGCCAGCCTTCAGGTAAATTCGACTACTACGTCCTCTATTCCAAACCTTCGTCTGTCTCAATAGAAGAAATCAAGCCCACCGGCTGGGAGTCAGAAGGCGAACCACCAAGGTCCCCAGAGGAGCAGGTCTCCCCGACCCATGAAGGACCTACCACTCCCACTCCAGAGCTTCACCTTGGTAACGAAGAATCCACTGATGAAGATGCATGGGTCGTGTTGCCTCGCAGACGAAGGCCATGGATGCCAAGAAGTCGCAAGTTCGATCGGGTAACAAGAAAGCTTCTGGAACGAAGAACTTACAAAAAGAAAAGCAAAGCTCCAGGAAGGAGGGGATTCAAAGTACCACCAGCAGATCCTGATGATCTCCTCCTGCAAAACCCCCCGGAACCGGCAACGTTGCAAGAGTTCTTCCCCGATTACTTCCTCCCAGCTGATCAGCTGCACGAAGCCTCCTGTTGCATGGTTGAGATTCACGTGGCGCCGGAAGAAGAAGATAGGATCAAGCCTTCCAAAGAAAGCAACACCATCAACGATGAGGATGATTCCGACAAAGAAAGCACTGCCGCTTACGATGAGGCAATTCTATACTTGCCACTCATAGAAGCACTACACCTCCCAGAGAAAGCTCGCCTAGTAATGGCCGAGGCTTTGACAGACCCAGACAGCTACAAAAGAACGAGGAAAAACACCGAGAAGGATGAAACTATTGTCTCATGTAACGCAGCAATAACCTTCTCAGACGAAGATCTGCAGCTCGGAACACGACTGCACAATCGACCTGTCTACGTCTCGGGATACATCAACGAGAAGCCGGTAAATCGAATCCTGTTGGATTGCGGCTCCGCCGTCAACATCATGCCTATCCAAACAATGCGCCAGCTCGGCATCACCACCGACCAGCTCTCACAAAGCCAGCTGGTCATTCAAGGGTTCAACCAAGGAGGATAGTCCACCATAGGGATCATTCGTCTAAAACTCTCTATCAGTCAGCTTGACACGATGGTTCTTTTCCACGTCATTGACTGTCAGACATCATATCACCTTTTGCTGGGAAGACCGTGGCTGCACGAAAACGGTGTCGTAGTGTCTACCTGGCACCAATGCCTCAAGTACTACGAGGAAGGTCTGGAAAAGTGCATTGTTGCAGACAACAAGCCATTCAATGAGGCTGAAGCGCACCTCACCGATGCCAAATTTTACCAAGCAAAGGACCTTGTTGCAGAAGTCCTTCCAGCTAAAACTCCTCGAACTCAGAAAGCTAAAAGTATGGAGCAGGATGAAGCTCCGCCAACTCCAAAACCGGTACCACCATCTAAGGCGATACACGAAGTCAAAGAAGTGCTAGCGCCGAGACGACGAATGCGCATCAGCTCCAAGCCAAGATCCATGAAGCACACTCCATTACCTGCCCAAGCTACGACAGTCTTACGCCTCACACCTCAGTGGCTTCGCAAAGATGAACCACCACCCTTTGCCTCGCCAAAAGGGATGGTCCAGCCGCTATCGGAAGCTAATGTCATCACTCTGCAAGAGATGACACTGCCACTACCCAGCCTGGGGCAAGCTTCAAGTTCACCAAAACCCATCAATCCCTTCGAATCCAGCCAACTCACATTCAAGCCAAAAGGAAGCTGGGGGCAAAATGCCACCAAGCTGCTGTTCAAAGCTGGTTACGACGAAGGCAGTGCTGCACATATGAGTACGCTCCTGCCAGCTCCAATACCATACGGGATGACTAAGACTCAAGCCCATTTACTCTAGGGTGGCGAGCAGATCCCACCAAATCGGCGAGGCATCGGCTCTCGTCAAACCCCGGTGGTCATCAAGATAACAGGAGAGAAGACCTTCACCTCTAACTACATTGAGGTGAAGTTGGTGAATGAAGCGGAAGAGGGATCGTCAGCTTCCGATGCACGCTCTACCAATATTCATCCCGGTACAAAAGGCGCCAAAAGAAGGCGATATCGAGCTCGGCGTCGGACCATACCTCAAAAGCAAAAGAAGAGCATCAAAAACCAGTCAAGTCAAAATCCCATATCAGTATTCAAAAGACTTGGGCCAATTAGACAAGCAAAGCAAAGGTCAGTATTCGACCGTTTGGGAAAGCCACCCACTGAGGTGAGAAAAATCATACCCACCCACCCACCCTTATCATTCTACGAAACTGACGACATCACCGACATTATCATGGTCTCTCTTAATCATATCACAATTGCCGACTCCTCGGTCGACAACACTTCTACTTCGGACGACGAGTTGCCTAGTGCACCGCCAGTCCTCGAAGAAGGGGGGCAATCTACCGTCGACGATCTGAAAGAAATCAACTTGGGGACACAAGAGGATCCTCGGCCTACATTCGTAAGTGCACTCCTGACTCCCGAAGAGGAAGCCGCGTACATCAAACTACTCCAAGAATACAGAGATGTCTTCGCATGGTCCTACAAGGAAATGCCGGGACTTGACCCCAAGATCGCAGTACACCAGCTTGCTGTCAAGCACGGAGCTAGCGCCATCAAGCAAGGACAAAGACGTTACCGACCGGAACTGGTACCGCAAATAGAGGGCGAAGTCAACAAGCTCATTGAAGCCGGCTTTATCCGAGAAGTTAAGTATCCAACGTGGATCTCCAGCGTGGTCCCAGTCAAGAAGAAGAACGGCCAGATCAGAGTATGCGTGGACTTCAGGGACTTAAACAATGCATGCCCCAAAGATGACTTCCCACTGCCAATCACATAACTAATGGTGGATGCAACAACAGGCCATGAAACACTAACCTTCATGGATGGATCCTCAGGCTACAACCAGATCCGGATGGCGCCCAAAGACGAAGAGCTTACGGCATTCCGCACGCCAAAAGGGATCTACTGCTACAAAGTCATGCCTTTTGGCTTGAAGAACGCAGGAGCCACTTACCAACGAGCCATGCAAAAAATTTTCGACGATATCCTTCACCAGAATGTAGAATGCTACGTCGACGACCTCGTGGTAAAATCAAGACAAAAGTCCACACATCTTCAAGACCTCGAGCTAATCTTCAAGCGACTTCGAAGGTACCAACTCCGCATGAACCCGCTTAAATGCGCATTTGGGGTCTCCTCGGGAAAGTTCCTCGGCTTTGTCGTACGCCATCGAGGTATCGAAATAGATCAAACCAAGATAGATGCTATCCTCAATATGCCGATCCCGAAAACCGTGCGAGACCTCCGAGGTCTCCAGGGCCATCTAGCATATATCAGAAGGTTCATCACCAACTTAGCTGGAAAATGCAGACCCTTCAGTCGCCTCATGAAGAAAGGAGCAGCATTCAAGTGGGATGAAGCTTGTCAGGAAGCCCTCCAAAACATCAGGGATTACTTACTCAAGCCCCCGGTTCTGACAGCACCAGTTCAAGGAAAGCCATTGGTCCTTTACATCAGCGCCCAGGAGCAGTCCTTGGGGGCACTCCTGGCTCAAGACAACGAGCTAGGCAAGGAAACAGCATGCTACTATTTGAGCCGCACTCTCATCGGCGCGGAGCTAAACTACTCCCCGATTGAGAAGGTCTGTCTGGCGCTCATCTTCGCTACAAAAAAGCTGCGACACTATATGTTAGCTCACGCCATCAGGCTCATCTCAAAAGCCGATCCGTTCAAATACTTCATGTCAAGACCAGTGCTCTCCGGACGTCTGGCCAAGTGGGCTTTGCTCCTCCTTGAGTTTGACATCACCTTTGTCCCTCGTAAAGCGGTCAAGGGTCAAGCTCTCGCAGACTTCCTAGCAGAATACCCCCTTCCAGCAGAGTGGGAACTATCGGAAGATCTCCCAGACGAAGAAGTATTCTGCATCGACATCGCCCCTTCTTGGAAAATGTTCTTCGACGGTGCGGCCAGGCAAGATGTAGCAGGAGCGGGAGTTATATTCGTCACACCAAACGACGAAGTACTTCCCTTCTCGTTTCTACTATCAGAGCCATGCTCCAACAACAGGGCGGAATATCAAGCTCTGATCATTGGCCTCGAACTCGCCAATGATATGAAACTTCAAGGGCTCATAATTTTCGGCGACTCTCAACTCGTCATCCAACAAATATTGGGGGCATACGAGGTCAACAAAGAAGATCTCGTGCCATTGCACATACGAGCCCTGAAACTCCTTGGTACACTCAAAGATGCTTCAATCCAGCATGTCCCCAGAAACCTCAATCAGCAGGCTGATGCGCTTGCAAATTTAGCGGCTACACTTCCGTTCCCAGAAAAAAGCCAACTCATCATCCCTATCTGTAAGAGGATGGTAATCACCGAAGAGGACCTCCCTATGGGGATCCCAGACCAAGTCAACGCAGTACACGTTTTCGTGACCGACGAGCTAGACTGGAGACAGCCATTCATAGACTTTCTTGTCCACGGAAAGCTTTCTGAAGACCCAAAGCGTAAGGTCGATATTCGCCGGCGATCTCTGAAATTCTTCCACTTCAACAACGAGTTGTACCGTCGAAGCTACGATGGTGCGCTCCTGAGGTGTCTTGCGAAAGAAGAAGCAGAAACAGCACTAGAAGAAGTCCATGCCGGGATCTGTGGCTCACATCAGTCCGGGCCAAAGCTGCACTTCCGCATCAGGCGGATGGGGTACTACTGGCCCACTATGATCAAGGACTCCCTCGGGTTTGCAAAAAGATGCCACACTTGCCAGCTGCATGGCGACTACATCCGTCAGCCTCCGGAACCTTTGCATCCAACCATCGCATCATGGCCCTTCGATGGATGGGGACTCGATATTATCGGTCCGCTACCCAAGTCATCCAAGCAGCATCTTTATATCATGGCGGCAACAGATTACTTCTCCAAGTGGGCTGAGGCAGTACCATTGCGAGAAGTCACCAGGCACTCTGTCATCAACTTCATCCAAAACGACATCATCTTCCGATACGGCATCCCTCGTTATATCGTTACGGACAACGGGAAGCAATTCAAGAACTCCGCTGTCAGCCAATTTTGCGCCAAGTTCGACATCAAGCAAAGGTGTTCAACCATGTACAACGCCTCTGCCAATGGCCTAGCTGAAGCTTTCAACAAAACACTCTGCAAACTTTTGGAGAAAGTCGTCTCAAAGTCGAAGAAAGACTAGCATGAACGCATGGGTGAAGCGCTGTGGGCATATCGCACCTCTTTTCGCACACCAACACAGGCGACTCCATACTCGCTGGTATACGGAGTAGAAGCTGTCCTCCCACTTGAACTCCAGATCCCGTCACTCAGGATAGCCATCCAGGAAGGCCTCGTCGACGGCAACAACACTCAACTTCGCCTAGCGGAATTAGAAGCCCTAGATGAAAAGCGCCTCGAAGCCCAGCAACGCCTGGAATGCTACCAAGCCAGGCTAACCCGAGCCTTCAACAAAAAGATTCACCCTCGATCCTTCCAAGAAGGAGAATTGGTGCTCGCAGTCAAACGCCCCATCATCCTTTCGCATCGAGGAGGAAAGAAGTTCGACGCCAAGTGGGATGGACCGCACGTTGTCAAAGAGGTCTACTCCAACGGCGCATATCTTCTCACCACGCCAGAAGGGCTTACACTCGGCCCTATCAACGGCAAGTACCTCAAAAGGTACTATGCCTAAAAGCAAGGCGACACCCCTTGCAAAAAAAAAAAAAAAAAGGAACTACGTGTGACTTGATCCCTCTCAGTAGGGTACGTAGGCAGCCTGTAAAGGTTCAGTCCAAACAAAAGAAAAACACAACCAAGCTCTGCCATTCCAGAATACAAGTCCAAAAAAAATAGATGCATGATATTAAGTTATCACCAGATAAAGAAAAACAGAACTACAAGTCTGTTCAGCAGAAATGACAAGAAAGAAAAGGAAATGCGACATGCTAGTAAAGCGAATCAAATCCTTTGAGACGTTGGAGCAGCTCGCCGTCAGTAACCTCCATGCGCTCCAACTCTGAAGACCGAGAAGCTACCCACTCTCGATGCGCCGCCAGCTCGATACGCTGCTTTGCCAAGTCTGCTCCAGAAGACTTCTCGATCGTCTCAGCTTTCTCGAAAGATGCGCGAGCAGCCTCTAGCTTCTTCCGCGCCCGAACAAGGCTCGCAGCGGCAAGTGCATGCTGCGCCTCCAGTCGACGCTCCTCGTCCTCGGCCTTTGCCAGTATCAGGGGAAGGTCATCTTCCATCGAAGCCCGTTTCAAGCAATGAGCTTCACTATCCGCCAAGAGAACACGCATCTGTGCCTCAAACAAAGAGCCATCTACCTGGAAGGCCGCCAGGTTCTTGCAAAACTCAGGCCCCTCAAGAACCCACCAGCTGCTCAAAGTGTCAAAGCCCTCTTCCTGGAAGGGTGCAAGCTTCGTCTGGATATACTTCCGACAGCTCTCCAAAAGAAGCACAGAGAGAAGGTCCCACGAACTGTACTTTCTCTTGTCTGCCTCTGAGTGCACGGGCAAGGTGGGCTCCGGCCCTGAAGGCTCAAGTGAAGGAACCGCCTCCTGGACCATCGCCGTGATAACAGTCAGCGGAACCACCGGAGCCGAAGAAGGAGGCACAGGCAAACCTTCCGACAAAACGACTGCGGGAGTAGCCTCTGCCGGAGTATCGGACCTAGCTGGAGGAGTCTGTTCTCTCCCTACACTGGAGATCTCATCCTCCTCCCCAAAGCCCAACTGCTCCACGTCAATATCATCCAGGTTAACAGCACTGCCGGTAAAGTCTGCTCCACACGCTCCCAAAAGCTCCAAGTTATCCCAGGGAACATCCAGCCCGCCACCTTCAATCAACGTTGCTCTGATGGGAGAGCACTCCTGCCCAACCCCTTTCGGGGCAGACTCGCAGTCCGGTCCAGCAGACCCTCTCCTAATTTCCTGTTAAATCAGCAGGGGCGGGGCCTTGAGCAAATAAAAAGAAAGAGGGGGGTCACAGCAAAAAAGCCGCAACCCTCTCCTTCTCTCCTGTTAAATCAGCAGGGGGGGCCTTGAGCAAATAAAAATAAAGAGGGGGGTCACAACAAAAAGCCGCAACCCTCTCCTTCTCTCCTGTTAAATCAGCAGGGGGGGGCCTTGAGCAAATAAAAATAAAGAGGGGGGTCACAGCAAAAAGCCGCAACCCTCTCCTTCTCTCCTGTTAAATCAGCAGGGGGGGGCCTTGAGCAAATAAAAATAAAGAGGGGGGTCATAGCAAAAAGCCGTGACCCTCTCCTTATCTCTCCTGTTAAATCAGCAAGAAAAAGGGGGGGCCTCGAGCGAATAAAGAAAGTAGAGGGGGGTCATGGCAAAAAGCCACGACCCCCTCTCTCGATCTTCCCTATTTTCATGCAGAGGGGGGGGGGGTGCGTCGTCCCCGACTAAACACCGGCCACCGCACCCCCCGCTGGCCCCCGCAGCCCCGGCCGCCTCCGCCGCCAGCCTCCACTGCCCCGGCCGCCTCCTCCGCGCCCGCTGCGCCCGGCCCCCGCGCCGCCCGCGCACTGAGCCCGCAGCCCCGGCCGCCTCCGCGCCCTCGCGCCGCTCGCGCGCTGCGCCCGCAGCCCCGGCCGCCTCCGGCCCCCGCGCCGCCCGCACAGCCCGCCGCTGCGCCCGGCCCCCGCGCCGCCCGCACAGCCCGTCGCCGCACCTGCCCGCTCGCGCCCGGCTCCGGCCCCAGCACCCTACGCCCGCGCCGCCGGCCCCCGCACCCTGCGCCCGCGCCGCCGGCCCCTGCAGCGTGCCGCTCCGGCCCCGCGCCCTGCCGCTCCGGCCCGCAGCCTTGGCTGCACCCGCCGCACCCCGCGAACCCGGCCCCGCGCTCCGCACCCGTCTCCATCCCACGCGCCGGCCGCCATAGCAGCCCCCGGCCGCGCCCGTCATGCCCCCGCAGCCCCGGCCTCCAGCCCTCCTGCGCGCCGGCCACCACAGCAGCCCCCGGCCGCGCCTCGCACCCTCCGGCCACCGCACCGACCCACGCCCACCATGCAAAGAAGAAGAAGAAGAAGAAGAAGAAGAAGAAGGAGGAGGAGGAAGAAGACCCGCCTTGCTTGCGACCCTCCGCCATCCACGGGCCGGCGATCTTCCCTCCTCCGCGAACCCCATGGCGTCACCATCTTCATCCTCCGCGGCATCGTTGCGAAGCAAGAAACCCTAGCAGAGCTCTCGACTCCAAGCCGCCGGGAATCGCCGATAATGAAGAGAAACGAAATACAGGGGTCCTTTTAAAGACCTAATCCCATACAAATACGCGACTCAAGTCCAACCGCTACGCGTTTCCCGCGGGCGCGCTCGAACTTGAGGGGGCACTTGTGGGCATCGAAATTAGCCCACGGGTCGAACCCGATTTTTACACAAAAAAATAAGCCCGCACCCGACGGCCTTCAGGTCAAACCCGATTTTTACAAAAAAAATGGGCCCGCACACAACGGCCCGCATGCGAAACTTGGGCCCGCACACAACGGCCCGCATGCGAAACTTGGGCCCGCACACAACGGCCCGTATGCGAAACTGGGCCCGCACACAACGGCCCGCATGCGAAACTTGGGCCCGCACACGACGGCCCGCATGCGAAACTTAGGCCCGTACACAACGGCCCGCATGCGAAACTGGGCCCGCACACAACGGCCCGCATGCGAAACTTGGGCCCGCACACAACGGCCCGCATGCGAAACTTGGGCCCGCACACAACGGCCCGCATGCGAAACTTGGGCCCGCACACAACGGCCCGCATGCAAAACTTGGGCCCGCACACAACGGCCCGCATGCGAAACTCGGCCCGCGTGCAAGCTCAACCCGCGCACCATGGCCCAACTTAAAGCAGACGGGTCCCACCGGACCCGCGACTCGAACACAAAGAGGGGGGCCCACCGGCCCCCCCTCTTGAAAACCGTGCCCCCTCCTCATGGAGAGGTGGGGCCGGCCCTAAAAGAAAGGGAAAAAGAGAAAGAAAAGAAAAGAAAAAGAAAAGAAAGGAAAAAGAAATCAAAACCGCCTCGATGCGGGGGGAGGTGGCGTGGACGTCTACGTAGCCGTAGATCCGCGACGATCCCTCGATCCAACGGACAAGATGACGTTGCGTCGCCATCCGATCCAAAAGTGCAACAAGAATAACAACTCGATCTTTAAAGATCGAGTCACATCTAGCCCATAACCACTCCAACTAAAAAGGAGGAAATCGGGTTTGTTTCCCCAAATAAGGGAACAATATCTCGATGGTTATGAGGGGAGATATTGGAGGAAACAAAAAGATTTCAGCAATATCTCCCCCAACCGCCCCCCTTTGCCTATAAATAGAAGGGGTCGGGGAAGGCATCAAGGGTCCGAAAAGCTGAAGACGAAAGAGCGCTACGAAGAAGCTCCAACGCTTGAAGACCGAAGGCTTCACGAGGCACGGCAAGCATGTCCTACGGGAATCCTTAGCCCTTTAAGTCCTCATCAACGTGAAGACCTTGCACTCGAAGATCAAAGCTTCGACTCCTCGCACGAAGAAGAAAGCTTGGAAAAGAAGACCCGGAGTCGTCGTCATCCCGACTTCTCCAACGATCTTCATCAGCTCCGAAGACGCCAGAAGCAAAGGCCGGAAAAGAAGATCGAAGCCGACAACACCCGTCGTCTTCAACAAAGGCATCAACTCCTCGCACGAAGAAGAAAGCTTGGAGAAGAAGGCCTGAAGCCGGTGCTACCCCTGCCGTCTTCGTCAACAAAAGCCGACGCTACAACCGTCGTGCGGAGATCGGTGCTACCCCCGCCGTCTTCACCAACAAAGCCGACGCTACAACCGTCGTGCGGAGATCGGTGCTACCCCCGCTGTCTTCATCAACAAAAGCCGACGCTATAACCGTCGCATAGAGATCGGTGCTACACCCGCCATCTCCAAAAGAAGCCTTCAACTCCAATCAAGCCAAACACGCTCGGAGAAGAAGCCAACGTCACAACCGTCGCCAGGTCCGAAAAGCTGAAGACGAAAGAGCGCTACGAAGAAGCTCCAACGCTTGAAGACCGAAGGCTTCACGAGGCACGGCAAAGCATATCCTACGGGAGTCCTTGGCCCTTCAAGTCCTCATCAACGTGAAGACCTTGCACTCGGAGATCAAAGCTTCGACTCCTCGCACGAAGAAGAAAGCATGGAGAAGAAGACCCGGAGCCGTCATCACCCGATTGCTCCAACGATCTTCATCAGCTCCGAAGACGCCATAAGCAAAGGTCGGAGAAGAAGATCGAAGCCGACAACACCCGTCGTCTTCAATCAAGGCATCGACTCCTCGCACGAAGAAGAAAGCCGGGAGAAGAAGGCCTGAAGCCGGTGCTACCCCTGCCACCTTCGTCAACCAAAAGCCGACGCTACAACCGTCGTGCTAAAGCCGGTGCCACACCCGCCGTCTTCATCAACAAAAGCCGACGCTACAACCGTCGGACGAAGATCGGTGCTACACCCGCCGTCTTCATCAACGAAAGTCGACGCTACAACCGTCGCACAAGCATCGGTGCTACCCCCGCCGAAAAGCCAAAACCGACGCCATAACCGTCGAGGAAGCCGGAAGAATAAAGAATCCTTGAAGAAGTAACGCCAGTCGTTCGAGAAGAAGATCGAGTCAAAGCTAAAGTCAAAGCCGACGCAAGAAGCCAAAGCAAATGCGCCGGTAAAGCCCGCGCTAAAGCAACGCACGTGCCAAAGCCAAGCAACTACGACGGTCACGAGCAAAGCACCGCACGTTCTAGCCGATACGACGCGAAGTCCGGAAGAACTAAAGCATCGCAAGTCTCTACCCGCCTACGTTCAAGCGCAAGCGCCAAAGCAAAGCAAACGCCAGAGCCACGCCAAAGCTACGCAAAAGCCGAAAGCTAAAGCCAAAGCTGACGCCAAAAACACGATCGACGCCGCGAACCGACGATCAAGGACGCCGAGGTCGAGCAAGGATCGAGGAAGACACGAAGACCGAGGAACGAAGCCCAAAGCCTCCCTAGCCGAGAAAAGCGCGAAGCACGGACGGGACAAAATCAACGACGGAAACTCCTTAGCCTCTCAAAAACCCTCATTCTGTAAAGACCTCTGTCCTGGGCAACCCCTTCAGAGCTCTCGCACGAACACCACGTGGAGACGCGGATCAAAGGGACCCTCCAGAGGATCTCTCCCACAATCTCCTGATCAAAGAAAATTTGTAATCTCGTGTGATCCGCAATAAAGACGACCCGAATCTTTTTCTGCGACCACACCTACCCATACCTATCGTCGTATATCCAAACCCACCTATACCCACCCCTACTTATCTATACCCACCTTAACCTACCTATGGCCATCTATACCCAACCTAACCTACCCATACACACTCATACCTACCTATATATATCCCTACCCACCAAACCAACCAATACCAACCCCAACTCACCCAGACCCACCTTTAACCACTTAAACCTACCTATACATACCCCAACCTACTCATACTAACCTCGACCCACTCATACCCACGCAACTAACTTAAACCCACCCATACCAACCCTTTCCTAGCTTTATATATTCCTACCCCACCATACCCCCCCATATCTACCTTATACCCCTATTATACCCTATACCTACCTCAAACCAGCACCCACCCAACCACACTTACTCATTCATACCTCCTTAAATCCTTCTTACTTATACCCACCCATACCCAACTCCACATACGCATACATACACCTATATGCCCATATATATATAATAACCCATACACATCCTTACCCGCTGAAACTCAAACATACCTATCCAAAAAAACTGAATCCAATCCATACACATTCATACCCACCCATACACACTCATAACAATCCTAATCCATGCACACATACTCATACCTACCCATACGCACCACCATCCATCTATACCCCCTAATATCTACCCCGACCTACCCTTATTCACTCATACCACGCCCACCCCTTATATATATCCATACCAATACAAACCTATTACTACCCCTTTGTATCTACCCGTAACCATTCTTACCCATCATAATCCTCTATATATACCCATACCCATATTTACCCACCAAACTTACCCATACATATCCGAAACTACCTATACCCCCCAATATTCACTTATAACTACTCATACCTACCAAATCCTATCTATACATAGACACATCCATTTATACCCACCCATACACACCGAAACCAACCTATGCCAGCTTAAATCCACTTTTACCCTCAGATATACCCTATACCCACCACAACCTACGCTGATCAACTGAAATTTACTTATACCAACCTGAACCAACCTAAACCCACCAAAATAACCCAAACCAATTTATACCCCTCCAACCCACCCATAACAACTCATACCCACCCTCACCCTACCCATACCCAGTCCAACTCATTTATACCCACCCGTACCTATCTATACCACCCATATGCACCCCACGCACCTAACCATATGTATACCAACCCTAACCTACTCATACCCAATACAACCCATCCATACCTATTATTATCTATCTATACCTACCCCTACTTATCTATACCCACCTCAACCTACCTAAGCCCATCTATACCCACCCTAACCTACCTTTACATACTCATACCCACCTATATGTATCTCTACCCACCAATACCTACCCCCACTCACCCAGACCCACCATCAACAACCAAAACCCACCTATACCTACCCCAACCCGCTCATACCAACCTCTACCTATTCATACCCGCCCCAACCCACTCATACCCACCCATACCTACCCTTATCTAACTTTATACACCCTTCCATTCTACCCCATACCCACCTCAAACCAATACCCACCCAGCCATACTTACCCATTCATACCTCCTCCCATCCTTACTTACTTGTACCTATCCATACCCATCACCATATACCCATACCCACCCTATATGCCAGTTTATACATATAATCACCCATACATATCCTCACCCACTCAAACTCATACATACCTATCTAAAAAAACCCAATCCAATCCATACCCATTCATACTTGTCCATACACACTCATACCCATCTTAATCCATGTATACTCACTCATACCCACCCATACCCACCACTGTCCATTTATACCCACTAATATATACCTCGATCTACCCCCATTCACCCATATCACGCTCATCCCTTATACCTATCCATACCAATACAAACCCAATACCACCCCTTCATATATTCCCATACCCATTATTACCCACCACCATCCTCCATACATACCCATACCCATACTTAACCACCGAAACTCACCAATATAAATCTAAAACTACCTATAACATCCCATATCTATATATACCTACTAATACCCATAAAATCCTATCCGTACACAACCATACATATTTATACCCACCAATACACACTGAAACCCACCTATACCGGCTCAAATCCACCTTTACCCATAGATACACCCCGATACCCACCACAACCCATGCCCATCAACTGAAACTTACCCATACCTACCCAAACCCAACTAAACCTACCCAAATTAACCCAAACCAACTCATACCCATCCAACCCACCCATAACAAAGCATACCCACCCTCACCCTACCCATACCCAGTTCAACTAATTCATACCCACCCGTATCCATCTATACCCACCCATATGTACCCTACCCACCTAACTATATATATACCAACCATAACCCACTCATACCCAATACAACCCACCCATACCTATCGTCATCTATCCAAACCCACCCATACCCATCCCTACTTATCTGTACCCACCTCGACCTACCAATGTCCATCTATACCTACCCCAACTTACCCATACGCACTTATACCCACCTATATGTATCCCTACCCACTATACCAACCAATACCCACCCCCACTCACCCAGACCCATCCTCAACCACCGAAGCCCACCCATACCTACCCCAACCCGCTCATTCCAACCTCGACAAACTCATACCCGCCTCAACCCACTCATACCCACCCATACATACCCTTTCCTAGCTTTATACATCCCCACCCCCCATACCTCCCCATTTCTACCTTATACCCCCCATTCTATCTCATACCTACGTCAAACCAACACCCACCCAGCTACACTTACCCATTCTATAGTAGTAAGACAGTTTATGCACCAGTGTCTGAATCACTGAACTGTGCACTATCTTGGTTCCTGTTCAACACGATCATCGTGCTTAGTCAGGTGAATGGGAATCCCATATTCCCGTGGTGGAGACTTCACCATATCCTCTACCTGCCAACAGCTTATTCTCGGTGAAGCGACCGGCATCACCTAAGCTGTGAACTAGTTCTAGGTCTACATAGAACTGGTCCACTGGGTCTCCCAAGCATGGATCCACCATGCGCCTCAGTGGCCTACTATGTTCCCTAGGGTCCTTTTATTATATGTGTATTAACATATACCAAAGTAGTATTCTAATTAAAGCAATAACCAAAGTCATCTTTATTAATGTTAATACAGAAAATCCATGCTAAGGACACACGAGCTACAAAAATCTCCCACTTGGCCTAGCGGGGAACAACAGTCTTAACTTTTATGGCATCCACGTGCTTCTCAAAAGCCTTGGTCAATAACACCTTTGTGAAAGGGTCCGCCATGTTATCTGCAGACGCCACCTGAGTCACTGTAACCTCCCCTCGCTTCTGCAAGTCCCGGATAATGTAGTATTTCCACTCGATATGCTTGCTCTTCTGGTGATATCTTGGCTCTTTGGATTATGCTACCGCTCCACTATTATCATAGTAAAGGACAATAGGATCTTGAGCTCCCGGTACGCATCTTAAGTCCGTGAGGAACTTCTTGAGCCATACCGCTTCCTTAGCTGCTTCGCACGCCGCAACGTACTCAGCCTCTGTCGTCGAATCCGCGATGCATCCCTGCTTCACGCTCCTCCAACTGACAGCTCCTCCTCCTAATGAAAACACAAACCCTGATATCGATCTCCTGAATTCCGAATCTGACGCAAAGTCAGAATCCGTATATCCAATCGGCATCAGTACCTGTAAAGAGTAAACTAACTCATAATCTCTCGTTCTACGGAGATACTTGAGTATACTTTTCACAGCAGTCCAGTGCCCTGGACCCGGATTTGACTGATACCTGCCCATCATGCCTACTGCATAATATATATCTGGTCTCGTGCACTGCATAGTATATATCAGACTCCCTACAGCTAAAGTATAAGGTATCTTCTGCATCTCTGCCCTCTCCTCAAGAGTCTTAGGACCCTGATCCTTAGACAACTTCATTCCATGTCTGAATGGAACCAGTCCCTTCTTGGAGTTGTGCATACTGAATCTGACCAAGATAGTATCTATATAGGCTGACTGTGACAGTGAGAGAGTCTTGTTCTGGCGATCTCGAGTTACCTTGATCCCCAGAACATAACTCGCTTCACCCAGGTCTTTCATGTCAAATTAAGAGGATAACCACACCTTCACTGTAGATAATGTTCCAACATCGTTTCCAATGAGCAGGATATCGTCTACGTAAAGTACTAGAAAAACTACTACAGTCTTATCGCTCCTTTTATAAACATATGGTTCATCCACATTCTGCTCAAATCCATAAGACTGGATAGCCTGATCAAAATATATGTTCCAACTTCTGGATGCTTGCTTCAGTCCATAAATGGACCTTTGCAACTTGCACACCAGACTTTCTTGACCTCTTGCGACAAAGCCTGGAGGCTGAGACATATAGATGTCTTCTTCCAAATCCCCGTTGAGGAATGCGGTCTTGACGTCCATTTATCAGATCTCTCAATCATAATGGGCTACAATGGACAAGAGAATCCGGATAGACTTAAGCATAGCCACTGGCGAAAAGGTTTCGTCATAGTCGATCCCTTCTCGATAGGTATAACCCTTAGCGTCTAGTCTAGCTTTGTAAGTCTTAATAGTACTATCCGGACCTCTTTTTTTTTGTACACCCGTTTACATCCAACAAGTTTAATATTGTGAGGTGGTATTACAAGTGTCCAGACCGAGTTTTGGGACATCGATGTCAGTTCTGCCTCCATGGCTTCTTGCCATGCTGCATGGTCAAAGGATACCATCGCTTCGTCATAGTTCAGAGGATCATCCTCCTGAAACTATGGATCTACCATGAAGGCTTCTCTAATATATCTATCAGGAGCACTTGTGGTCCTCCCACTGCGACGAGCCTGTGATGGTTCCATAGGAGTCGATTCTACAGTATCGTTTATCTTAGTAGTATTGGCTCCCATTATGTTTTCTGTCCGCGTACTCCCATCAATACCAAACAATTCTTAAAGAACTACTTTACTGGTGGGCTTATGGTATATTAAATAATCCTGCTCTAGGAATACGACGTTCGTCAAGACGACAACCTTTCTATCCTCAAGATTATAAAATAAACCACTCTGTGTCCCTTTTAGATACCCAACGAACAGACATACCTTAGTTTTTGATTCCATCTTATCTCACTTGTCCTTCCGCACATGTACTAGACAACCCCAAATCCTAAAGTATTGTAGGCTTGGCTTTCGCTTCAACCACAGCTCCCAAGGAGTTAGGGGTACTGACTTTGATGGAACAAAGTTCAAAGTATATGCTTCCGTCTCTAGGGCATATCTCCAAAAACTAGGTGGCAATGTGGCATAACTCATCATAGTCCGAACCATGTTTAACAAAGTTCGGTTTCTCCTCTCAGATACACCGTTTTGTTGTGGTATCCCTGGTGCAGTCAACTGGGATACGATCCCATGCTCACGCAGGTATCCAATAAATTCATCCGATAGGTATTCGTGTCCTCGATCCGATCGAAGAGACTTGATACTTTTACCTATCTGCTTTTCTGCTTCAGCTCTGAACTCCTTGAACTTATCAAAGGATTCAGACTTCCACCGCATTAGGTATATGTATCCAAACCTCGAGTGATCATCCGTGAAGGTGACGAAATACTCGAAGCCTCCTATGGCATGGACATTTATGGGCCCACATATATCAGTGTGTACCAACTCTAATACCTCCTGAGATCTGCTACCTTTGGCTCGGAAAGATCTTTTAGTCATCTTGCCTTCCAGGCAAGACTCACACGTCGGTAGGCTTTCTGAAATATCTGGACTTAAGAGTCTTACCTTAACCAACCTGTGAATCCTGTCTGAGGCTATGTGTCCAAGCCTTAGATGCCAAAGGAGTGTTGGATTATCTAAGGAATTTTTTATTTTAGATGAATTAACCACACATGCTTCAGTTATGTTATCCTGCTTATAATTGGAGTTAATTATATAGAGACCATTCTGTGTCTTTCCCTTATAAACAAAGGAACCATTCAATTTAATTGACACACCAGAAGCATCAAATAAAACTGAAAAACCTTCATTATTCAATAAGGAAACAGAAATTAAGTTTCGTCTCAAGGACGGTACATAAAGTATGTCTCTAAGTAATAAACTTCTTCCATCAAGAAACTGCAAGACGACATCTCCAACTGCTTCAGCCTCTGCCACGGTCTCAGTTCCCATGCTTAGGATCATCTCCCCATCACCCAGTTTTCTTGTCTTCTTGAATCCCTACAAATTATTGCAAGCATGGTTAGTGAAACCAGAATCCATAATCCAGGAAATTGGAGAACAACTGGATGCTACAAGGGATTCCACTATGTGGATTTGAGATATACCTGTCTCAGCCTTCTTGGGAGCCACGCGGTAGTCGCTCTTCCAGTGCCCCTTCTTGCCGCATCGGAAACATTTTTCTTTGGGCTTCGCCGGACCATTCTGCTTAGGAACCTGCAACTGCACCTGACCCATCTTCACGGGCTTCTTAGACTTTCTTTTCTGAAACTTGTCTTTGGCTTTCAAAGAAGAATTCCGCTCTATATTCAGGGATTGGGCTTCTACCTTCATCACGTCCTCTGCCGCCTGGAGCGTCGCTAGGAGCTCTGCGTTAGACATCTCCAACCGGTTAAGGTTAAAGTTGGTAACGAAGTCCTTAAACGCTCCTGACAGAGACGCGAGGAAAATATCGGTCTTGATCGCTGCATCCAAGATGACATCGAAGGAACCAAGCTCATTCACATTGCCAAACAATTTCAGCATATGATCCCGAACTAAAGTCCCCTCTGCCATTTCGTGGACACCAATTTCTTGATGGTCAGGTAACGAGTTACCCGACTATGACCCTCGAACATTTCCTTTAGGTAGAGCATCATGTCTGAAGCGAAGGCCATGTCTTCGACTTACTTCTGAAGGACGATCTGCAAGGATGCCACTATGTAGCTCTTGCACATCTCATCAGCATCTAGCTAGTCTTTCCATTCCTTCAACTGAGCGTCAGTTGCACTTGGTCCTAGCATGACCGGTTGAGGGGTACTTAGGGCAATTATGTGTTTGCCAACCCTTAGGACGAGCATCAGGTTACGCTTCTAGTCCTCGTAGTTTGGTCCCATAAGTTTATTATCATTAAGGATAGAGGCAAGGGGGTCGAGCTTGGTCATGATTTCTGTAAACAATGGTTCAAAACAAAATTAGGGTTTACTACAATCTATTTCATAAAATTTAGAAATAGATAATATTTACTCCAGTCGCTATGTCTTCACTACCTCAAGTGGAGACATCTAGGAATTTAAATTCCCTGGGCTCGAGCACTGAGACTATCGGCCTTGAATTGGAGACATCATCTCGGTGAGAGCATGCAACCGCTTCTGCCAACGGGGTTTTTACGACCCAGTCTTCATCAGAATTACCCATGGTAAACTGAAAGACCTCCCAGTCTCCTTTTGGCCAGCTTTATGTGACCCGCATGCGCAGCAACGGTGGCATCACACAAGCTTTCGGATGCTTCCCATAAATCTAGGTGGTGTCGGTAGGGGGGTTCATAGGCTTCCGCGGTGCAGGGAAAAACTGTCACCCACTGCCACTGGCATCCTTCATGTCCCGTAGGAAACCACTAGGCGAACCCGCATGGAAGGAAACACAGCTCTCACCCGGTAGGAATATCGAACTGCGTACCTCCCACCCAGACCCTTAGCCGGTTGATTATGGAGGCCAGGGGCTCTCCTTTGAAGGGAACCTTTTACACATCCCTTCTTTATGAGGTTTTATGCATATCTAGAAAGGTCACAACCTCTTAGACTTAGACTCGGGTCTACCGTGCTCCCACTAGGATTACAAACCTTCTCGCAAAGCATTAGTATCCTCGGAAAATATCATAGTCCCTACCTTGAATACTCAGCTTTCGCCTTTTTTGCAAGGATCACATTACATAGATTCCAAGGATCCCGATACTTCACTAGTTTGCCCATAATCCGAAGATCTGGAGCCTAGCCTAAGATCAACGTGGAAAGGACTCCCACTAGAATGACGTCTCATTCATAATTTGATTCCTGATGTCATAGTAGACCTCATCTCATTACAGGTTTCGATGCTGGCCAAATAGGGACATCCGACAACCTCCGCTGGACCTCAACCTAATGGTGGCATAACCAAATCGTGATGAGTTCATACTACCATCAAATGTCATCTAGAAACGGGTATCACACAGTGAAATCCTAACCTAATTTGGTCGCTAGGACCACATGGGGAAAGGACATCCCACTAGGGTTATCATACTTCTTATGGAGACATTAGTTATCTCTAAACAAATCTAACACTGCGTCTATCTCGGTGCACAACACTTGACTACCTGAACTACCACGAGGGCGGTTACCACCTTCTCTTTTAGCCAGCCACCGGATTCGCACGTGTTAGAACCATATAGAGACACCGATGAATCCATAAGCTTAGTACTAATCCTAAGCCTGATCTAGAGACAAACTCACAAGCAAGATAGATAATCATATTTTTATCGGGGTTCTCTAAACACTAAGAAAAGAGAATCAACAGAAATAACATCCAAACTGAATCAAGTCCAGGGTCCGACCCCTGAACCTGAATAGCACAGCCAAGATATCCTGCTTTTCTATTCTGCACGATCTCTGACGACGATTCCCATCATCGCCAACGTGCACGCTTTTGCCGGGGTCTTTGCACGCCATGATACCGCTTGCCCGAACCATGGATGTATTATCATCTCCTTCTTCCTGTGACCGAAAAACTAACACGCTCCGAGCAAGTGCTCGTTCATGTATAATTTCGCTAGAAAGAAAAAGAAACAATCCTAGAAACATGGCCAGGGATCCGAGGGTGGTCAACCTCCACCCTCGCCCATCTAGAGCCTTAAAACCAACAAGCACAATAATAATCAATGCAAAATTAAATCCGGGGTCCGATCCCCGGAGGCATGCAATCACAGATTACTATTCAGCGCGGCACCTGCAACAAGATGATACATAGCACAATCCATATGCATGATCTACGCCGAACCTCGACGAAAACATATGCCATCATATATTCACATGATGTTTTCATGAATTCATGCATGAAACATACACCAAAGCGTACTCTGATACCAATTGTTGGAATTGAATCCGCTTATTAGAGTCGCAGCAGAAGCAAAAGATAGATCCAAAAATCATACGGTGTAGTTTCATTACAATTAATTCTACAAAACAATATACATGCAAATCTATGATCTTAGCATATGTACGGACACCCTAGAGGCATACTACGATCTACGGAAGACATGCATGCATCTAGTTAGGTGTTTAGAATCATCATACCTTGTGGATCTATGATCCGGAGAAAACAAAACGATGAAGAATCATACTTGAATCGTAAGGGAAGCTGTCGGATAGCACCTTGTCCTTTGCGAATTGAGGAATCCTCGAAATCCCGTCTCTGAGTGCAAGAATTACGAGCCGACGGAGGAATTTATTGCGAAGACGATGGCTAGCCGCGAGATCTCCTCCTTCTCTTTCTTTTCTCTTCCTTCTCCTTCCTTCCTCCTTCTTCCTTCTTCTTCCTCTTTTTTCCTTGGCCAAAACCACAAAGAGGAGGAGAGGGGGGAGGTTCGGATTTTTTGGAGAGGGGAGACACTTAGGCCGGCCCTTCCTCTCCTCTTATAGGGCCGGTCCCCTATTGCTTCAAGGAAGCTAGGGCCGGCCCCTAGTAGATAAGGATAAGAGGGGGGCGGTTTTTACAGTTTCAAGTGTCTATCGTGAAGCCTGGACAAAAATGCCCTTCACGAAATGTGAAACACTGCGAGAGAGATTGAGTGAGGTGCGCTACTCGGAATCGAGTTCCGTCAGCGCCTATGAGCTCCTGGAATTATTCCGCTCATTCTAAGATCCATATTCAATATATTCTGAGCTATATTTTAATATTTACCAAAATACCCCTACAGCCCGTAGCACATATGAATTAGGTTCTTAGGCTTCGGGCTTGCGCTCCATCGCGCTACTTCGCATCCAACGTATCCAACCAGGTCGGGGAACAATTCCTATACGCAACGACAGGGTGGAACCTTCAGGGTTCGGGATCTCTAGCTCCAACCGGATCCCTGATTAACTGTTTCGGTGACACACCGAAAGTTCCGTTAATCAGTCCTAATCCGATTAACCCACGTAGCCACCCAGAGTGCGAGGCGAGTTGAACTCTAGTAATCCTAAACTTATGTTACTCCCTCGTAACCCTATTCTCTACTATACTTCCATAATCCTTAGTCCCTTCTATTACTGGTGCCATGATACGACTCGGGCGGTGGGGAGCACCGTCAGATCCCGATCGATCATCTAACTAGGAATTGATGACTTGTCATCTATAACACCACACACCTTCTGGTGCTATGTCTAGTATCCGGAACATCGTCAGTCATACTGACAACCACCAAGCCTGGGTTAACTGTGTGGACAGATTGACTCATCAAAATGCATCCATCCAACACTAGACGTCGGATAACCTGTAGGGATTACATGTTACTCAAGCACCAGCCGGGTAACCCAACATACCATGGTATTGGACTATGGAAGGTCCGCACATGTTGGCACATCA
Source organism: Chamaelirium japonicum (assembly GCA_947650365.1). NCBI lineage: Eukaryota > Viridiplantae > Streptophyta > Magnoliopsida > Liliales > Melanthiaceae > Chamaelirium > Chamaelirium japonicum. Next base: position 68,989,703 of record OX393553.1, on the reverse strand, counting down.
AAGCACCACACAACTGGTTGGCTCAGTGTACATGGTCCCTCAGGGTTAAGGACAGATTATCTATAGTAGTAAGACGGTTTATGCACCAGTGTCTGAATCACTGAACTGTGCACCGTCTTGGTTCCTGTTCAACACGATCATCGTGCTTGGTCAGGGGAACGAGAATCTCGTGTTTCCGTGGTGGAGACTTCACTACATCCTCTACCTGCCAACAGTTTATTCTCGATGAAGCGACCGGCATCACCTAAGCTGTGAACTAGTTCTAGGTCTACACATAACTGGTCCACTGGGTCTCCCAATCATGGATCCACCATGCGCCTCAGTGGCCTACTGTGTTCCCTAGGGTCCTTTATTATATATATATTAACATATACCATAGTAGTATTCTAATTAAAGCAATAACCAATGACATCTTTATTAATGTTAATACAGAAAATCCACGCTCAGGACACACGAGTTACAACAATACCTACCCCTATCTAACCCCATTCACCAATACCACTCCCACCCCCCATACCTATCCATACCAATACAAACCTATTACCACCCCTTCATACCTACCTATACCTATTCTTACCCACCCCATTCTCCATACATACCCAAACCCATACTTACCCACCGAAACTCACCCATGCAGCTTCGAAACTATATATACCCTTCCATACCCACTTATACCGACTCATTCCTACCAAATCTTATTTGTACATAGCTATACCCAATTATACCTACCTATACACAATAAACCCCATATATGCCGGCTCAAATCCACCATTACCCACAGATATACCCCATAACTACCACAACCCATGCCTATCAACAAAAACTTACCCATACCTATCGGAACCCACCTAAACCCACCCAAACCAACCCAAACCAACTCATACCCATCCAACCTACCCATAACAACTCATATCCACCCTTATCCTACCCAAACCTAGTCTAACTCATTTATACCGGCCTACCTGCACCTATCTATACCCACCTATATGTACCCTACCCACCTAAGCATATGTATAACAACCTCAACCCACTCATAACCAACACAACCCACCTATACCTATCATCATTGATCCAAACCCACCTATACCCACCCCTAATTATCTATACCCACCTCGACCTACCTATGCCCATCTATACCCACCCCAACCTACCGCTACATACTTATACCCACCAATATGTATCCCTACCCACCATACTAACCAATACCAACCCCCACTCACCCAGACCCACCCTCAACCACCAAAACCCACCCATACCTACCCTAACCCGCTAATACCAACCTCGACCCACGTATACCCACCCTAGCCACTCATACATACCCTTTCCTACCTTTATACATCCCCATTCTACCATACCCCCCTATATCCACCTTATACTCCTCATTCTACCATATACCCACCTCAAACCAATACCCACCCAGCTATGTTACCGATTCATACCTCCTCCCACCCTTACTTACTTGTACCTAACCATACCCATCCCCACATACCCATACCCACCCCTATATGCCTATACATATATATAATCACCCATACCCATCCTCAACCACTGAAACTCACACATACCTACCCAAAAAAACCCAATCCAATCTATACCCATTCATACCCACCCATATACACTCATATTCATCGTAATCTATGCATACTCACTCATATTTACCCATACCCACCACCATCTATCATTACCCAATAATATCTACCCCTATCTATCCCCATTCACCCATAACATGCCCACCCCCCATACCTATCCATACCAACACAAACCATACCTAACCATACCCATTCTTACCAATCCCCATCCTCCATACATACCCATACCCATACATACCCACCGAAACACACCCATACAGATCCGAAACTACCTATACCCTCCTATACCCACTTATACCTACTCATACCCACTAAATCCTATCTGTATATAACCAAACTCATTTATACCCACCTATACACACCGAAACCCATCTATACCGGCTTAAATCCACCTTTACCCATAGCTATACCCCCATACCTACTATAACCCACGCCCATCAACTGAAATTTACCTATACCAACCCGAATCTACCTAAACCTACCCAAACTAACCCAAACCAACTCATACCCATCCAACCCACCCATAATAACTCATATCCAACCTCACCCTACCGATACCCAGTCCAACTCATTTATACAAACCCGCACTAGTCTATACCTATCTATATACACCCCACCAACCTAAACATACGTATAACAACCCCAACCCACTTATACCCAACACAACCCACCCATACCTATCGTCATCTATCCAAACCCACCCATACCCATCCTTACTTATCTATACCCAACTCAACCTACCTATGCCCATCTATACCCACCCCTACCTACCCATACGCACTCATACCCACCTATATATATCCCTACCCACCATACCAACCAATACCCACCCCCAATAACCCAGACCAACCCTCAATCACCAAAACCAACCCATACCTACCCCAACCCGCTCATACCAACCTCAACCCACTCATACCCATCCCAACCCACTTATACCCACCCATACCTACCCTTTCCTAGCTTTATACATCCCCACCCCACCATACCCCCTATATCCACTTTATACCTTCATTTTATCCTATACCCACCTCAAACCAACACCACCTAGCTACACTTACCCATTCATACCTCCTCCAATCCTTACTTACTTGTACCCACCCATATATATCCCCACATACCTATACCCATGCCTATATGCCTATATATACATATATATATATATATATATATATATATATATATATATATATACATATATATATATATATATATATATATATATATATATATATACATATATATATATATATATATATATATATATATATATATATATAGAAATGCTATAGTGCGGTATACGGTAAGTGCGGCACTGTACCGCAGCCGTCTGATGCACCGCTGCGTGCATATGATGCATGCAGCGCGTGCATCAGACGGCTGCGGTGCAGTGCCGCACGCACCGCATGCCGCAGCATAGCATGCCCCTATATATATATATATATATATATATATATATATATATATATATTAGTACCCATACCCATCCTTACCCACTGAAACTCATATATACCTACCCTAAAAAACCCAATCTAATCCATACCCATTCATACACACTCATACCCATCCTAATCCATGCATACTCACTCATACCCACCCATACCCCCACCATCCATCTATACCCACTAATATCTACCCCTATCTACCCCCATTCACCCATACCATGCCCACCCCACATACCTATCTATACCAATACAAACTCATTACTACACCTTCATACCTACCCATACCTATTCTTACCCACTCCCATCCTCCATACGTACCCATACCTATACATACCTACCAAAACTCACTTATACCGCTCTGAAACTACCTATACCCTACCATACCTATTTATATCTACTAATACCCACCAAATCCTATTTTTATATAGCCATACCTATTTATACCCACCCATACACAACGAAACCAATGTAAACTCATCCAAACCAACTCATACCTATACTTATCAACTGAAACATACCCATACAGCTCTGAAACTACCTATACCCTCCCATACCTACTTATACCTACTCATACACACCAAATCCCATTTGTATATATCCATACCTCTTTATACCTACCAATACATAATGAAACCTACCTATACTGACTCAAATCAACCTTTACCCACAGATACACCCCCATACCTACCACAACTTATGCCCATCAAATAAAACTTACCCATACCTACCCGAAACTACCTAAACCTATCCAAACCAACCCAAACCAACTCATACCCATCCAACCCACCTATATCAACTCATACCCACCCTCACTCTACCCATACCCAGTCTAACTTATTCATACCTACCCGCACCCATCAATACCCACCTATATACACCCCACCCACCTAACCATATATATACCAACCCCAACCCACTCATACCAAATACAACCTACCAATACCTATCGTCATCTATCAAAACCCACATATACCCAACTCTACTTATCTATACCCACCTCGACCTACCTATTCCAATCTATACCCACCCTAACCTACCTATACATACTCTTACCCACCTATATATATCCCTACCCACCATATTAACCAATACCTACCCCCACTCACCCATACCCACCCTCAATCACCAAAACCAACCCATACTTACCCCAACCCGCTTATACCAATCTCTACAAACTCATACCTGCACTAACCCACTCATACCCACCCATACCTACCCTTTCCTAGCTTTATATATCCCCACCCTACTATACCCCCCGATATCCACCTTATACCCCTTATTCTACCCCATACCCAATTTAAACCAACACTCACCTAGCCACACTTACCCATTCATACCTCCTCCCACCCTTAATTACTTGTACCCACCCATACTTATCCCCATATACCCTTACCCAACGCTATATGCCCATACATATATATAATCACCCATACCCATCCTTACCCATTGAAACTCACACATACCAACCTATAAAAACCCAATCCAATCCATACCCATTCATACCAGCCCATACACACTCATACCTATCATAATCAATGCATACTCACTCATACCCACCCATACCCACCACCATCTATCTATACCCACTAATATTTACCCCTACCTACCCCTATTTACCCATACCATGCCCACCCCTATACCTATCCATACCAATACAAACCTATTACTAATCCTTCATACCTACCCAAACCCATTTATACCTACCCTCATCCTCCACACATACCCATACCCATACTTACCCACCCAAACTTACCCATACAGATCCGAAACTACCTATACCCTTCCATAGCCACTTATACCTACTCATACCCACTAAATCCTATCTGTACATAGCCATACCCTTTTATACCCACCCTTATACACCGAAACACAACTATACCGACACAAATATAACTTTATCCACAGATACACCCCCATACCTACCACAACCCACGCCCATCAACTAAAACTTAACCATACCTAGCCGAACCCACCTAAACCTACCCAAACCAACCTAAACCAACTCATACCTATCCAACTCACCCATAACAACTCATACTCACCCTCACCCTACCTATACACGGTCCAACTCATTCATCCCTACCCACACCCATCTATACCTACCTATATGCAACCCACCCACCTAACTATATATATACAAACCTCAACCTACTTATACCCAACACAAACCACCCATACCTATCATCATCTATCCAAACCCACCCATACCCTCCCTTACTTATATATAACTACCTCGACCTACATATGCCCATCTATACCAACCCCAACCTATATATAATTATTGATACCCACTTATATGTATCCCTACCCACCTTACATACCAATACCTACCACCACTCACCCAGACCCATCCTAAACCACCAAATCCCACCATACCTACCAACTCGCTCATACCAACCTTGACCTACTCATACCCGTCCCAACCCACTCATACCCACCAATACTTATCATTTCCTTACTATATACATCCCCACCCTACTATACCCCCCCATATCTATTTTATACCCCCCTATTCTACCCCATATGCATCTCAAACTAATACCCACCTAGCTATACTTACCCATTCATACCTCCTCCCACGCTTAATTACTTGTACCCACCTATACCTATCCCCACAAACCCATACCCACCCCTATATACCCATATATATATAATTACCCATACCCATCCTCACCCACTAAAACTCACACATACCTACCCAAAAAACCCAATCCAATCCTTACCCATTCATACCTGCCCATACACACTCATACCCATCATAATCCATGAATACTCACTAATACCACCCATACCCACCACCATTCATCTATACCTACTAATATCTACCCCTATCTAGCCCTATTCACGCATACAACATCCACCGTCTATACTTATCCATACCAATACAAGCCCATTACTACCCCTTCATACCTACCCATACCTATTCTTACCCACCCCCATCCATCATACATACCCATACCTATATTTACCCAACGAAACTCACCTATATATTTTTGAAACTACCCATACCCTCCTATACCCACTTATACCTACTCATACCTACTGAATCCTATTTGTACATTGCCATACCTATTTATACCCACCCACACATAATGAAACCCACCTATATTGGCTCAAAACTACCTTTACCTACAGATATACCCCCATACCCCCCACAACCCACGCCCATCAATTGAAACTTATCCATACCTACCCGAACCGACCTACACCTACCCAAACTAACCCAAACCAACTCATACCCATCCAACCCATCCATAACAACTTATACCCAACCTCACCTTACCCATACCCAGTTTAACTTATTTATACCTACCTGCACCCATTTATACCCACCTATATATACCCCACCTACCTAACCATATGTATACCAACCCTAACCCACTCATACCCAATACAACCCACCTATACCTATCGTCATCTATCCAAACCCACCCATACACATCCCTACTTATTTATACCCACCTTGACCTACCTATGCCCATCTATACCCATACAAACTTACCCATATATACTCATACCCACGTATATATACCCCTACCCACCATACCAACCAATACCCACACCCACTCATACCCACCCCAACCTACTCATACCCACCATAACCTACTATTTCCTAGCTTTATACATCATCACCCTACCATACCCCCCCATATCTACCTTATACCCACTATTCTACCCCATAACCACCTCAAACCAACACCCACCCGGCCACACTTACCCATTAAAACCTCTTTTTACCCTTACTTACTTTTAACCACCCATACCCATCCCGACATACCTATACCCACCCCTATATGCCCATATATACATATAATCACCCATACCCATCCTTACCCACTGAAACTCACATATACATACCCAAAAAAACCCAATCCAATCCATACCCATTTATACCCGCCCATACACACTCATACCCATCCTAATACATGGATATACACTCATACCCACCCATACCCACCACCATCCATCTATACCCAGTAATATCTACCCCGACCTACCCTCATTCACCCATACTATGCCCACCCCTCATACCGATCCATACCAATACAAACCCATTACTACCCCTTCATACCTACTCATACCTATTCTTATCCACCCCCATCCTCCATACATACCCAAACCCATACTTACCCACTGAAACTCACCTATACAGATCCGAAACTACCTATACCCTCCCATACCCACTTATACCTACTCATACCCACCAAATCCTAATTATATATAGCCATACTTATTTATACCCACCCATACATACCAAAACCCACCTATACTAGCTTAAATCCACCTTTATTCATAGATACACCCCCATACCTACCACAACCTACGCCTATCAACTGAAACTTACCTATATCTACCCGAACCCATCTAAACCCACCCAAACCAACTCATACCCACCCAACCCATCTATAACAACTCATACCCACCCTCACCCTAACCATACCCAGTCTAACTCATTCATACCCACCCAAACCCATTTACACCTACCCATATGCACCCCACCTACCTAACCATATATATACCAACCCCAAATAACTTATACCTAACACAACTCACCTATACTTATCGTTATCTATCCAAACCCACCCATACCTACCCTTACTTATCTATACCCGCCTAGACCTACCTATGCCCATCTATACCCACCCCAATCTACCCATACGTACTCAAACTCACCTATATCTATCCTTATATACTATACCAACCAATACCCTCCCCTACTCACCCAGACCCACCCTAAACGACTAAAACCCACATGCCTACCCCAACCCACTCATACCAACCTCGACCCACTTATACCCGCCACAACCCACTCATACCTACCCATACATATCTTTTTTGAGCTTTATATAACCCCACCCAACCATACCGCCCTATATCTACTTTATACCCCCCCATTCTACTCCATACCTACTTCAAACCAATACCACCTAGCCATACTTACCCATTCATATATCCTCCCACCCTCACGTACTTGTATCCATCCATACCCATCCCCACATACCTATACCCACCCCGATATGCCTATACATTCATCTAATTACCCATACCCATCCTTACCTACCCAAATTTACATATATCTACCCAAAAAAAACCCAATCCAATCTATACCTATTCATACCCGCCCATACACACTCATACCCATCCTAATCCATGTATACTAACTCATACCAAACTATACCCGCCACCATCTATCTATACCCACTAATATCTACCCCTATCTACCCTCATTCACCTATACCACGTACACCCCCCAAACCTATCCATACCAATACAAACCCATTACTTCCCCTTCACACCTACCCGTACCTATTCTTACCCACCCCTATCTTCTATACATACCTATACCCTTACTTACCCACCAAAACTCACCCATATAGCTCCGAAACAACCTATACCCCCCCATACCCACTTATACCTACTCATACCCACCAAATCCTATTTGTACATAGCCATACCCATTTATACCCACCAATACACAACGAAACCCACCTATGCTAGCTCAAACCCACCTTACCAATAGATACACCCCTATACCCACCACAACTCATGCACATCAACTAAAACTTACCCATATTTACCCAAACCCACCTAAACCCACCCAAACCAACTCATACCCCTCTAACCCACCCATAACAACTCATACCTACTATCACCCTACGCATATCAAGTCTAACTCATTCATACCCACCCGTACTCATTTATACCCACCTATATATACCCAACCCACCTAACCATATATATACCAACACCAATCCACTTATACCCAACACATCCTACCCATACTTATCGTCATCTATCCAAACCCACCCATACCCAACCTTATTTATTTATACCCACCATGATCTACCTATGCCCATCTATACCTACCCTAACCGACCCATACGTACTCATACCCACCTATGTGTATCCTTACCCACCATACCAATAAATACCCACCCCTACTTATCCAGACCTACCCTCAACTACCAAAACACACCCATACGTACCCCAACCCACTCATACCAACCTCGACCCACTCATACCCACCCCAACCCACTCATACCCACCCATACATATACTTTTCTAGCTTTATACATCCCCACACCACGATACCCCCCCATATTCATATTATACCCTCCATTCTACCCCATATCTATCTCAAACCAATATCCACTTAGCCACACTTACCCATTCATACCTCCTCCAACCCGTACTTACTTATACCCACCCATACCCATCCCCATCCCCACATATCCATACCAATCCCTATATGCCCATACATATATCTAATCATCTATACACATTCTTACATACTGAAACTTACACATACCAACCCAAAAAAACCCAATCCAATCCATACCCATTCAGACCCGCCTATACACACTCATACCCATCCTAATCCATACATACTCACTCATACCCACCCATACCCACCATCATCCATCTATATCCACTAATATTTACCCCTATCTACCCCCATTCACCCATACCATGCCAATCCCCCATACCCATCCATACCAATACAAACCTATTACTACCCCTTTATACCTACCCATACCCATTCTTACCCACCACTATCCTCTATACATACCTATACCCATACTTATCCACTGAAACTCACCTATATAGCTCCGAAACTACCTATACCCTCCCATACCCACTTATACCTACTGATACCCATCAAATCCTATATGTACATAGCCATACCCATTTATACCCACCAATACACAACAAAACCCACCTATATTGGCTCAAATCCACCTTTACCCATAGATACATCCCCTTACCTACCACAACCCATGCAAATCAAATGAAAGTTACCCATACCTACCCGAACCTACCTAAACCTACCCAAACTAACCCAAACAAACTCATACCCATCTAACCCACCCATAGAAGCTCATACCCACCCTCACCCTACCCATACACAGTCCAACTCATTCATACCCACCCGCACCCATTTATACCCACCTATATGTACCAAACTCACCTAACCATATATAGACCAACCCCGACCCACTCATACCAAACACAACCTACCCATACATACTCATACCCACTATATATATCCCTACCCACCATACCAACCAATACCTATCCCCACTCACCCAGACCCACCCTCAACCACCTAAACCCACCCATACCAACCCTAACCCGCTCATACCATCCTCGACTTACTCATGCCCACCCCAAACTCACTCATACCAACCCCTATCCTTTCATAGCTTTATACATCCCCACTCTACCATACCCCTCATATCTACGTTATACCCCCCATTCTACCCCATACCCACCTCGAACCAACACCTACCCAGCCACACTTACCCATTCATACCTCCTCCCATCCTTACTTACTTGTACCCCCCTATACACATCCCCACATACCCATACCCACCTATATATGCCCATACATATATATAATCACCCATACCCATCCTCACCCATTGAAACTCACATATACCCATCCAAAAAAATCTAATCCAATCCATACCCATTCATACCCGCACATACACACTCATACCCATCATAATCCATGCATACTCACTCATACCAACCCATACCAGCCACCATCCATCTATACCCACTAATATCTACCCGTACCTATACCCATTCACCCAAACCATACCCATCGAAACTCACCCATTCAGATCTGAAACTACCTATACCCTTCTATACTTACTTATACCTACTCATACCCACCAAATCCTATCTTTATATAGCCATACCTATTTATACACACACATACACACCAAAACCCACCTATGTCGGCTCAAATCCACCTTTACCCATAGATACACCCCTATACCCACCACAACCCACATTCATCAACTGAAACTTACCCATACCTACCAGAACATACCTAAACCCACCCAAGCTAACCCAAACCTACTCATAACTATCCAACCCACTCATAATAAGTCATACTTACCCTCACCCTAACCATACCCTGTCCAACTTATTCATACCCACCCGTACCCATGTTTACCTATGCATATGCACCCCACCTACCTAACCATATGTATACCAACACCAACCTACTCATACATAATACAATCCACCCTTACCTATCGTCATTTATCCAAACCCACCAATACCTACCCCTACATATCTATACCCATACGTACTCATACCTACCTATATGTATCCCTACCTACAATACCAACCAATACCCATGCCCACTCACCCAGACCGACCCTCAACCACTAAAATTCACCCATACCTACCCCAACCAGCTCACACCAACCTCGACCTACTCATACCCGCCCCAACCCACTCATAGCTACCCATACCTACCCATTCCTAGCTTTATATATCCCCACCCCACCATACCCCCCCATATCCACCTTATACCCTCTATTCTACCCCATGCCCACCTCAAACCAATACCCACCCAGCCACAATTACCCATTCATACCTCCTCCCATTCTTACTTACTTGTACCAACCCATACCCTTCCTTATATACCTATACGCAACCCTATATGCCCATACATACATATAATCACTCATACCCATCCTTACCCACTGAAACTCACATATACATACCCAAAAAAACACAATGCAATCCATACCCATTCATACCCGCCTATATATACTCATACTCATCCTAATCCAAGCATACTCACTCATACCCACCCATACCCACTACCATCAATCTATACCCACTAATATCTACCCCTATCTATCCCTATTTACCCATACCATACCCACCCCCCATACCTATCCATACCAAAACAAACCAATTACAACCCCTTTATACCTACCCATACCCATTATTACCCACCCCTATCCTCCATGCATACCCATACCCATACTAATCCACCGAACTCACCTATACAGATCCAAAACTACCTATACCCTCTTATACTAACTTATACCTACTCATACCTACTAAATCCTATCTGTACATAGCCATACCCATTAATACCCACCCATGCATACTGAAACACACCTATGCCGGCTCAAATCCACCTTTACCCATAGATACACCCCCATACCCACCACAACCCATGCCTATCAACTGAAACTTACACATACCTACCAGAACCGACCTAAACCCACACAAAATAACCCAAACTAACTCATACCTATCCAACCCAACCATAATAACTCATACCCACCCTCACCCTACCCATACCCAATCCAACTCTTTCATACCCACCCGCACCTATTTATACCCACCCATATGTACCCTACCTAATTAACCATATATATATCAGTACCAACCCACTCATACCCAACACAACCTACCTATACCTATCATCATCTATCCATACCCACTCCTACTTATCTATATATACCTCGACCTATATATGCCCATTTATACCTACCCCAACCTACCCATACGCACTCATACCTACCCATAAGCACAATACCAACCAATACTCACCTCCACTCATCCAGACCCATCCTCAACCACCAAAACCAACCCATACCTACCCTAACCTGCTCATACCAATCTCGACCCATACTTACCTACCCCAATCCACTCATACCTACCCATACATACCCTTTCCTAGCTTTATATATCGTCACCCCACCATACCCCCCATATCCATAATATACCCCTATTCTACCCTATATCCACTTCAAACCAATACCCACCTAACCATACTTACCTATTTATACCTCTTCCCATCCTTACTTACTTATACCCACCTATACCCATACCCCCCTATATATTTTCATACATATATATAATCACCTATACCTATCCATACCCACTGAAACTCACACATACCCACCCAAAAAAATAACTAATCCATACCAGCTCACACACACCCATACCTATCCTAATTCATACATACTCACTCATATCCACCCCTACCCACCACTATTCATCTATACCCACTAATATCTACCTTTACCTACCCCCATTCACCCATACTATACCCACCCCCCATACCTATCCATACCAATACAAACCCATTACTAGCCATTCATACCTACCCATATCCATTCTTACCCACCCCCATACCCATACCTATACTTACCCACCGAAACTCACCCATACAGATCCGAAATTACATATACCCTCCCATACCCACTTATGCCTACTCATAACCACCAATCCCATATGTATATAGCCATACCTATTTATACCCACCCATACAAATCGAAACCAACCTATGACGGCACAAATCCACCTTTACCCATAGATATAACCCTATACCTACCACAACCCATACCCATCAACTGAACCTAACCCATACCTACCCGAACCAACCTAAACCCATATAAACTAACCCAAACCAACTCATACCCATCCAACCCACCCAAATCAACTCATTATACCCATACCCTATCTATACCCAGTACAACTCATTCATACCTACCCGCACCCATCTATACCTACCCATTTACACCCCACCCAACTAACCATATATATACCAATCCCAACCCACTTATACCCAACACTACCTACCCATATCTATCATCATCTATTCAAACCCACCCATACCCTCCCCTACTTATCTATACCCACCTCGACCTACCTATACCTATATATACCCACCCCAACCTACCCATACGCACTCATACCGACCTATATATATCCCTACCTACCATACTAACTAATACCCACCCATACTTATTCAGACCCACCCCTAACTATAAAAACCTACCCATACCTACCCCAACCTGCTTATACCAACCTCGACCCATTCATACCCGGCCCAAACCACTCATACTAATCCTTTCCGAGCTTTATACATCCCCACCCCACCATACCCCCTATATCTACTTTATACCCCCTATTATACCCTATACCCACCTCAAACCAATACCCACCTAGCTATATTTACCTATTTATACCTCCTCCTACCCTTACTTACTTGTACCCACCCTTACCCATCCCACATGCCCATACCCAACCCTATATGCCCATACATATATATAATCGCCCATACCCATCCTCACCCACTGAAACTCACATATACCTACCAAAAAAAACCCAATACAATCCATATCTATTCATGCCCACCCATACATACTCATACCCATCCTTATCCAGGCATACTCACTCATACCCACCCAAACCCACCACCATCTATCTATACCCACTCATATCTACCCCCACCTATCGCCATTCACCTATACTATGACCATCCCCCATACCAATCTATACCAATACAAACCTATTACTATCCCTTCTTACCTAACCATACCCATTCTTACCCACCCCTATCTTCCATACATACCCATACCCATATTTACACACCGAAACTCACCCATAAAGATTTGAAAAAATACTCTCCCATACCCTCTTATACATACTCATACCCACCAAATCCTATCTATACATAGCCATACCCATTTATTCCCACCCATACATACCGAAACCCACCTATGCCAGCTCAAATCCACCTTTACCTACATATACACCTTCATAACTATCATAACCCACGCCCATCAACTAAAACTTACCCATACCTACCCAAACCCACCTAAACCCACTCAAAACAACCTAAATTATCTCATACCTATCCAATCCACCCATAACAACTATACCCACCCTCACCCTACCCATACCTAGTCCAACTCATTTATACCCACCCGTACCCATCTATACCTACCCATATGTACCCCACCCACCTAACCATATGTATACCAACCCCAACCCACTTATACCCCAGACAACCCACCCATACTTATCGTCATATATCTAAACCCACCCATACCCACCCCTACTTATCTATACACACCTCGACCTACCTATGCCCATCTTTAGCCACCCCAATTTACCTATACGTACTCATACCTCAAACCAACACCAACCCAGCCATACTTACCCATTCATACCTCCTGCTACCCTTACATACTTCTACTACCCATACCCATCCCTATATATCCATACCCACCCCTATATGCCCATACATACAGATAATCGCTCATACCTATACTCACCCACTGAAACTCAGACATACCTATCTAAAAAAATCAAATCCCATCCATACCGATTCATACCCGCCCATATACACTCATACCCATCCTAATTTATATTTATACCCTCTCATACGCACTTATACCAACTCATACCCACCATATCCCATCTGTACATAGCGAGCCCTAATTATACCCCCCCATAAACATCGAAACCCACCTATGCCGACTTAAATCCACCTTTACCCACATATACACCCCCAAACCCACCACAACCCAATCCAATCAATGAAACTTATCCATACCTACCCGAACCCACCTAAACCAACCCAAACCAACTCTTACCGATCCAACCCACCTATAACAATCATACTCACCCTCACCTTACTCGTACCCAGCCAAAACTCATTCATACCCACTCACATCCATCTATACCCACCTATATGCACCCCACCCCCTAACCATATGTATATCAACCCTAATCCACTCATACCCAATACAACCCACCCATACCTATCGTCATCTATTCAAACCCACCCATTCCCACACCTACTTATCTATACCCACCTTGACCTACCTATGCCCATTTATACCCACCTTAACCTACCCATACGCACTCATACCCACCTATATGTATCCCAACCCACCATACTAACCAATACCCACCCTTACTCACCCAGACCCATCCTCAACCACCAAAACGCACCTATACCTACCCCAACCCACTCATACCAACCTAGACCCACTCATACCAACCCCAACCTACTCATACCTACCCAAATCTACCCTTTCCTAGCTTTATACACCCCCAACCCACCATACCCCCCAATATCCACCTAATATCCCCCATTCTATTCCATACCCACCTCAAGCCAATACCCACTCAGCCACACTTACCCATTCATAAATCCTCTCACCCTTACTTACTTATACCCACGCATACCCATCTCCACATACCCATACCAAGCCCTATATGCCCATACATATATATAATCACCCATACGCATCCTCACGCACTGAAACTCATACATACCGACCTAAAAAACCTAATCCAAACCATACTCATTATACCCGCCTATACACACTCATATCCATCCTAATCCATGCATGCTCACTCATACCCACCCATACCAACCACCATCCATCTATACCCACTAATATCTACCCCTACCTATCCCCATTCACTCATACCATATACACCCCCCATACTTATATATACTAATACAAACCCATTACTACCCCTTCATACCTACCCATACCCATTCTTTCGCACCCCCATCCTCCATACATACCCATAACCATACTTACCCACTGAAACTCACCCATATAGATCGAAACTACCTATACCCTACTATACCTAATTATACTTTCTACTTAAACTTACCTATACCTATACAAAACTACCTAAACCTATCCAAACCAACCCAAACCAACTCATACCCATCCAAATCACCTATAAGAACTTATACCCACCCTCACCCTACCCACATCACGTCCTACTCATTTATACCAACTTGTACCTATTTATACCCACCATATGCACCCCACTTTCCTAACCATATATATACCAACCCCAATCCACTAATACCCAACACAACCCACCCATACATATCGTCATCTATCGAAACCCATATATACCTACCCCGCCTTATCCATACCTACCTTGACCTATGTATGCCCATCTATACCGACCCTAACCTATCCATATGCACTTTTACCCACCTATATATATCCCTACCCACTATACCAACCAATACCTACCCTTATCCAACTAGACCCACCCTCAACCACCAAAACCAACCCTTACCTATCCTAACCCACTCATACCAACCTCGACCCATTCATACCCGCCCCAACCAACTCATACCCACCCATACCTACCATTTTATAGCTTTATATATCCCTACCCTACTATACCCCCCTAAATCTACCTTATACCCCCTATTCTACCCTATACCCACCTCAAACCAACACCCACCCCGCCATACTTACCAATTCATACCTCTTCCCACCCTTACTTACTTGTACCCACCCATATATATCCCCACATACCCATACCCACGCCTATATGCCCATACATAAATATAATCACCCATACCCATCCTCACCTACTGAAACTTACACATACCTACCCAAAAATAACCCAATCCAATCCATACCCATTTATACCTGCCCATACATACACATACCTATCCTAATCCATGCATACTCACTTATACCCACCACCATCCATTTATACCCACTAATATCTAAGCCTACCAACCCCCATTCACCCATACCAAGCCCATCCCCCATACCTATCCATACCAATACAAACCTATTACTACCCCTTTATACCTATCCATACCCATTCTTACCCATCCTCATCCTCTATACATACCCATACACATACTTACCCATCGAAACTCACCCATAGTGATCCGAAACTACCTATACCCTCCCATACCTACTTATACCTATTCATACCCACCAAATCCTATCTATATATAGCTATACCTATTTATACTCACCCATACATAATAAAACCCATATATGTTGGCTTTAATCCATATTTACCCATAGATACACCCCCACACTAACTCATATCCATCCAACCAACCCATAACAACTCATACCCATGCTTACCCTATCCATATCCAGTCCAACTCATTCATACCCACCCGTACCCATCTATACCCATGTATATGAACCCCACCTACCTAACCATATGTATACCAACCCCAACGCACTCATACGCAAGATAACCCACCTATAACTATCGTCATCTATCCAAACCCATCCACACCCACCCCTACTTATCTATACCCACATCAACTCACCTATACCCATCTATACCGACCCCGACCTATCTATACACACTTATACCTACTAATATAGATCACTACGCACCATACCAACTAATACCTACCACCACTCACCCAGACCAACCCTCAACCACCAAAACCCACCCATACCTACCCTAACCCGCTCAAACCAAACTCGACCCACTCATACCCACACCAACCCACTCATACCCACCCATACCTACCCATTCCTAGCTTTATATATCTCCACGCCACTATACCCCCCTTATCCACCTTATACCCCCAATTCTATCCTATACCCACTTCAAACCAATACCAACCCAGCCACACTTACCTATTCATACATCCTCCTATCCTTACTAGCCTGTACCAACCCATACCCATCCCCACATACCCATACCCAACCCTATATGCCCATACATACATATAATCACCCATACCCATCGTCATTTACTGAAACTCACACATACCTACCCAAACAAACCAAATCCAATCCATACCCATTCATACCCGCCCATACATATTTATACCTATCCTAATCCATGCATACTCACTCATACCCACCTATACCCTCATTCATCCATACCACGCCCACTCCCCATATATATCCATACCTATACAAACCCATTACTACCCCTTCATACATACCCATACCCATTTTTATATACCCCTATCCTCCATACATACCCATACCCATACTTACCCACCGAAACTCATCTATACAGATCCGAAACTACCTATACCCTTCCATACCCACTTATACCTATACATACCCACCAAATCCTATCTGTACATAGCCATACCCATTTATACCCACCCATATATATCGAAACCCACCTATGTTGGCTCAAATCCACTATTACCCAAATATATACCCCTATACCCACCAAAACCTATGCCCATTAAATAAAACTTACCCATACCTATCTGAACCCACGTAAACCGACACAAACTAATATAAATTAACTCATACCCATCCAACCCACCCATAACAACTCATACTCACCCTCACCCTACCCATACCTAGTCTAATTTATTATATGTATACCAACCTCAACCTACTCATACCCAATACAACCCACGAATACCTATTGTCACCTATACAAACCAACCCATACCTACCCCTACTTTTCTATACCCACCTCGACCTACCTATGCCCATCTATACACACCCCAACCTACCCATACATACTTATACCCACCTATATGTATCCATACCCACAATACCAACCAATACCTACCCCCACTCACCTAAACCCACCTGCAACTAACAAAACCTACTCATACCTACCCTAACCCGCTCATACCAACCTCGACCCACTCATACCCGCCCCAACCCACTTATATATATCCAAACCTACCCTTTCCTAGCTTTATACAACCTATCCCCACTATACCCCCCAATATCTACTATATACCCCCCATAGTACCCTATACCCACCTCAAACCAACAGCCACACTTGCCCATTCATACCTCTTCCCACCCTTACTTATTTGTGCCCACCTATATCATTTCCCATATACCCAAACCCATCACTATATGGCCATATATATATATATAATCACCCATACCCATCCTCACCCACTCAAACTGACACATACCTACCTAAAAAAACCCAATCCAATCCATACCTATTCATACCTGCCCATACACACTCATACCCATCCTAATTCATGCATACTCACTCATACCCACCAATACCAACCATCATCCATCTATACCCACAAATATCTATCCCTATCTACCCCCATTCACCCATATCATGCCCATCGCCCATACCTATCCATACAAATATAAACCCATTACTACTACTTCATACCTACCCATATCTATTCTTACTTACCCCCATCCTCTATACATACCCGTGCCCATACTTACCCACCGAAACTCACCCATACAGATCCGAAACTACTTATACCCTCGTATACTAACTTATACTTATTCAAACCCACCAAATCCTATCTATACATAGCCATACCCAATTATACCCATCAACTAAAACTTACCTATACCTACCTAAACCCACGTAAACCCATCCAAACCAACTCAAACCAATTCATACCCATCTAATCCACCCATAAGAACTCATACCCACCCTCACCCTATCCATACCCAGTCCAACTCATTCATACCCACCCGTACCTATCTATACCCACCCATATATACCCCACCCACCTAACCATATATATACCAACCCCAACCCACTCATACCCAACACAACCCACCCATACCTATCGTTATCTATCCAAACCCACTCAAACCCACCCTTACTTATCTATACCCACCTCGACCTAACTTTGCCCATCTATACCCACTCCTACCTACCCATATGCACTCATACCCACTTATATATATCCTGACCTACCATACCAACCATTACCCTTCCCTACTCATCAAGACCCACCCTCAACTACTAAAAACCATGTATACCTACTCTAACCCGCTCATACCAACCTTGACCCACTCATACCTGCCCCAACCCACTCATACCCACCCGTACATACCCTTTCCAAGCTTTATACATCCCCACGCCACTATACCCCCCATATCCACCTTATACCCCCTATTCTACCCTATACCCACCTCAAACCAATACTCATCTAGCCACACTTACCTATTCATACCCCCTCCTATTCTTACTTACTTATACCCACCGATACCCATCCATATATACCCATACCAACCCCTATATGCCTATACATACATATAATAACCCATACCTATCCTCACTCACTGAAACTCACACATACCTACCCAAAAAAATCAATCCAATCTATACCCATTCATACCCGCCCATACATACGTATACTCATCATAATTCATGCATACTCACTCAGACACACCCATACCCACCACCATCCATCTATACCCACTAATATCTACCTCTACCTATCCCCATTTAACCATACCACGCCCACCCCCCATACCTATCCATACCAATACAAACCTATTACTACCCCTTCTTACCTACCCATACCTATTTTTATCCACCCCCATTATCCATATATACCCATACCCATACTTACCCACCGAAACTCACCCATACCGATCCGAAATTACATATACCCTCCCATACCCACTTATACTTACTCCTACCTATCAAATCCCATCGATACATAGCCATACCCTTTTATACCCACCCATACATACCGAAACCCAACTATATTGGCTCAAATCCACCTTTACCCATAGATACACCCCATTACCCACAACAACTTACGCACATCAACTAAAACTTACCCATACCTACCTAAACCCATATAAACCCACCCAAACTAACACATACCTATGCAACCCACCCATAACGACTCATACCTACACTCACCCTACCCATACCCATACCCAGTCCAATTCATTCATAACCACCCATACACATCTATAACCAATATATGTACCCTACCCATCTAACCATATATATACCAACCCCAACCTACTCATAGCTAATACAACCCATCCATACCTATCGTCATCTATCTAAACCTACTCATACTCACCCCTACTTATCTACACCTACCTCGACCTACCTATACGCATCTATACCTACCCCAACCTACCTATACATACTCATACCCATATATACGTATCCCTACCCACCATACCAACTAATACCCACCCCTACTCACCCAGACCCACCCTCAATCTCCAAAACATACCCATAACTACCCCAACCCGCTCATACTAACCTAGACCCATATATACCCACCTCAATACTCATACCCACCCATACCTACCCTTTTCTAGCTTTATACATCACCACCCTACCATACCCCCCATATCCACCTTATACCATCCGTTCTACCCCATGCCCACTACAAACTAATACCCACCCAGCCGCACTTACCCATTCATACCTTCTCTCATCCTTACTTACTTGTACCCACCCATACCCATCCCTACATACCCATACCCACCCCTATTTGCCTATACATATATATAATCACCCATACCCATCCTTACCCACAGAAACTCATATATACCTACCAAAAAAACTCAATCCAATCCATACCCACTCATACCCGCCCATACACACTCATATCCATCATAATCTATGCATACAGACTAATACCCACCACCATCCATCTATACCCACTAATATCTACCCTTACCTACCCCTATTCACCTATACCATGCCCACCCCTATACCTATCCATACCAATACAAACCCATTACTACCCCTTTATACCTACCCATACCTATTCTTACCTACCCTCATCCTCTATACATACTTATATCCATACTTACCCACTGAAACTAACTCATACATATCCAAAACTACCTATACCCTCCCATACCCAATTATACCTACTCATACCCACAAAATCCTATATGTATATAGCCATACCCATTTATACCCATCCATATAAACTGAAACCTACTTATGCTGCCTCAAATCCACCTTTACCTATAGATACACCCCCATACACATCATAACCTATGCCCATCAACTGAAACTTGCCCATACCTACCCGAACCCACCCAAACTAACTCAAACCCATCCAACCCATGCATAATAACTCATACCCATCCCAACCCTACCCATGCCTAGTCTAACTCATTCATACCCACCCGTACCTATCTATACCCACCCATATGCACCCCACCTACCTAACCATATATATACCAACCCTAACCCACTCATACCTAACACAACCCACCCATACCTATCGTAGTCTATCCAAGCCCACCCATACCTACCCCTACTTATCTATACCCACATTGACCTACCTATACCTATCTATACCCACCCCAACCCGCTCATACTAACCTCGACCCACTCATACCCACCATAACCCACTTATACCCACCCATACCAACCCTTTCCTAGCTTTATACATCTCTACCCTACCATACCACTAAATATCTACCTTATACCCCCATTCTACCCCATACCTACCTCAAACCAACACCCACCCAACCACACTTATCTATTCATACGTCCTTCAATCCTTACTTACTTGTACCCACCCATACCCATCCTTATATACCCATACACACCCGTATATGCCTATATATACATATAATAACCCATACACATCCTAACTCGTACCTATACAAAAAAATCGAATCCAATCCATACCCATTCATACCCGCCCATACACACTTATACCAATTCTAATCCATGCATACACACTCATACCTACCCATACGCATTGCCATCCATTTATACCACCTAAAATCTACCCCTACCTACGCTCATTCACTCATACCATGCCCACCTCTCATATCTATCCATACCAATACAAACCCATTACTACCCATTCATACTTACCCGTACCCATTCTTACCCACCACGATCCTCCATACATACCCATACCTATATTTACCCACCGAAACTAACCTATACAGTTCCGAAACTATTTATACCCCCTGATACACACTTATATCTACTCATACCCACCAAATCCTATATGTATATAGACATACCCATTTATACCCACCCATACACACCAAAACCAACCTATGCCTGCTTAAATCCACCTTTACCTACAGATACTCTCTATACCCACCACAACCTATGCCGATCAACTGAAACTTACCTATACCTACCCTAACCCACCTAAACCTATCTAAACCAACCCAAACCAACTCATACCCATCCAACCCACCCATAAAAACTCAAACCTACCCTCACCATACCCATACCCAGTCCAACTCATTCATACCTACCCACACCCATCTATACCCACCCATATACACCCCACCCACCTAACCATATGTATACCAACCCTAACCCACTCATACCCAATACAACCTACCTATACCTATCATTATCTATCCATACCCACCCCTACTTATACATCCCCACCTTGACCTACCTATGCCCATCTATACTACCCAACATACCTATACGTACTCATACCCACCCATATGTATCCCTACCCACCATACGAACCAATACCCACCCCCACTTACCTAGGCCAACCATCAACCACCAAAACCTACTCATATCGACCCCAACCCGCTCATACCAAACTCGACCCATTTATACCCATCCCAATCCACTCATACCCACCCATACCTACAATTTGCTAGCTTTATACATCCCCACCCCACCATACCTCCCTATATCCACCATATACCCCCCCATTCTACCCCATACCTACCTCAAGCCAATACCCACCTAGGCATACTTACCCATTCTTATCTCCTCCTACCCTGACTTACTTGTACCCACTCATACTCATCCCTATATACCTAAACCCACCCTATACGTCAGTTTATACATATAATCACCCATACCGATCCTCACCCACTGAAGCTCACACATACCTACCCAAAAAAACCCAATCCAATCCTTACCCATATATACCCGTCCATACACACTCATACCCATTCTAATCCATGCATACTCACTCATACCCACCCATACCCACCACCATCCATCTATACTCACTAATATATACCTCGATCTACCCCCGTTCACCCATACCACGCCCATCCCCCAAACCTATCCATACCAATACAAACCAATTACTACCCCTTCATACATACCCATACCCATTCTTACCCACCACCATCCTCCATACATACCCATACCTATACTTACCCATCGAAACTCACCCATACAGATCCAAAACTACCAATAACCTCCTATACGTACATACACCTACTCATACCCACTAAATCCCATCCGTACATAGCCATACTTATTTATACCCACCTATACATACCGAAACCAACCTATGCCGGCTCAAATCCACCTTTACCCATAGATACACCTCGATACCAACCATAACCCATGCCTATCAACTGAATTTTACCCATACCTACCCAAACCAACCTAAACCTACCTAAACCAACCCAAACTAACTCATACTTATCCAACCTACCCATAATAATGCATACCCACCCTCACCCTACCCATACCTAGTCCAACTCATTCATACTCACCTATACCCATCTATACCCACCCATATGCACCCCACCAATCTAACCATATATATACAAACCCCAACCCACTCATACCCAATACAAACCACCCATACATATCGCCATCTATCCAAACCTACCCATACCCATACCTACTAATCTGTACCCACCTCGACCTACCTATACCCCTCTATACCCACCCCTAACTTACCCATACGCACTTATACCCACCTATATATATCCCTACACACTATACCAACCAATACCCACCACCACTCACCTAGACCCACCTTTAACCGTCAAAACCAACCTATACCTACCCCAACCAACTCATGTCAACCTCGATAAACTCATACCTGCCTCAACCAACTCATACCCACCCATACCTACCCTTTCCTAGCGTTATACATCCCCACCCCCCCATATCTACCATATACCCCCCATTCTACCTCATACCCACCTCAAACCAACACCCACCCAGCCACACTTACCCATTCATACCTCCTTCCATCCTTACTTATTTGTATACACCCATATATATCCCCACATATCTGTATATACCGCTATATGCCCATACATATATATAATAACCCATACCCATCCTCACCCATTGAAACTCAAACATACCTACCCAAAAAAACCCAATCGAATCCGTACACATTTATACACGCTCATACACACTCATACCTATCCTAATTCATGCATATTCACTCATACCCACCCATACCCACCACCATCCATCTATACCCACTAATATCTACCCCTACCTATCCCCATTCAACCATACCATACCCACCCCCCATATCGATCTATACCAATACAAACCCATTACTACCCCTTCATACCTACCCATACCAATCCTTACCCACCCCCATCCTCCATAGATACCCTTACTTACCCATCAAAACTTACCCATACAGATCCGAAACTACCTATAACCTCCCATACATACTTATACCTACTCATACCCACCAAATTCTAGTTGTATATAGCCATACCCATTTATACCCAACCACACACACCAAAGCCCACCAATGCCGGCTCAAATCCACCTTTACCTATAGATACACCACCATACCTACTACAACCCACGCCCATCAACTAAAACTTACCCATACCTATCCGAACCCACCTAAACCCATCCACACTAACTCATACCCATCCAACCCACCCATAACAACTCATACCTACCCTCACCCTACCCATACCCAGTCCAACTCATTTATACCCACCAGTACCTATCTTTACCTACCCATATGCATCACCCACTTAACCATATATATACCAATCCCAACCAACTTATACCACATACAACCTACCCATACCGATCGTCATCTGTCCAAACCCACTCATACCCACCCCTAATTATCTATACCCACCTCGACCTACATATGCCCATCTATACCAACCCCAACCTACCCATACATATGCATAGCCACCTATATATATCCCTACCCACTATACCAACTAATACCCACCCCCACTAACCCAGACCCACCATCAACTACCAAAACCTACCCATACCTACCCCAACCCGCTTATACTAACCTTGACCCACTCATACCCACCCATACCAACCCTTTCCTAGCTTTATACATCCCCACCACACCATACCCCCCATATCCACTTTACACCCCCTATTTTACCCTATACCCACCTCAAACCAATACCCACCTAGCCACACTTACCCATTCATACCTCCTACCACTTTTACTTACATGTACCTACCCATATCTATCTCGACATACCCATACCCACCCATATATACCCATACATATATATAATCACCCATACCCACCCATATATACCTATACATATATATAATCACCCATACCCATCCCTACATACCCATACCCACCCCTATATACCTATACATACATATAATCGCTTACACATCCTCACCAACTGAAAGTCACACATACCTACCCAAAAAAACCCAATTTATTCCATACCCATTCATACCCGCCTATACACACTTATACCCATCATAATCCAAGCATACTCACTCATACCCACCACCATCCATCTATACCTACTAATATCTATCCTTATCTACCCCCATTCACCTATACCATGCCCATCCCCTATACCTATTCATACCAATACAAACCCATTACTACACTTTCATACCTACACATACCCATTCTTACCCACCCCCATCCTCCATACATACCATACCCATACTCACCCACTGAAACTCACCCATATAGCTTCGAAACTACCTATACCGCCCCATACCCATTTATACCTACTCATACCCAATAAATCTCATCTGTACATAGCCTTACCCATTTATACCCACCATAAACAACGAAACCTGCCTATACCGACTTAAATCCACCTTTACCCTCAGATACACCCCCATACCCACCACAAGACATGCCCATCAAATGAAACTTACCCATACTTACCTGAACCCATCTAAACCTACTCAAACTAATCCAAACCTACGCATCCAACCCACCCATAACAACTCATACCCACCCTCACCCTACGCATACCCAATCCAACTCATTCATACCCACTCGTACCCATATATACTAACCTATATACACCCCACTTATCTAACCATATATATACCAACCCCGACCTACGCATACCAAGCACAACCCACCCACATCATTCGTCATCTATACAAACCCACGCATACCCACCCCTACTTATCTATACCCACCTTAACCTATCTATGCCCATCAGTACCCACTCCAACCTACCTATATATACTCATACCCTCCAATATGTATCCCTACCTACCATACCAACCAATAGCTACCACCACTCACCCAGACCCACCCTTAACCACCAAAACTCATATATACCTATCCCAACACGCTCATACCAACCTCGAACCACTCATACCCACCCCAACCCACTCACACCCACCCAAACCTACTCTTTTCTAGCTTTATACATCCCCACTCCACCATACCCCCCCATATCCACCTTATACCCCCTATTCTACCCTATACCCATCTCAAACCAATACCCACGCAGCCATACTTACCCATTCATACCACCTCCCACCCTTACTTACTTGTACCCATCCATACCCATCCCCATACACCCATACCCACACTTATATACCCATACATACATATAATAACTAATTCCCATCCTCACCTACTGAAACTCGCATACCTACCCAAAAAAACCCAATCCAATCCATACCCATTTATACCATCCATACACACTCATACCCATCATAATCCACGTATACTCACTCATACCCACCCATACCGACCACCATCCATCTATACCTACTAATATCTATGCCTACCTACCCCCTTTTACCCATACCATACCTAGCCCCACGCCTATCCATACCAATATAAACCCTTTACTACCCCTTTATACCTACCCATACCCATTCCTACGCACCCTTATCCTCTATACATACCCTTACCCAAACTTACTAAAAATCACCCATTCAGATCTGAAACTACCTATACCCTCCCACACCTACTTATACCTACTCATACCCATCGAATCCCATCTTTACATAGCCATACCCATATATACCCACCTATATACACCGAAACCAACCTATGCCGTCTCAAATCTACCTATACCTATAGATACACCCCCATACCCACCATAACCAATGTCCATCAACTGAAACTTAGCCATACCTACTTGAACCCACCTAAACCCACCCAAACTAACCCAAACCAACTCATACCCATACAACTAACCATAACAACGCATACCCACCCTCACCCTATCTATACCTAGTCCATCTCATTCAAACCCACCTACACCCATCTATACCCACCCATATGTACCCCAGCCACCTAACCATATGTATACCAACCCCAACCCACTCATACCCAATACAACCCATCCATACCTATCGTCATATATCCAAACCAACCCAGACTTACCCCTACTTATCTATACCCACCTCAACCTACCTATGTCCAACTATACCTACCCCAACCTACTCATACGTACTCATACCTACCAATATATATCCCTACATACCATACCAACTAATACCCACCCCCACTCACACAGACCTACCCCCTACCACAAAAACCCACCCATGCCTACCCCAGCCATCTCATACCAACCTCGACCCACTCATACCCGCCCCAACCCACTCATACCCATACACACCTACCCTTTCCTAACTTTATACATCCTTATCCTACCATACCCCCATATATCCACTTTATACCCCCCATTCTACCCTATACCTACCTCAAACCAACACCCACCCAGCCATACTTACCTATTCATATCTCTTCCCATCCTTACTTACTTGTACCCACCCATACTCATCCCCATATATCCATACCTACCCCTATATGCCCATAAATATATATAATCACCCATACCCATCTTCACCAACTGAAACTCACACATACCAACCCAAAAAAACCCAATCCAATCCATACTCATTCATACTCGCCTATACACACTCATACCCATCATAAAGTATGCATACTCGTTTATACCCACCCATACCCACTACTATCCATCTATACCCACTAATATCCACCCTTACCTACGCCCATTCACGTATACCACACCCACCTCCCATACCTATCCATACCAATACAAAGTTATTACTACCTCTTTATACCTACGCATACCCATTCTTACCCACCCTCATCCTCCATACATACCTATACCCATACTTAACCACCGAAACTCACCCAAACAGATCTGAAACTACTTATGCCCTCTCAAACCAATTTATACTTACTCATACCCACCAAATCCTATCTGTATATAGCCATACCAATTTATACCTACCCATACACACCGAAACCCACCTTTATCGGCTCAAATCCACCTTTACCCATAGATACACTCCTATACCTACCATAACCCATGCCCATCAATTGAAACTTAACCATACCTACCCGAACCCACCTAAACCTACCCAAACCATCCCAAACCAACTCATACCCATCCAACCAACCTATAACAACTCATACCCACCCTCACCCTACCCATACCTAACCTAACTCATTCATACCCACCCGTACCCATTTTTACCTACCCATATACAACCCACCCATCTAACCATATAGCAATCCTAACCAACTTATACCTAACATAACCTACACATACCTATCGTTATCTATCTAAACCTACCCATACCCACCCCTACTTATCTATACCCGCCTCGACCTACCTATGCCCATCTATACCCACCCCAACCTACCCATACATACTCAAACCCACATATATGTATCCTTACCTACCATACCAAACAATACTCGCACTCACTCACCTAGACCTACCTCTCAACCACTAAAACCAACCATACCTACCCAACCCACCTATACCAATCTTGACCCACTCATACTCGCCCCAACCCACTCATACCTACTTATACCTACCCTTTCCTAGCTTTATACATCCCTACCCTACCATACCCCCCTATATCCACTTTATACCCCCCATTCTACTCCATACCCACCTCAAACCAATACCACCTAGCCACACTTACCTATTCATACGTCCTCCCACCTTTACTTACTTGTACCCACCCAAACCCATCCCCACATACCCATACCCATACCTATATGCCCATACATACATATAATCGCCCATACCCATCCTCACCCACTGAAACTCATACATACATACCCAAAAAAATCCAATCCAATCCATATCTATTCATACCCACCCATACATACTCATACCCATCATAATCTATGCATACTCACTCATACCAACCCATACCCACTATCATCCATCTATACTCACTAATATCTAACCCTATCTACCGCCATTCACCCATACCACGTCCACCCACCATACCTATCTATAGCAATACAAACCCATTACTACCTTTTCATACCTACTCATACCTATTCTTACCCACCCCTATCCTCTATACATACCCATACCCTTACCCACGAAAACTCACCCATATAGCTCTGAAACTAACTATACCCTCTCATACCCACTTATACATACTCATACCCACCAAATACCATTTGTAGATTGCCATACCCATTTATACCCACCCATACACAACGAAACCCACCTATATCGGCTCAAATCTACTTTTACCCACAAATACACCCCCATACTCACTATAACTCACGTCCATCAATTGAAACTTATCCATACCTACCCAAACTAACCTAAACCTATCCAAACCAACTCATACCCCTCCAACCCACCTATAATAACTCATACCCACTCTCACCCTATCCATACACAGTCCAAGTCATACATATCCACCCATACCTATTTATACTCACCTATATACACCCAACCCACCTAACTATATATATACCAACCCCAACCTACTTATACCCAACACAACTTATGCATACCTATCGTCATCTATCTAAACCTACCCATACCCAATCCTATTTATTTATACCCACCTCGACCTACCTATGCCCATCTATACCCACCATAACCGACCCATACGTACTCATACCCACCTATATGTATCCCTACCCACCATACTAATAAATACCCACCCCCACTCATGTAGACCCACCTTCAACTACCAAAACCCACACATAACTGCCCCAACCCGCTCATACCAATCTCGACCCACTCATACCCGCCCCAACCCACTCATACCCACCCATACATACGCTTTCCTAGCTTTATACATCCTCACCCCACCATACCACCCCATATCTACTTAATACCCCACATTCTACCCTATATCCACTTCAAACTAATATCACCTAGCCACACTTACCCATTCATACCTCATTACACCCTTACTTACTTAAACCCACCCATACCCATACCAACCCCTATATGCCCATACATATATCTAATCACCCATACCTATCCTCACCCACTGAAACTCACACATACCTACCCAAAAAAACCCAATCCAATCTATACCCATTCATACTAACCTATACACACTCATACCCATCCTAATCCATACATACTCACTCATACACACCCATACCTACCACCATCCATCTATACCCACTAATATCTACCCCTATTCACCTATACTACGTCAACCCCCCATACATATCCAGACCAAGACAAACCCATTACTACCTCTTCATACTTACCCATACCCATTCTTACCCACCACTATCCTCCATAAATACCCATACCTATGCTTACCTATCGAAACTCACCCATATAGCTCCGAAACTACCTATACCCTCCCATACCCACTTATACCTACTCATACCCACCAAATCCCATATGTACATAGCGATACCCATTTATACCCATCGATACACAATAAAACCTATCTATGTTGGCTCAAATCTAACTTTACCCATAGATATATCCCTATACCCACCACAACCCACGCTCATCAAATGAAACTTACCCATTTCTACCCGAAACTACCTAAACCCACCCAAACCAACCCAAACCAACTCATACCCATCCTCACCCTACCCATACCTAGTATAACTCATTCATACCTATCCGCACTCATCTATACCCACCTATATGCAACCTACTCACCTAACCTTATATATACCAATCCCGACCCACTCATATCTAATACAACCCACCCCATACCTATCGTCATCTATCCAAACCTACCCATACCTACCCCTACTTATCTATACCCACCTCGACTTACATATACCTATCTATACCCACCCCAACCTACCCATATATACTCATACCAACCTATATGTATCTCTACCCACCAAACCAATACCAACCCCCACTCACCCAGACCCACCCTTAACCACTAAAAGCCACCCATACCTACCCCAACCCGTTCATACCAACCTCGACCTACTCATACCCACACCAAACCAACTTATACCCACCCCTACCCTTTCCTAGCTTTATACATCCCCACTCCACAATACCCCCCATATCCACCTTATACCCCCTATTCTACCCCATACCCACCTCGAACCAATACCCACCCAGCCACACTTACCCATTCATACCTTCTCCCATCGTTACTTATTTGTACCCACCCATACTCATCCCCACATACCCATACCCACCCCTATATGCCCATACATACATATAATCACCCATACCCATCCTCACCCATTGAAACACATACATACCTACCTAAAAAAATCCAATTCAATCCATACCCAATTATACCCACCCATAAACACTCATATCTATCCTAATCCATGCATACTCACTCATACCAACCCGTACACTCCCCCATCCATCTATACCCAGTAATATCTACCCATACCTACCCCCATTCACCCGTACCATGCCCACCCCCCATATCTATTGATACCAATATAAACCCATTACTACTCCTTCATACCTACCTATACCCATTATTACCCCCCCATCCTCCATACATACCAATACCCATACTTCCACTGAAACTCACCCATTAAGATCTGAAACTACCTATACCCTCCAATACCCACTAATACCTATTCATACCTACCAAATCCTATCTTTATATAGCCATACCTATTTATACCCAAGCATACACACCGAAACCCACCAATACCGGCACAAATCCACCTTAACCTACGGATAAACCCCTACACCCACCATAGCTCATATCTACCAACTGAAATTACCAATACCAACCTGAACATATCTAAACCCACCCAAACTAACCCAAAACTAGTCATACCCATCTAACCCACCCATAATAACTCATACCCACCCTCACCCTATCCTTACCCTGTCCAACATATTCATACCCACCCATATCTATCTATACCCACCCATATGCACCTCACCTACCTAACCATATATATACCAATCCCAACCCACTCATACCCAACACTACCTACGCATACCTATCGTCATATATCCAAACCCACCCATACCTACCCCTACTTATCTATACCCACCTTGAAATACCTATGCCCATTTATACCCACCCCATCCTATCCATACACATTCATACCCACCTATATGTATCCCTACCTACCATACCAATAAATACCCACCCCTACTTGCCCAGACTTACTCACAACCACCAAAACCGACCATACCTACCCCAACCAGCTCATACCAACCTCGACCTACTCATACCCGCCCCGACCCACTCATACCCACCTATACCTATGCTATCCTAGCTTTATATATCCTCACCCCACCATACCCCCTATATCCACCTTATACCCCCTATTCTACCCTATGCCTACCTCAAACCAATACCCACCCAACCATACTTACCCATTCATACCTTCTCCCATCCTTACTTACTTGTACCCACCCATACCCATCCCCATATACCCATACGCACCCCAATATGCCCATACATATATATAATCACCCATAACCATCCTCACCCACTGAAACTCACATATGCCTACCCAAAAAAACACAGTCCAATCCATACTTATTTATACCCGCCTATACACACTCATACCCATCCTAATCCAAGCATACTCACTCATACCCACGCATACCCAAGACCATCCATCTATACCCACTAATATCTACCCCTTCCTACCCCCATTCACCCATACCTCGCCTACTCCCCATACCTATCCATACCAATACAAAACCATTACTACCCCTTTATACATACGCATACCCATTATTACCCAACCCAATCCTCCATACATACCTATACCCATACTAACCCATCGAAACTCACCCATACAGATCTGATACTTCCTATACCCTCTTATACCAACTTCTACCTACTCATACCTACCAAATCCTATATGTACATAGCCATACGCATTAATACCTACCCATACATACCGAAACCCACCTATGCTGGCTCAAATCCACTTTTACCCACAGATACACCCCCATACCCACCACAACCCACTCCTAACACTGGAACTTACCCATATCTACCAGAACCAACCTAAACCCACACGAACTAACCCAAACCAACTCATACCCATCCAACCCACCCATAACAACTCATACCAACCCTCACCCTACCCATACCCAGTCCAACTCATTGATACTCACCTGCACCCATTTATACCTACCCATATGTACCCCACCCACCTAACCATATATATACCAACTCCAACCCACTTATACCTAACATAACCTACCCATACCTATCGTCATCACCCCTACTTATCTATATCGACCTCGACCTACCTATGCCCATCTATACCTACCCCAACCTACCCAAACATACTCATACCCACCAATATGTATCCCTACCCACACCATACCAACCAATACCGACCCCCACTAACCCAGACCCACCCTCAACCACCAAAACTAACCCATACCTACCCTAACCTGCTCATATCAACCTCGACCCATACTTACTTGCCCCAATCCACTCATACCTGCCCCAACCCATGCTCATCAACTGAAACTAACCCATACTTACCCGAACCTACCTAAACCCACCCAAACCAACTCATACACATCTAACCCACCCATAACAACTCATATACACCCACACCCTACCCATACCTAGTCCAACTTATTCATACCCACTCGCACCTATCAATACCTACCCATATGCACCCTACCCAACTAACCATATGTATACCAATCCTAACCAACTTATACCTAACACTACCCACCCATATATATTGTCGTCTATCCAAACCCACCCATACCCTCCCCTACTTATCTATACCCACCTCGACCTATCTATGCCTATTTATACCCACCCTAACTTACCCATACGTACTCATACCCACCTATGTGTATCCCTACTTACCATAGCAACTAATACCTACCCCCACTCACCCAGACCCACCCTCAATCACCAAAACCTACCTATACCTACCCTAACAGGCTCATACAAACCTCAACCCACTCATACACGCCTCAACCTACTTATACCCACCCATACCTACCCTTTTCGAGCTTTATACATCCCTACCCTACTATACCCCCCCATATCCACTTTATACCCCTATTCTATCCCATACCTACCTCAAATCAATACCCACATAGCCACATTTACCTATTCGTGCCTCCTCCCATACTAACTTGTACCCACCCTTACCCATCCCCACATACTCATACCCACCCATTTATGCCCATACATATATATAATCACCCATACCCATCCTCACCCACTAAAACTCATACATACCTACCAAAAAAAACCTAATCCAATCTATACCCATTCATACCCACCCATACACACTCATACCCATCCTAATCCATACATACTCACTCATACCCACCCATACCCACCCATACACACTCATACCCATCCTAATCCATACATACTCACTCATACCCACCCATACCCACCACCATCCATCGATACCCACTAATATCTACCCCAACCTACCCCCATATACCTATACCATGCCCACCCCCTATACCAATACAAGCCCATTACTACCCTTTATACGACCCATACCCATTCTTACCCACCTTCATCCTCTATACATACCCATACCCATACTTACCCACCGAAACTCACCCGTAAAGATCCGAAACTACATATACCCTCCCATACCTACTTATACCTACTCATATCTACCAAATCCCATCTGTACATAGCCATACCTATTTATTTCCACCCATACACACCAAAACCTACCTAGACCAGCTCAAATTAACCTTTACCAACAAATATACCCCCATACCCACCACAACCCATGCCCATAAATGAAACTTGCCCATACCTACATGAACCCACCTAAACCCACCCAAACAAACCCAAACTAATTCATACCTATCTAACCCACCCATAAAAACTCATACCCACTCTCACCCTACCCATACATAGTCTAACTCATTCATACACACCTGCACCCATCTATAACTACGTATATGTACCTAACCCACCTAACCATATATATACCAACCCTAACCCTCTTATACCCAAAACAAACCACCCATACCTATCGTCATCTATCCAAACCCACCCATACCTACCCCTACTTATCTATACCCACCACGACCTACCTATGCCCATCTATACCCACCCCAACCTACCTATACGCACTCATACCCACCTACATGTATCCCTACCCACCATACCAACCCCCACTCACCCAGACCCACCCTTAATACCCAAAACCTACCCAAACCTACCCCAACCTACTCATACCAATCTTGAACCACTCATACCCGCCCCAACCCACTCATACCTACCTATACCTACCCTTTCCTAGTTTTATACATCCCCACCCTACTATACCCCACCCATAACCTCTTTATACCCCCCATTCTACCCTATACCCACCTCAAAACAATACCCACCTAGTCACACTTAACTATTTATATCTCCTTCCACCCTTACTTACTTGTACCCACCCATACCCAGACCCAACTGTATATGCCCATACATACATATAATCACCCATACCCATCCTCACCTACTGAAACTCATATATACCTACCCAAAAAAACCCAATTCAATCCATACCCATTCATACTCGCCCATACACGCTCATACCCATCCTAATCCATGCATACTCACTCATACCCACACATACCTACCACCATCCTAATCCATGCATACTCACTCATACCTACCCATACCTACCACCATCCATTTATACCCACTAATATCTACCCCTATTTACCTATTCACCCATACCACACCAACCCCCTATACCTATACATACCAATACAAACCCATTACAACCCCTTTATACCTACACATACCGATTCTTATATACCCCCATCCTCTATACATACCCATACCTATACTTACACATCGAAACTCACCCATATAGCTTTAAAACTATAAATACCCTATCATACACACTTATACCTACTCATACCCACCAAATCCTATCTGTACATAAGTATATCCATTTATACCCACCCATACACAACGAAACCTACTTATACCAACTCAAATCCACCTTTACCCACAGATATACCCCCATACCCACCACAACCCATATTTATCAACTGAAACTTACCTATACCTACCCGAACCCACCTAAACCAACCCAAACCAACTCATACCTATCCAACCCACCCATAACAACTTATACCCACCCTCACCCTACTTATACCAAGTCCAACTCATTTATACCCACTTGCACCCATCTATAAACACCTATATGTACCCCACCAACCTATCCATATATATACCAACCCTAACCCACTCATATACAATACAACCCACCCATACCTATCGTCATCTATCCAAACCCATCCATACCCACTTCTACTTATTTATACCCACCTCGACCTACCTAGACCCATCTATACCTACCCCAACCTACTCATACCCACCTATATGTATCCCTACCCACCATACTAACCAATACCCATCCTCATTCACCCAAACTTACCCTCAACCACCAAAACTCACCTATACCTACCCCAACCAGCTCATAACAACCTCGACCCATTCATACTAACCCATACCAACCCTTTCCTAGCTTTATACATCCCCACCCTACCATACCCCCCCCATATCCACCTTATAACCCCCATTCTATCCTATACCCACCTCAAACCAATACCCACCCAGCCACACTTACTCATTCGTACCTCCTCCCACCCTTACTTACTGATACCCACCCACACCCATCCCCACATACCCATACCCACCCCTGTATGTCCATACATATATATAATCACCCATACCCATCCTCACCCACTGAAACTCATACATACCTACCCAAAAAAACCCAATCAAATCCATACCTATTCATATGCGCCCATACACACTCATACATATCCTAATCCATGCATACTCACTCATACCCACCCATACCCACCACCATCCATCTATACCTACTAATATCTACCCCTACCTACCCCTATTCCCCATAATATGCCTAACCCCCAAACCTATTTATATTCGAAACCTATTTATACAAACCCATTACTACCCTTCATACCTACCTATATCCATTCTTACCCATCCATATCCTCCATACAAACCTATACCCATACTTACCTACCGAAACTTACCTATATATATTCGAAACTACTTATACCTTCCTATACCCACTTATACCTACTCATATCCACCAAAGCTCATCTGTACATAGCCATACCCATTTATACCTACCCATACACCACAAAACCCACCTATGCTGGCTCAAATCCACCTTTACCCAAAAATACACCCCCATACACACCAAAACCCACGTCCATTAACTAAAACATATTTATACCTACCCGTACCACCTAAACCCACTCAAACCAACCCAAACCATCTCATACCTATCTAATCCATCCATAACAACTCATACCCACCCTCACCCTACCCATACCCAGTTCAACTCATTCATACCCACCAGTACCCATCATACCCACGTATACATACCCCACCTACCTAACTATATGTATACCAACCCCAACCCACTCATACCCAATACAACCTACCTATACCTATCGTTATTATCCAAACCCACCCATACCTACCCCTACTTATCTATACCCATATTGACCTATTTATACCCATCTATACCCACACCAATCTACCCATACACATTTATA
The DNA here is from genome assembly GCA_947650365.1 of Chamaelirium japonicum. NCBI lineage: Eukaryota > Viridiplantae > Streptophyta > Magnoliopsida > Liliales > Melanthiaceae > Chamaelirium > Chamaelirium japonicum. Next base: position 68,950,862 of record OX393553.1, on the reverse strand, counting down.
CCTACCAATATGTATCCCTACCCACCATATCAATAAATACCCACCCCTACTCACCCAGACCTACCCTCAATCACTAAAACCCACCCATACCTACCCTAACCAGCTCATACCAACTTCGACCCTCTCATACCCGCCCCAACCCACTCATACCAACCTATACCTATCCTTTCCTAGCTTTATACATCCTTACCACACCATACCCCCCCATATCAACCTTATACCCCCTATTCTATCTCAGGCCTATCTCAAACCAATACCTACCCAACCATACTTACCCATTCATACCACATCCCACCCTTACTTACTTGTACCCACCCTTACTATCCCCATATAACTATACCCACCCCTATATGCCTATACATATATATATAATCACCCATACCCATCCTCACCCACTGAAACTAACACATACCTATCCAAAAAAACCTAATCAAATCCATACCCATTCATACCCACCCCTACCTACCACCATCCATCTATACTCACTAATATCTACCTTTACCTACGCCTATTTACCCATACCATGCCCACCCCCCATACCTATCCATGCCAATACAAACCCATTACTACCCCTTCGTACCTACCTATACCCATTCTTAACCACCCCCATCCTTTATGCATACCCATACCCATACTTACTCACCGAAACTCACCCATAAAGCTCTGAAACTATCTATACCCTCCTATACCCATTTATTCCTACTCATACCCACCAAATCCTATTTGTACATAGCCATATTCATTTATACCCACCCAAATACAGCGAAACCCACCTATACTATCTGAAATCTACCTTTACCTATAGATACACCCCTATACACCCCATAACCAACACCCATCAATTAAAACTTACCTATACCAATCCGAACCCATCTAAAACCACACAAACTAACCCTACCCAACTCATACCTATCCAACCTACCGATAACAACTTATACCCACCCTCGCCCTACCCATACCCAATCCAACTCATTCATACCCAACCGTACGCATCTATACCCACCTATATATACCCTACCCATCTAACCATATGTATACTAACCCCAACAAACTTATACCAAATACAACCCACCTATACCTATCGTCATCTATCTAAACCCACCCATACCCACCACTACTTATCTATACCCACCACGACCAACCTATACCTATCTATACATATCCCAACCTACCCACACACACTTATACCCACCTATATATATCCCTACCCACCCCCACTAACCCAGACCCACCCTCAACTACCAAAACCCACCCATACATACGCTAACTTGCTCATACCAACCTCGACCCATTTATACCAGCCCCAACCCACTCATACCCACCCATACCAAACATTTCCTACCTTTATATATCCCCACGCTAACATACCCCCTATATCCACCTTATACCCTCTATTCTACCCTAAACCTACCTCAAACCAATACCAACCTAGCCACACTTACCCATTCATACCTTTTCCCACCCTTACTTACTTGTACCCACCCATACGCATCCCCACATACCTATACCCACCCCAATATACCCATACATATATATAATCACCTATACCCATCCTCACCAACTAAAACTTAAACATACCTATCCAAAAAAACATAATCCAATCCATACCTATTCGTACCTGTCCATATATACTCATACCTATCATAATCCATGCATACTCACTTATACTCACCCCTACCCACCATCATACATCTATACCCACTAATATCTACCCCTACCTACCCCCATTCACCCATACCACGCCTACCCCCTATACCTATCCATACCAATTCAAGCCTATTACTATCCCTTCATACCTACCCATACCCATTCATACCCACCCTCATCCTCTATACATACCTATACCTATACTTATCCACTGAAACTTACCCATACAGTTCCAAATCTACCTATACCCTTCCGTACCCACTTATACCTACTTATACCTATCAAATTCTATATGTACATAGCTATACCCATTTATACCAATCTATACCCACCCAGACCCACCCTTAACTACTAAAACTCACCTATACCTACCCCAATATGCTCATACCAACCTTGACCCACGTATACCCACCCTAACCTACTCATACCCATAGTTACCTACCCTTTCCTAGCTATATACTTCACCATACCAACATACCCCCCATACCCACTTATACCTACTCATACCCACCAAATTCCATCAGTACATAGCCATACCCATTTATACCCACCCATATACATCGAAACCTACCTATGCCGGCTCAAATCCATTTTTACCCACAGATACACCCCCAGACCTACCATAACCCACGCCCATCAATTGAAACTTACTCATACCTACTCAAACCCATCTAAACCTACCCAAACCAACTCATACCCATCCAACCCACCCATACAACTCATACCCACTTCCACCATACCCATAGCCAGTCTAACTCATTCATACCTACCCATACTCATCTATACCTACCCATATATACCCCACCTATCTAACCATATGTATACCAACCCCAACCCACGCATACCCAATACAATCCACCCATACATATTGTCATCTAGACAAATCCACCAATACACACCCCTACTTATCTATACCTATCTTGATATACCAATGCCAATCTATACCCACCCCAACCTTCTTATATGTACTCATGCCTACCTATATATATCCCTACCCACCATACCAACCAATACCCACCCCACTTACCTAGACCCACCCTCAACCACCAAAACCCACCCATACCTACCCCAACCAGTTCATACCAACCTCGACCCACCCATATTTACCCTAACCTACTCATACCCACCCATACCTACCATTTTCTAGCATTATATATCCCCACTCCACCATACCCCCCCTATATCCACCTTATACCCCTAATTCTACCCCATACCCACGTCAAACCAATACCCACCCAGCTACACTTAACCATTCATACCTCATTCCACCTTTAATTACTTATACCCATATATACCCATCCCCACATACCCATACCCATACTTATATGCCCATACCCATTCATACCCTCTCATGCACACTCATACCTATCCTAATCCATGCATACTCACTCATACCCACCCCTACCCACCACCATCCATCTATACCCACTAATATCTAACCCTACTTACCCCCATTAAGCCATACCACGCCCACCCCCCATAACTATCCATACCAATACAAACCCATTACTACTCTTTCATACCTAACCATACCCATTCTTACCCACCCTTATCCTCTATGCATACCCATGCCCATACCTACCCATCGAAACTTACCCATATAGCTCCGAAACTACCTATACCCTCCCATACCCACTTATACTTACTTATACGCACTAAATCCTATCTGTATATAACCATACCCATTTATACATACCCATACACACCGAAACCCACCTATATCGGCTCAAATCCAACTTTACCCACAGATACACCCCCATACCCACCACAACCCATGCCCATCAATTGAAACATACCTATACCAATTCGAACCCACCTAAACCCACCCAAACTAACCCAAACCAACTTTTACCCATCCAACCCACCCAAAACAACTTATACCAACCCTCACCCTACCCATACCCAGTCCAACTCATTCATACCTACCCACACCCATCTATACCTACCCATATGTACCCCACCCACCTAACCATATATATACAAACCCCAACCCACTCATACCCAATACAACTCACCCATACTTATCATCATATATCCAAACCTACCCATACCAACCTCTACTTATCTAAACTAACTTCGACCTACCTATGCCCATCTATACCCACCCCAACCTGCCCATACGTACTCATACTCACCTATATGTATCCCTACGTATAGTACCAACCAATACCCACCCTTACTCACCCAGACCTACCCTCAACCACCAAAACCCTCCCATACCTACCCCAACCTGCTTATACCAACCTTGGCCTACTCATACCCGCCCCAACCCACTCATACCTACCCTTTCCTAGCTTTATACATCCCCACCCCACGATACCCCCGCCCATATCGACCTTATACCCCTTGTTCTACTCTATACCTACCTCAAACCAACACTTACCCAGCCACACTTACTTATTCATACCTCCTCCAACCCTTACTTACTTGTACTCATCCATACATATCCCCACATATATATACCCACCCCTATATGCCCATACATATATATAATCACCCATACCCATCCTCACCCACTGAAATTCACATATACATACCCAAAAAAAACCCAATCCAATCCATACCCATTCATACATGCCCATACACACTCATACCCATCATAATCCATACATACTCACTCATACCCACCCTACTCATTACCATCTATCTATACCTACTAATATATACCCCAACCTACCCCCATTCACCCAGACCACGTCCACCCCCCCATACCTATCCATACCAATACAAACCCATTACTACCCCTTTATACCTTCCCATACCCATTCTTACCCACCCCCATTCTCCATACATACCCATACCCATACTTACCCCTATGAAACTTACCTATATAGATCCGAAACTACCTATACCCTCCCATACCTACTCATACCCACCAAATCCCATCTGTACATAGCCATACCCAATTATACCCACCGATACCCACTGAAACCCACCTATATTGACTCAAATCCACCTTTACTTATAGATTCACCAATATACCCACCACAACCCATGCCCATCAATTGAAACTTACCCATACTAACTCGAACCAACCTAAACCTACCCAAACCAACCCATACCAATTCATACCCATCCAACCCACCAATAACAACTCATACCCACCTTCACCCTACCCATACCCAGTCCAACTCATTCATACCCACTCATACCCATCTATACCCACCCATATGTACCCCACCTACCTAATCATATATATACCAAACCCAATCCACTCATACCCAACACAATACACCATACCTATCATCATCTATCCAAACCCACGTATACACACCCATACTTATCTTTATCCACCTCGACCTACCTATGCCTATCTATATCCACCCCAACCTACCCATACGCACTCATACCCACCTACATATATCCTTACCTACCATGCCAACCAATACCTATCGAAACCTGTCTATGCCAGCTCAAATCCACCTTCACCTACAGATACACCCCCATACCCATCATAACCATTGTCCACCAATTGAAACTTGGCCATACCTACCCGAACCCACCTAAACATACCCAAACCAACCCAAACCAACTTATACCTATCTAACCCACCCATAATAACTCATACCCACCCTCACTCTACCATACCCAATCCAACTATTTCATACCCATCGGTACATATCTATACCCACCTATATTCACCCTACGTACCTAACCATATATATACAAACCTCAACTAACTCATACCCAATATAACCCATCCATAAATATCGTCATCTATCCAAACCCAACCATACCCACCCCTGCTTATCTATACCCACCTCGACTTACCTATACCCATGTATACCTACCCTAACCTACCCATACATACTCATACCCACCTATATATATCCCTATGCACCATACCAACCAATACCCACCCCCACTCACCCAGACCCATCATCAACCACTAAAACCTACCCATAACTACCCTAACCTGCTCATACCAACCTCAACCCAGTCATACCCATGCCAACCCAATCTTACCCTCCCATACCTACCCTTTCCTAGCTTTATACATCCCCACCCAACCATATCCCCCCATATCCACCTTATACCACTATTCTAGCCCATACCCACCTCAAACCAAAGCACACCCGGCCATACTTACCCATTCATACCTCCTCACAGCCTTACTTACTTTTACTCATCCATACCCACCCCCACACACCCATACCTACCCCTATATGCCAATACAAATATATAATCAACCATACCTATCCTCACCCACTGAAACTCACACATACCTACCCAAAAACACCTAATCCAATCCATACCCATTTATACCCACCCATACATACTCATACCCATCCTAATTCATGCATACTCACTCATACCCACCCATACCCACCACCTTCCATATATACCCACTAATATCTACCCCTACCTACCCCCATTCACCTATACTATGCCCACCCCCCACACCTATCTATACTAATACAAACCCATTACCACCCCTTTATACCTACCCAAACCTATTCTTATCCATTCTCATCCTCCATACATACCCATACCCATACTTACCTATCGAAACTTACCCATACAGATCAGAAACTACCTATACCCTCTTATACCTACTTATACCCACCAAATCCCATCTGTATATAGTTATACCCACCAATACACACCGAAACCCACCTATACTGGCTCAAATCCACCTTTACTCATAGATACACCTCTATACCCACCACAACCCACTCCCATCAACTGAAACTTACACATACCTACCCGAACCCACCTAAACCAACCCAAACCAACTCATACCCATCCAACCCGCCCATAACAACTCATACCCACCTTTACCCTACCCATACCTAGTCCAACTCATTCATACCCATCCGTACCCATCTATACCCACTTATATGCACCCCACTCACCTAACCATATGTATACTAACCCCAACCCACTCATACCCAATACAACTCACCCATACCTATCGTCATCTATTTAAACCCACCTATACCTACCCCTATATTTCTATACCCACTTCGACCTATATATTCCCATCTATACCCATCCCAACCTACCCATACGTACTCATACCCACCTATATGTATCCCTACCCACCATACCAACCAATACCCATCCCCACTCACCCAGACCCGCCCTCAACCACCAAAACCTACCCATACCTACCCCAACCCGCTTATACCAACCTCGACCCACTCATACCTGCCCCAATATATTTATACCCACCCATACCTAACCTTTTCTAGCTTTATACATCCCTACACCACCATACCCCCCCATATCCACCTTATACCCCCTATTCTACCCTATACCCACCTCAAACCAACACCCACCCAGCCATACTTGCCTATTCATTCCTCCTCCCATTCTTACTTACTTGTACCCACCAATACACATCCCCACACATCCATACCTACCCCTATATGCCTATATATATATATATATATATATATATATATATATATATATATATATATATATATATATATATATATATATATATATAATCACCCATACCTATCCTCACCCATTGAAACTCACATATACCTACCCAAAAAAACCCAATCCAATCCATACCCATTTATGCCCGCCTATACATACTCATACCCATTATAATCCATGCATACTCACTTATACCCAACCCTACCCACCACTATCCATCTATACCCACTAATATCTACCCCTACTTACCCCCATTTACCCATACCAAGCCTAACCCCTATATCTATCAATATAAATATAAACCCATTACTACCCCTTCATACCTACCCGTACCTATTCTTACCTACCCCCATCCTCCATACATACTTATACCCATATTTACCAACCGAAACTCACCCATACAGATCCGAAACTACCTATACCCTTATATACCTACTTATACCTACTCATACCCACTAAATCCTATTTGTACATAGCCATAACTATTTATACCCACCTATACAACTTGAAACCCACCTATGTCAGTTCAAATCCACCTTTACTCATAGATTCACCCTTATAACTACTATAACCCACGTCTATCAACTGAAACTTACCCATACCTATCCGAACCCACCTAAACCAACCCAAACTAATCTAAGCCAACTTATACCCATCCAACCCACATATACGAACTCATACCCACCCTCACCCTAGCCATACCTAGTCTAACTTATTTATACCCACCCGTACCTATCTATACCCACCAATATGCACCCTACCTACCTAACCATATGTATACCAACCCTAACCCACTCATACCCAATATAACATACCCATAACTATCGTCATATATCCAAACCCATCTATACCCACCCCTACTTATTCATACCTACCTCGACCTACCTATGCTCATCTATACCCACCCAAACCTAACCATACGCACTCATACCCACCTATATGAATCCCTATCCACCATGCTAACCAATACCCAACCCCACTCCACCAGACCCACCCTTAACCACCAAAATCTACCCATAACTATCCCAACCCGTTTATACAAACCTCGATCCACTCATACCTATCCCAACCCACTCATACCCACCCATACCTATCCTTTCCTGGCTTTATGCATCCCCACCCTACCATATGCCCCCATATCCACCTTATACCCCTATTCTACCCCATACCCACCTCAAACCAATACCCACTCAGCCATACTTACCCATTCATACCTCCTCCTACCCTTACTTACTTGCACCTACCCATACCCATCCCCACATACCCATACCTACCCCTATATGCCCATATATATAAATAATCACCCATACCCATCCTTACCCACTAAAACTAACACATACCTATCCAAAAAACCCAATCCAATCTATACCCATTCATACCCGCCCATACACACTCATACCTATTCTAATCTATGCATACTCACTCATACCCACCCATACCCACCACCATCCATCTATACACACTAACATCTACCCCTACCTACCCCCATTCACCTATACCATGCCCACCCCCTATACCTATCCACCCATTACTACCCCTTTATACCGACCAATACCTATTCTTACCCACCCCCATCCTCTATACATACCCATACCCATACTTACCTATAAAAACTCACCCATATAGATCCGAAACTACCTATACCCTCTCATACCTACTTATACCTACTCATACCTACTAAATCCCATCTATACATAACCATACCTATTTATACCCACCCATACAGATCGAAACCCACCTATACCGGCTCAAATCCACCTTTACCCATAAATACACCCCCATACCTACCACAACCTACGCCCATCAACTGAAACTTACCCATACCTGCCCGAACCCACCTAAACCTATACAAACCAACCCATACCCACCCAACCTACTTATAACAACTCATACCCACCCTTACCCTACCAATACCTAGTCCAACTCATTCATACCCACCCGCACCCATCTATACCCACCCATATATACCCTACCCAACTAACCATATGTATCCCTACCCCAACCCACTCATACCCAATATAACCAACCTATACCTATCGTAATCTATCCAAACCCACCTATACCCACCCCTATTTATATATACCCACCTTGACCTACCTATGCCCATCTATACCCACCCTAACCTACGCATACGTACTCATACCCACCTATATGTATCCTTATCCACCATACCAACCAATACCCACCCCCATTCAACCACCAAAACCAACCTTTACCTACCCCAACCCGCTCATACCAACCTCAACCCACTCAAACCCGCTCCAACCTACTCATACCCACCTATACCTATCTTTTCCTAGCTTTATACATCCCTACCCCATACCATACCCCCCCCATATCTACCTTATACCCTATTCTACCCTATACCCATCTCAAACCAATACCTACCCAGCCATACTTACCTATTCATACCTCTTTCCACCCATACTTACTTGTACCCATCCATACCCATCCCTACATACCCATAACCTCCCCTATATGCCCATACATACATATAATTACCCATACCCATCCTCACCTACTGAAACTCACATATACCTACCCAATAAAACCCAATCCAATCCATACCCATTCATACCCGCGTATACATACTCATACCCATCCTAATCCATGCATACTAACTCATACCCACACATACCTACCACCATTTATGTATACCCACTAATTTCTACCCCTACCTACCTCCATTCACCCATACCACGCCCATCCCCTATACCTATCCATACCAATACAAACCCATTACTGCCCCTTCATACCTACCCATACCCATTCTTACCCACCCCCATCATCCATACATACCCATACCTATACTTACCCACCGAAACTCACCCATACATATCCAAAATTATTTATACCTTCCTATACCCACTTATACCTACTCATACCCACCAAATCCTATCTGTATGTAGTCATACCCATTTATACCCACCTATACATAATGAAACCAACCTATACCAGCTTAAATCTACCTATACCCACAAATATACCCCCATACCCACCACAACCTACACCCATCAACTGAAACTTACCCATACCTACTCGAACCCATCTAAACCCATCCAAACTAATCCAAACTAACTCATACCCATCCAATCCACCTATAATAACTTATACTCACCCTCACCCTTCCCATACCTAGTCCAACTTATTCATACCGACCCGTACCCATTTATACCCACCCATATGCACCTCACCTACCTAACCATATATATACCAACCCCAACCCACTCATACCCAATACAACCCACCCATACTTATTATCATCTATTTAAACCCACCCATACGCATGCCTACTTATCTATACCCACCTCGACCTACCTATGCCCATCTATACCCACCCCAACCTACCCATACGCACTTATACCAACCTATATATTTTCCTACCCATCATACAAACCAATACCCACTTCATCTCACCTAGACCCACCGTTAATTACCAAAACCTACCTATACCTACCCCAACCTGCTTATACCAACCTCGACCCACTTATACCCACCTTAACCCACTCATACCTACCCCATACCTATCCTTTCCTAGCTTTATACATCCCCACCCTACGATACCCCCCATATCCACCTTATACCCTCCATTCTACCCCATACCCAACTCAAACCAATACCCACCCAGCCATACTCACCCATTTATACCTCCTCCCATCCTTACTAATTTGTACCCACCCATACCCATCCCTATATACACATACCTATTCCTATATGTCCATACATACATAAAATCACCCATACCTATCCTCACCCACTGAAACTCATACATACCTATCTAAAAAAACCCAATCCAATCCATACCTATTCATACCCGCCTATATACACTCATACCAATCCTAATCCATGCATACTCACTCATACCCATCCCTACCTACCATCATCTATCTATACACACTAATATCTACCCCTACGTACCCACATTCACCCATACCACATCTGCCCCCATACCTATCCATACCCCTTTATACCTATCAATGCCCATTCTTACGTACCCCCATCCTCCATACATACCCAAACCTATACTTACCCACCAAAACTCACCTATACAGCTTCAAAACTACCTATACCCTCCCATACACACTTATACTTACTCATACCTACTAAATCCTATCTGTACATAGCCATACCAATTTATACCCACCTATACCGGCTTAAATCTACTTTTACCCATAGATACACCCCTATACCCACCATAACCCACACCCATCAACTGAAACTTACTCATACCTACCCGAACCCGCCTAAACCCACCCAAACCCCCCCCAAATGAACTCATACCCATGCAACCCACCCATAACAACTCATATCTACCCTTATCTTACCCATACCTAGTCCAACTTTATCTATTCCCACCCGCACCTATTTATACCGACCCATATGTACCCCACCTACCTAACCATATGTTACCAACCCCAACCTACCCATACCCAACACAACCCACCCTTACCTATCGTTATCTATCCAAACCCACCCATACTCACCCCTACTTATATATACCCACCTTGACCTACCTATGCCCATTAATACCTACCCCAACCTACCCATACGTACTCATACCCACCTATATGTATCCCTACCCACCTTACCAACCAATACCCACCTCCATTCACCCAGACCCTCCCTCAACCACCAAAACCCACCCATACCTACCCCAACCTGCTCATACCAATGTCGACCCATTCATACCTACCCCAACCCACGCATACCCACCCATACCTACTCTTTCCTAGCTTTATGCATCCCCACGCCACTATACCCCCCTATATCCACCTTATACCCCCCATTCTACCCTATACCCACCTCAAACCAATACCTACCCAGCCACACTTACCCATTTATACCTCCTCCTACCCTTACTTACTTGTACTTACCCATACCTATCCCCACATACCTATACCCACCCCTATATGCCCATACATACATATAATCACCCATACCCATCCTCACCCACTAAAACTCACACATACCTACCCAAAAAAACCTAATCCAGTCCATACCCATTCATACCCGCCCATATACACTCATACCTATCCTAATCCATGCATACTCACTTATACCCATCCCTACCTACTACTATTCATTTATACCCACTAATATCTACCCCTACATACCCCTATTCACCCATACCACGCCCACCCCCCATACCTGTCCATACCAATACAAACCCATTACTACCCCTTCATACCTACCCATACCCATTCTTACCCACCCCCATCATCCATACATACCCATACCCATACTTACCCACTAAAACTCACCCATACAGATCCAAAACTATCTATATCCTCCCATACCCACTTATACTTACTCATACCCACCAAATCCCATCTATACATAGCCATACCCATTTATACCCACCTATACACACCGAAACCCACCTATGCCGGCTCAAATCTACCTTTACCCACAGATAGCACATGGCGAGACTCTTGGAGGGTATTTTGGGGTAGAGTTTTTTATTTGTATATAATTTATTTATAGCAGTCAAGTGAGGGTCATAAAAAAATAGGGAGTGATTTTGGCTTTCCAAATATAGAGAGTCTGGTAGCGATCTTAAAAATAAGGAGGCACATGATGAGGCTCTTGGAGGGTGTTTTGGGAGGAGTATTTGATTTGTATACAATTTACTAATGGTTAGCGGGTGGGGTCCTAAGAAAATAAGGTGTGATTTTTACTCCCTAAATATAGGGAGTCTTGTACTGATCCCAAAAATAGGGAGTCATATGGTGAGCCTTTTAGAGGGCATTTGTGGGATGAGTGGTTGATTTGTATATAATTTGCTTATTGTTGTTTGGTGGGGGTCCTGAGAAAATTATGAGTAATTTTAGCTCCCCTAATATAGGGAGTCTGGTTATTATCCCAAAAAAATGGAGGCATACAATGATGCTCTTGGAGGGTGTTTTTAAAATGAGTGTTTGATTTGTATATAATTTACTTATGGTTGTCAGGTCAGGATCCTTAAAAAATATAAAGTAATTTGGCTCCTTAAATATTAGTAGTCTGTTATCGATCCCAAACATAATAAGGCATATATCAAGGCTATTAGAGGGTGTTTTAGGAAGGAGTGTTTAGTTTGTTTATAAATTACTTATGGTTATCAGGTTGGGCTCCTAATAAAATAGGAAGTCATATTGGCTCTCCAAATTTAAGGAGTCTTGTAGTGATCCCAAAATTAAAAAGGTACATGAACACGCTTTTGGAGAGTATTTTTGAGAGAAATGCTCAATTTCAATTTATTTTACTTATGGTTGTTATATGGTTATCCAGAGAAAATAGGGAGCGATTTTGGCTCCCTAATTGTAGGAAGTCTGATTGTGATCGGAAAAATAGATAGGCACATAGAGAACCACTTGAATGGTGATTTGTAGAGGAGTGCTGGATTTGTTTATAATTTACTTATGGTTATCATGTGGGGGTTCTAACAAAATAAGAAGCTATTTTGGCTCCCCAAATATAGGGAGTTTGGTTTCGATCCCAAAAATAAAAAGGCACATGGCGAGACTTTGGAGCGTGTGTTTGGGGAGGTGTGCTCGATTTATATATAATTTATATATATTTGTTAGGTGGGGGTCATGATACAATATGAGTATTGGATTTTTATATAATTTACTTGTGGGTATCGGGTGGGGGTTCGAAGAAAATACGGAGCGATTTTGGCTCCCCAAATATAGGTAGTTTTGTAGAAATCCCAAAAATAAAGTATTGGAAGAGAGAGAGAGAGAGAGAGATGGAAATAGAGAGGTTGGAAGAAAGAGAGAAACCGAGAAGAGAGAGTTGAAAAAGAGAGAGAGAAACCGAAAAGAGGGAGAGAGCGGTTAGAAGAGAGAAGAAGAAACGGAAAGATAGAGCAGTTAGAAGAGAGGGAGAAACCGAGGAAAGGGAGAGAATTGGAAGTGAGAGAGAGAGTTGGAAGAGAGTAAGAGAGAGCGGTTGGAAAAGAAAGAGAATTTGAAGAGAGAGAGTTGGAATAGAGAGAAAAACTGGGAAGAGAGAGTTGGTAGAGATAGAGAGAAAGAGAGTGATTGGAAGAGAGAGAAGAGAGAACCGGGGAGAGAGAGGGAGTTGGAAGAGAGAAAGAAAGCGATTGGAAGAGAGAGAAAAACCAAGAAAAAAGAGAGAAACCAAGGAGAGAGAGAAAGTAAGAGAGTTGGAAGAGAGAGCGAGAGAAAGATAGTGGTTAGAAGAGGGAACCGAGGAGAGAGAGAAAGAGTTGGAAGAGAGAGGGAGAGCGAAAGAAAGCAGTTGATGAGAGAGAGAAACCGAGGAGAGAGAGAAAGAGTTGGAAAAGAGAAATATAGAAAGAGGGATAATTGTAAGAGATGGATGAAGAGAGAGAGCAAGATCATGGTAAAGAGAGAGATGTGGGGAAGATAGAGAGAGAAATAGATCGGATGCATCGAATCCATATATTGATTAAATCGGAAGGCTAACTTGTCTCTGCGCAAACTTGACGATGGCTGGGTTGTAAATAACCCGAACTATTTTAACATATTATATATATATATTACTTATGGTTATTGTAGTCTTATAGTGATCCCAAAATTAAGAAGGCACATGATGAGGTTCTTAGGGAGTGTTTTTGAGAGAAGTGCTCAATTTCAATTTATTTTACTTATGGGTCATTTGGGTGTCCAAAGAAAATAGGGAGCGATTTGATTCCCTAAATGTAGGAAGTCTGGTAGTGATCCGAAAAATAGATAGGCACATTGAGAGGCTCTTGGAGGGTGATTTATGGAGGAGTGCTGGATTTGTATATAATTTACTTATGGTTATCATATGGGAGTTCTAACAAAATAGGAAGTCATTTTGGCTCCCCAAATATAGGGAGTCTGGTTGCGATCCCAAAAATAAAAAGGCACATGGGGAGACTCTTGGAGCGTGTGTTTGGGGAGGTGTGCTCAATTTATATATGGTTTATATATGTTTGTTAGATAGGGGGCCTAAAAAACTATGAGTGCAGGATTTTTATATAATTTACTTATGGATATCGGGTGGGGGTCTGAAGAAAATAGAGAGCGATTTTGGCTCCCTAAATGTAGGTAGTCTGATAGCTATCCAAAAAATAAGGAGGCATATGGTGAGGCTCTTCGATGATATTTTTGGAAAGAGTACTAGATTTGTATTTAATTTTTTATGATCGTCGAGTTGAGGTCCAGAGAAATTAGGGAGCAATTTTGACTCCCCAAATATAGGGAGTCTAGTAGCAATACCAAAAATAAGGAGGCATATGGTGAATGGTTCAACACCGGGAGTAGGAGATCAATACACACCGATGCACATTTCACAAGCATTGACGTCACGAGTCGGTGGTATCAAAATGACCCATTTATCCTACCAAGTCAGGCGCAGCAAGTCTTTTATGTCAATGATACTAAATTAGGTACTCATTGGATAGTCACAGAATGGGTCCAGCATCGGGGAGTATGGAATATACCTAGGATGATAATGAGCTCACTGATGCGTTCCAATAGGACAAAACCACCGGGGTTGTCCCAATTGTCATTGATGATACTAATGATGAGGATGAATTATGAGATAGATCTCGATATGAATTATGATATGTAGTTTTTGTTTTATGCAGTGTAAATGGGCAAATGTTCTTAATAAATTTCTTAGTTTACATTTTATATCATTTAATATATCACAGTGCTTGTTTTTTTTCTTATTTATTTAAATTCTGTCATTTTATGTATCATAGTTATAAAAAATGACCAAAAGTAACAAATCTTGGGTCAAACCCGGGTGGGTAACCCATCAAATGTCATAGTACAAGAAGCAAAGAATGAAAAGAATTAAGGAGAACCAAATGAAAATACATGCTCTGGGACCAAGAGGTAAATTCTCGAATAAAAAAGGTAATATGTAAGATGTTGAATATTGTATTTACTTTTGTGGCCAAACTGAAAAATAAAAATGACTGTGATTACTATGATTCTGGTAAACTAACATTTTACTTTGATTAAGGTAAATTTTCAATCAGTAGGGTTTTATGCTATTGTTTTGAACTTGTTTCTCGATGCAGTGATTATCAGATTTCCTTATTGACGTTGTGTTATTCTATCACGTGCTAAATTAATTATGGAATTACTTGTTAACGTTCATTTCGTCTTTCTTACAATTTCGCCACATGATTTACTCCTATCTATAGATCAAACACAATTTTATAAATTTCTATATGTTTTTGGTGAAAGTTCAGCTAGTCTTTTTATTTTTTGGGGTGAAAAGTAAAGTTTTTTTTTTTGGGGGGAAGAAGTTTAGTAACTGTTTGGATTCAATTTTCAGCCCCTAGCTTGTGATTCCTGATTATGTTGGAATCAGGATTACCGCAAAAGCTTGTTTGGATGCAGTACCAAAACCTAATTCCTGTAGAAGCTAGAATTGGTTTTGTATAGAAAAAACAGATTCCAGCATAGGCACCTCAGAGCAGCTTCTGCATCTGGTTTCTGTAGGAATCTGATTCTGCAAGAATCTGGTCGGTGCAGTAGGGTTATGGGTATTTTTGGCTGTGTCTGTCCATGGACTCGAGAGTTGATGTTAAGGGAATGCGCTGACCCGGGTGAAGAATTGGGGTGTGGTCTATGGAAGCTTGACCCGACCTGATCCAACCCAATCCAACCCTATATATTCATGCCAGTCTAAGGTGATAACCTATATATTATTTATATTTTGTGTTGAATAGGATTTTATAATTCTAGAAGAGAAATAAAATCCAGCATGATTGAAAGATGGTGAAAGAAGCATGACGTCTCATTGAAGTATGAACTTAATTGTTGAACATATATATGTGGACATGATGATGGAAAGTCGTGCTTCTGTTGCATTGAACATCGAATTATGATTTTTTTTTTTGAAATGTGTTAGCTATTTTGACTTGCAATTTTCAGGGAAGCAGTTTACTTTAATGTTTATTACTTGGCAAATAGATTAAAATGCTTTTATGCACAGGTTATGTTTTACGTCGTGGAAAGTACTATTTACCCCAAGACTCTTACCGATTCATTCGCACAGAATGTTGCGTTGCGCTCACAGCCGGCGGTTTCCCCTAGCCGACCAGTGAAGCGCACTCAGCCTGGATTGGCAGGCAAAGGGACATTGATTGGATGTCGTCATTCTATGTAAATGAATCGGTAAAAGCTATTCGGTATGAATAACATTCCTTGCAGATTCAGTTTGTTGGAATTAGAGAGATTTGCTTTATTCTAATCTTAAATAACTCAACATTCTTTATTTCTCATGAATCCGAACCCGTTTACTAAATAGGTCGGGTCGTGTCGGGTCGGGTTGGCTCAGGTTGGGTCAATATAACCCATAAAAACCTGTCGGGTTGGGTCAAGATGGGTCGGATTGGGCCGGGTTGGGTCGGGTTGACACCACATATTCACCCATGACTGTTTTAGTCTGTATAAGGTGCATTTTCCTATAAAATTGCAGGTTATGGCTTGTACACTTCATATCAGCTTGATACAGGGCTTGTAGGGGAGAAGGTTTTATTTGCCTGATGCTACCCAACTTTGATTACTATGCAGAAGTACCTAGGAATGTCTGTCCAATATAATTTTGAATATAAGATAACAAAATTTTGCACATTTGGTTCTGGATGTTTAATAAATTAATGTTAAGTACAACACAATCCTTTTTATTATTATCCTTTTTATTATTATCATATGAGATAGACACCCATTTAGTTTACTCTTTTTTGGGTCTGTAAAGACTGTTAAGGATATTGCTATACTATATTCATACCGGGTCTAGCTGAAGAATCCATACCTATATCCTTATATTCAAGGTTCAAAAAATCGATACGCCCTATAAATAGAAGCTGTTGGACATGGCAATATATCGTGGAAGTATTTCTACAATGCAAAAATATTGTTTTTTTTTGTAGAAACGAGCAAAATATTTATTTTTTGATAGATTTTTTCAATGAAATTCTGAATAATAAAAAATCAATCATAAATGTACACTTTGGAACACTTACTCTACTTAGATCCATTTCTTTATTTTGTGGTTATATAAAGAACATAGTTTTTCTTTATTTATTTTAATTAAACTTGTCAATATACTTAATATGAAACTTCATAACATTTAATGTCCGTGACTCATTTTGTTTTGTCAGATCATACCAATGACTCCCGGACGTAAACAAACTCATCTTCCATCAGCTTTCACACCTACAGTGTCTCCAACGGAGAGGACAAAGCCCCAACGCCAGCCTCCACAATCACACCTTAAGAGGTTGGCTCTTTGTGAAATTACTATGTAGAAGTACCTAGGAATGTCTGTCCAATATAATGTGTTCAAGTATCCGCAGTGTATTTGAGCCCGGCATTCATGAAATTAAACATGCAACCGTAATACGTGATTTGTGTAAACAGTCTAACATCAACTACATAGAGCTGGGTCCTTTTTATTATTATCATTGCCTCCTTAGAGCAGCAAGTGTTGGAAATTTAGTAGTTACATAGAGCTAGGTCTGTTTTATTATTATCACGTGAGATAAATGCCCATTTAGTTTACTCTTTTTTGGGTCTGTAAAGACTGTTACAAGGATATTGTTGCCCTATATTCATACCGGGTCTAGCTGAAGAATCCATACCTATATCCTTATATTCAAGGTTCAAAAAATCGATACGCCCTCTAAATAGAAGCTGTTGGACATGGCAATATATCGTGGAAGTATTTCTGCAAAGCGAAAATATTGTTTTTTTTGTAGAAACGAGCAAAATATTTATTTTTTGATAAATTTTTTTAATGAAATTCTGAACAATAATAAATCAATCATAAACATACACTTTGAAACACTTACTCTACTTAGATCCATTTCTTTATTTTGTTGTTGTATAAAGAACATAGTTTTCTTTATTTATTTTAATTAGACTTGTTAATAAACTTAATATGAAACTTCATAACATTTAATGTCCGTGACTCATTTTGTTTTGTCAGATCATATCAATGGCTTCCGAGCGTAAACAGACCCATCCTTCATCATCTTTCACACCTACAGTGTCTCCAACGGAGAAGACAAAGTCCCAACGCCAACCTCCACAATCACACCTTGAGTCATTTAATTTTTTTTGAATGTAATAAAATTAAATTAAAAATAAGGTAGGGGGAATAGAGAGAAGGGAGTTATACTCAAATTTGTCTGTCATTATAATTATCAACACTATATTTGTAGGCTCAATTTGATATCAATGGATATGTTGATGATAAAAGGGTACAAAAGTCTATTGAAAATAGATGCATTAGCAGATACAGGGATTGGAAGTGCCAATTGCATAGAAAGTTTCAAAAGTTAGTGAAGAATGGTGTTGATCCCAAAATCAAGCCACCTCAAGGGATTACACAAGATAATTAGAATTACTTGATCAACCATGTATGGGCTAAGGAGAGTTTCAAGGTAACATCTGAGAGACTTTATCTTTTACTAAGATTTTTATTCTAAATATTTTAATTAATTATTTATTCTTTCTGATCATGTAGGTTAAATCACAAAAAGCTAAAGTCAGTCGAGCACTAGTGCCCTACAATCATGCATGCGGGTCAAGGTCCTTTCCTGCAGCAATGTACATAATGGTGATAGATTATTTATTTTTTTATTCTAAATATTTTAATTGTTATTCTTTTTTTTTATTTTATATAGATGGACGATTGACTTCATTGGCCTGTGAACAGATCATAGTAGCCATTAGTTTCTATCATTTTATTTGGCATTTCAAAAAAGATACGACATCATCTTCAAAGACATTTTTTTTTTAGTCCTTCAGGTGATGTTATGGATATTGCTTTTATGTTACTGATCCTTAATAGAAACGAGTATGGATAAATATTTATACTTAGAAGAATAATTTAGTTTTTTTATTTGACTTTAATTGAGTTTAAATAAATACTTGTGTACTTTTATTTTTAATGAAATATGTATAGATAAATGGATATATATAAAGATTTTATGAAAAACAATTAATATTTAACCAAATAATATTAAGAATTTGACTTTTGGTGACACATGTAATATATTACATCACTTAATGTGTATATTCTGTGGCACGATAACTACATCGCCTAATGTATACATTTGGCTCAATGGATAAATTCGACGATGCAATTATTACGTCGCTAAATATATACATTATACGATGCCAAAATATGCATTCTACGATGCTATTATTTGTTCGCTAGAAGTTATTGGCGACGCTATTATATACGTTACCAAATATTTTTACTTTTGACGATGCATACGGTGCGTTACTAAATGTTCTACATATAAGCTTAAGTTAGTTATTTTTACGACATGGGAGGTCATTTCAGCGATGCCTTTTGTTTCAATTGGCGACGCTTATTGCATCACGGTTGGTCAAGCTTTCGGCAATGCACTTTGATCGCGTCACCGAAAGTATTCTCAGACGGGGAATAGTCGACATCTTGGCAACGCAATTTAAAGCGTCGCAAAAGCTATTTCGCGATGAATATGACCACTTTTGGCAATGCTCTAATATGTCGTAGAATATAGAGGAGGGGTACACTTGAACTCCTTTTATAATCTGCTATATGAATAAGGATCCCATAATAGTGGGGCACCTCTAAGCTATATGACTATTTTTATTTTTACCACACATATATAGTTGTTAAAATCACCCCTTTGACACATAGATGTGCCCCTTATGATGTAGTTGGGGGGTACACTTTGACCCCTCTTATAATCTGCTATATGAATGAGGATCCCATAATATAAGGATCCTTCTTACTTATGGGCCTTTATATTTTAGCCACATATATGGGTGTTAAAGCCACCCTTTTGATAAATAAATATACCCCTATGATGTAGTCTTGGGGGGACACTTAGACTTCTCTTACAGTCTACTATATAAATAAGGATCCCATAACAGGGGGACGCTCGCTAGTTATGAGACTCTTTATATTCTGGCCATATATATGCGGGTGTTAAACTCATTATTTTAACACATAAATATACTCCCCAGGTAGTTATGGGGGTGTAAACATGGACTGCGCTTATAATTGGCTACCTGAAAAGAGATCCCATAAGTGATTATTTCTAGCAATAAGACTTTTTATATTTACCATACATATACAGGTATTAAAGTCACCCCTTAATCATATAGATGTACCCCACATAATGAAGTCAGAGGGTATACTTAGACTCCTCTCATAATCTACTATATGAATAAAGATACCAAAATAGTGGGATGCTTTCTATCTATGGGGCTCTTTATATTTTGGCAACTCATATACGGGTGTTAAAGTTACCCCTTTAACATATAGATTTACCCCCCTATAATATAGTTGGGGCGTACACTTAAGACTCCTCTTATAATCTGCTACATGAATATAGATCCCATACTAGTGAGACCCCTCCTAGCTATGTAAATTTATATTTTTTTCATATATATATGGGTGTTAAAGCCACCCATTTGATAGATAGATATACCCTCCATGATATAGTGGGGGGTATACTTAGACTCCTTTCATAATCTGCTTCAAGAGTACGGATCCAATAATAATAGGACCACTCCTAGCTATAGGACTTTATATTTTTTTGCCTCATAAATATGGATGTTAAAGTCACTCATTTGACACATATATGTACCCACTATGATGTAGTTGGGAATGGAGGATACTTGGACTTCTTTAATAACCTGCTACATGAATAAAGATCCCATAATAGAGGGACCTCTCCTGGCTATGTGACTCTTTATATTTTGGCCACACATACGGGCGTTAAAGTCACCCTTTAGACACATTGATGTATCCTATAATGGTATAGTCTTGGTGGGGTAAACTTGGAATACTCTCATAATCTGCTATATGAATATGGCTCCCACAATAGTAGAACCCCTCTTCGCTATGGGACTTTTTTATCTTGGCCATAAACATACAAGTATTAAAGTCACCCCTTTGATAAATAGAGATACTTTCCCCTATGATATTATCGGTGGGGCGAGTTACACTTTGACTTCTCTTATAATCTATAATATAAATAAGGATACAACAATAATGGGACCCTCTTAGCTATGTAACTACTTATATTTTGGTCACATACATATAGGTATTAAAGCCACCGCTTTGATACATAGATATATCCCTCATGATGTTATCGAGGGGTATACACTTGGACTTCTCTTATAATCCAGTATATGAATAAAGATCTCACAATAATGAGATCCCTTTTACTTATAAGACTTTATGTTTTGGCCATACACATACTGATGTTAAAGTCATCCCAATGACACATAGATAAACCATCCCAAGATATAGTCGTGGGGTACACTTGAACTCCTCTCATAATCGGCTAAATGAATATGGATCCCATATTAGTGGGACCCTTCCTAGTTATAGGACTCTATATATTTTGACCACAACACTATGGGTATTAAAGTTACTCATTTGATATATAAATATATACCTCCATGATGTAGTTAGAGGGTACACTTAGACTCTTTTCATAATCCGCTTTATAAATAAGGATCTCATAATAGTAGGATCCCTTCTAGCTGTGGGACTCTTTATATTTTGGCCATACACATACGGGTGTTAAAATCACTTCTTTGATACATAGATATATCTCTCTATGATATAGTCAGGAAGGGTACAGTTAGACACCCTTTATAATTTGCTTCATGAATAAGAATTCTATAATAGTGGAATCCGTCCTAGCTATGGAACTCTTTATATTTTGGCCACACATATACAGGTGATAAAGTCACCTCTTTGACATATTAATATACCTCCTTATGATATAGCTGGGGGTGCTACACTTGAACTCCTCTTATAATGTAGTAGATGAATAATGATCCTACAATAGTGGGACCCTTCCTAGCTATGGGACTGTTAATATTTTGGCCATACACATATGTGTGTTAAAGTTACCCCTTTAATCTATAGATGTACCTCCCATAATTTTATCGGAGTTAGGGGTATACTTGGAGTCCTTTTATAATCTGTTATATAAATAATGATCCTACAATAGTGAAACCCTATATAGCTATGAGACGCTTTATATTTTGGCCACACATATGTGGGTATTAAAGTCACCCCTCTGATACGTAGAAGTAACCCCTATAATATTGTCGGGGGGTACACATAGACTTCTCTAATAATCGACTACAGGAATAAATATCCCATAATAGTAGGACCCTTCCTAGCTATAGGACTTTATATTTTTGTAATACATATAAGGGTGTAAAAGTCACCCCTTTGATACATAGATATACCCCGTTATTATGTAGTCGAGAGGGGAGGGGGTATACTTGGACTCCTCTCATAATCTGTTTATTTTTTGGCCACATATACGATTATAATAGCTACCCTTATTACACAAAAATATACCTCCCATGATATAGACGGAGAGGGGGAATATTTTGACTCTTCTTATAATCTTCTATATGAATAAGGATCCCACAATATTGGTACCCCTCCTTGGTATAGGATTCTTTATATTTTATCCATATACATTTGGGAATTAAAGTCACCTCTTAAATATACAAATCTACCCCACCAATGATGTAGTTGGGGGAGAGGGGGCGAGTACATTAGGACTCTTCTCATAATAATAGTATACCTCCTAGCTATGGGACTTTTTATATTTTGGACACACACATACATGTATTAAAATTACCCTACCCCACCATGATGTAGTTCTTGGGGGTTACACTTGAACTATTTTTATAATCTACTATATGAATAATGATCCCATAATTATAGGACCCTTCATAGTTATGGGACTCTTTATATTTTGTCCACACACATGTGGATATTAAAGTCACCCTTTTGATACATAGATGTATACCCCACGATGATTTAGTCAGGGGGTGGATATACACTTGGACTCCTCTCATAATCTTTTATATGAATAAGGATTCTATAATAGTAAGACCTCTTTTAGCTAAGGGACTCTTTTTATTTTGGCCACACATAAGGGTGATAAAGCCACCCCTTTTTTATATAGATATACCCCTCCATGAAGTATTCAGAGGGGTACACTTGAACTTTTCTCATATTCTTCTATATAAATAAAGATCCCGTAATAGTGGGGTTCGTCCAAGCTATTAGAATTTATGTTTTGGCCATAAATATATGAGTGTTAAAGTCACCCCTTTGACATATAGATGTATCCCCCAATGATATAGTCAGGGGTAGTACTTGGACTTCTTTTATAATCTGCTACTTGAATTTGTATTGAATAATATGGAACCCCTCCTAGCTATAGAACTTTTTATACTTTGGATATATATATACACGTGTTAAAGTTACCATTTTAACACATAGTTGTACCCCTTAATGATGTAGTCAGAGGGTACACTTAGACTATATTTATAATATGCATTATGAATAATGATCCCAAAATAGTACGATCTATCCTTGCTTTGAAACTCTTTATATTTTGGACACATACATACGGGTGTTAAAGTCACCCTTTTGATACGTTGATATACCACCCCTATGTTGTTGTCGACGGTGGGGTATACTTGGACTCTCATCAATTAATCAACTATATGGATATGTATCATATAATAGTAGGACCCCTCCTAGCTATGAGACTCTTTATATTTTGGCTACACATATGGGTGTTAAAGTCACCCCCTTTATATATAAATATATCACCCTATAATATAGTCGAAGGGAGGGAACACCTGGACTCCTCTAATAATCCGCTATATGAATACAGATCCCATAATTATGGGACCCCTCATAGCTATGGGATCTTTATATTTTATTCACAAACATATGGGTGTTAAAGTCACCCCTTTGACACATAGATGTACCCCCATGATATAGGGGGTACACTTGAACTTCTTTAATAATCTTATACATAAGTAAGGATCCAATAATAGCAGAACCCCTCTAAGCTATAAGACTTTATATTGTGGCTATACGTATATGGGTGTTAAAGTCACCACCTTGACACATAGGTGTACCCCCCAAAATATAGTCGGGGGGGGGGGGGGGGTATACTTTGACTTCTCTTATAATCTGCTACCAGAATATGGATCCAACAATAGTGGGACCCTTACATTCTATAGGACTCTTTATATTTTAGACACATACATATGGGTGCTAAAGTCACCCATTTGAAACATAGATATTTACCCATGATTTAGTCGGGGCAGCGGGGGTATACTTGGACAACTCTTATAATTTACTACATGAATAAGGATCCTATAATAGTCTGACCCCTCCTAGCTATTGGACTCATATTTTTGCCACACATATGCAATTATTAAAGTCACCTCTTTTACACATAGATGTACCCCCCATGAAGTAAACTTAGGGGGGTACACTTGGGCTATATTCATAATATGATATATGAATAAGAATCCTATAATATAACTTTTTCTAGCTATTGGACTCTTTATATTTTTGCAACACATATACAGTTGTTAAAGTCACCCCTTTGATACATAAATATACCCCCAAAGTTGTAGTCAGGTGGAGGAAGTACACTTGGACTTATCATAATTTGCTACACGAATAAGGATCACACAATAGTAGGACCCTCTTACCTATAGGACTTTTTATATTTTGTCCACACATATATAGGGTGTTAAAGTTATCCTTTTGACAGATAGATGTATCTCTATGATGTAGTCGGGAAGGGGGGTATAGTTGGATTCCTTTATAATCTGCAATATGAATAAGGATCCCATAATAGTGGTATCCCTACTAGCTATAGGACTTTTTATATTTTAGACATGCATATTCGAGTCTTAAAGTTACCTCTTTGACGAATAGATGTACTTCCCCATGATGTTGTCAGGTGGGGAGGGGGTACACATAGACTCATCTTATAAACATCTACTTGAATAAGGATCCCATATTAGTAGGACTCCTCCTAGCTATGAGACTCTTTATATTTTTGGCTGCACACATATAGGTGTTAAAATTATCCTTTTGACACATAGATATACCCCTACATATAATGTACGTAATCAGGGGGATTGCACTTGGATTCCTCTCATAGTCTGCTTTATAAGTAGGGATCCTATATTAGTGGGACCCTTCCTAGTTATGGGACTCTATATTTTTGGCAACACACATGCTGGTGTTATTATCACCCTTTTGACACATATATATACCCCGTCAAAAGATGTAGTCGGGGGGTACAGGTGAACTCCCCTTATAATCTGCTATATTAATAAGGATCCTATAATAGCGGGACCCCTCCTAGTTATGAGACTCTTTATATTTTAGTCCTATATATATAGAAGTTAAAGTCACCCTTTTAATACATAGATATACCGCCTCATGATATAGACTTCGGGTTACACTTGGACTACTCTCATAATCTGCTATATAAATAAGATCCAAGAATATTATACCCTTTCTATCTATAGGACTATAATTTTGCCATACACACATGGGTATTAAAGTCACCCTTTTGACAAATAGATGTACCCCTATGAAGTAGTCCGAGTGGTACACTTGGACTCCTTTCATAAGTTGCTACATGAATAAAGATCCCATAATTATAGTAGCCCTCCTAGTTATGAGAATCTTTATAGTTTGGACACACACGTATACAATTGGTAAAGTTACCCCGTTGACACATAGATATCTACTCCATGATGTAGTCGGGGGGTACACTTATACTTCTCTCATAGTCTGTTTTATGAATAATAATCCACATATTGTAGTCAAGGGCGTAGATGTATATATGTTTTGGCCAAATAGATACGAGTGTTAAAATCACCCTTTTGATAAATAGACGTACCCCCAATGATATAGTCGATGGGGGTATACTTGGACTCCACTTATAATCTGCTATATGAATAAGGATCCCACAATAATAGGACCACTCAAAACTATGAGATACTTTATATATTGGTCATAAACATATAGGGTGTGAAAGTCACCTCTTTGATACATAAATATACCCCCCATGATGTAATCGGAGGGGGGGGTACACTTTGACTACTCTATAATCTACTATATGAATATAGATACCATAATAGTTAGACCCCTTCTAGCTATGGGACTCTTTATATTTATACCACACACATACGGAAGGTAATGTCACCCCATATATACAAAGATGTACCCCCTCTATGATGTATTCGGGGGGTACACTTAGACTCCTCTCGTATTCTGCTTCATGAATAAGTATCACACAATAGTGGGACCCCTCTATGCTATGAGGCTCTTTATATAGATGTACCATATCTTTATATTTTGGCCACATGTATACAGGTGTTAAGGTCATCCCTTTAACTTATTAATGTACCCCAACGTGATATATTTGGGGGGGGGGGGGTTACAATTGGACTCCTTTCATAATTCCAACATGAATAAAGATTCTAGAATAGTCGGACCCCTCATACCTATAGAATTCTATATATATTGGTCACACACATATGGGTATTATTATCACCCCTTTAGTACATAGATACACCCCCCTATGATTTAGTAGGGGTAGGGGGTACACTTGAACTCCTCTCATAATCTGCTATATGAATAAGGATCCGACAATAGTGACACCCTCCTAGCCATGGAATTTTTTTATTTTGGTCATACTCATACAGCTGTTAAAGTTACCCCTTTGATATATAGATGTACCCTCCCAAGATGTAGTCGGGGGGGACACACTTGGACTCCTTTCATAATTTGCTACATTAATAAGTATCATATAATAGTGGGACCCCTCTTGGCTATATAAATTTATATTTTGGCCTCATATATATAGGTGTTAAAATCACCTATTTGATATATAAATATACCCCCTATTATATAGTAAAGAGGGGGAGGTTATACTTGGACACCTCTTATAATTAGCTATGTGAATAAGGGTACCACAATAGTAAGACCCTTTTTAGCCATGAAACTTATTATATTTTGGGCATATATACGGGTGTAAAAGTCACCCCTTTAACATAGAGATATACACCCCATGATGTAGTCGGAGATGTAAACCCCTTTAACTCCTATTATAATATGCTATATTAAAAAGTGTCCCATAATACTGGATCCATCCCAGCTATGAAACTTATTTTATTTTTCACACACACATACAGATGTTAACGTCACCCCTTTGATATAAAGATGTACCCCCCCCCCAATAATATGTCGGGGGGGATGGTACATTTGGACTCCTCTTATAATCTACTATATAAATAATAATTCCATAATAGAGGAACCCCTCCTAGCTATGGGACTCTTTATTTTTTGGCCACATGCGTACGGCCATTAAAGTCACCTCACCCTTAATAATATAGCCTTTGAGGGGTACACTTGGACTGCTCTTATAATCTACTTCAAGAATAAAGATCCAATAATAGTAGGGTCTCTTCTATATATATGACTCTTTATATTTTGGCCACATACATACAAGTGTTATAGTCACCCCTTTTATATATAGATATGCCCCACCATTATGTGGTTGGGGGGTACACTTAGACTCCTCTTATTATCAGCGTCATGAATAAGGATCCTATAATAGTACGACCCCTCCTAGCTAGGAGACTTTTTATATTTTGGCCATATACATGTGGATACTAAATCAACCCCTTTGATATATAAATATACCCTCCATTAATATAGTTAGGGGGGCATACTTGGGTTCTCTCATAATCTGCTATATAAATAAAGATCCCATAATAATGGGATCCCTTATAGCTATTAGACTTTATTTTTTGGCTATATATACATACGGGTATTAAAGTCACCAATTTGATACATGGATGTACTGCCATAATGTATTCAGGGGGTATACTTAGACTTCTCTTATAATCAGCTATATGAATAAGGAACTCACAAAAGTGAGACCCTTCCTAGCTATGGGACTCTTTATATTTTGGCCATAAAAATATGGATATTAAAGGTACCCCTTTGACGCATAGATGTTCCCCTTCATGATGTAAGCGACGGGAGACGGTACACTTGTCCTCATCTCATAATCTACTTTATGAATATTGATTGCACAATAGTTGGACCCCTCCTAGTTATGGGACTCTTTATATTTTGGCAATATATACGGGTGTTAACGTCACCCATTTTACATATAGACGTACCCCCATGATGTAGTCAAGGGGGCTATACTTGGACTCCTATCATAATCTGCTGCTGAATAAGAATTCTAGGATAGTGGGACTTGTCCTAGCTATTTGACTCTTTATATTTAGGTCACACATATACGGGTGTTAAATTTATCCCTTTAATACATAAATGTACCCCCTATGACTAAGTTGGGGTGGGGGTACATTTGGACTCCTCTTATAATCAACTAAATGAATAAGTATCCTAATGTTGGTGTTAAAGTTACTCCATTGATATATAGATGCACCCCAAGTATGAAGTTGGGGGATACATTAGGACACCTCTTATAATATGATATATGAATAAATATCCCATAATAATGGACCCCTCCTAGCTATATGACTTCATATTTTGGCCAAACATATACGGGTATTAAACTCGCCTCTTTGACACATAAATATACCCCCCTATTATATAGTCGGAGTAGGGGTATACTTAAACTCCTCTTATAATCCCTCCTAGCAATAAGACTCTTTATATTTTGGCCACACACTTGCTAGTGTTAAAGTCACTCCATTGATACAAAAATATAACCCCCATGATATCATCATGGAGGAGGGGTATACTTGAACTCCTTTTATAATCTGCTATATGAATAAGGATCCCATAATAGTGGGACACCTCCAAGCTATATGACTTTTTATTTTTACCACACATATACAGTTGTTAAAGTCACCCTTTAACATATAATTGTACCCCTCATGATGTAGTCGGCGGTATACTTTGACCCCTCATATAATCTGCTATATGAATGAGGATCCCATAATATTGGGACCCTTCCTACCTATGGGACTTTATATTTTGGCTACACATGTGGGTGTTAAAGCCACCCCTTTAATAAATAAATATACCCCCCATGGTGTAGTCTGGGGGGGGATACTTTAACTTCTCTAACAGTCTACTATATGAATAAGGATCCCATAACAGGGGATGCTAGCTAGCTATGAGACTCTTTATTTTTTGGCCATATATATGCGGGTGTTAAACCCACCATTTTGACAGATAAATATACTCCCCAAGTAGGCATGGGGGAGTAAACTTGGACTGCACTTATAATCTGCTACCTGAAAAGGGATCCCATAATAGTATGATTATTTCTAGCAATAAGACTTTTTATATTTTGACCACACGCATACGAGTGTTAAAGTCACCCCTTAAACACATAGATATACCCCCCATAATGAAGTCAGGGGGTTTACTTGGACTCCTCTCATAATCTACTATATGAATAAAGATACCAAAATAGTGGGACGCCTTCTACCTATGGGGCTCTTTATATTTTGGTCACTTATATACGGGTGTTAAAGTTACCTCTTTAACACATAGATCCCATACTAGTGAGACCCCTCCTAGCTATGTAACTTTATATTTTTCTCATACATATATGGGTGTTAAAGTCATTTCTTTGACAGATAGATATACCCCCCATGATGTAGTAGGGGTTATACTTAGACTCCTTTCATAATCTGCTTCAAGAGTACTGATCCAATAATAGTATGACCACTCCTAGCTATGGGACTTTATATTTTTTGCCACATAAATATAGATGCTAAAGTCACTCATTTGACACATAGATGTACCCACCATGATGTAGTCGGGGGCGGAGGACACTTGGACTTCTTTAATAATCATCTATATGAATAAGGATCCCATAATAGAGGGACCTCCCCTGGCTATGGGACTCTTTTTATTTTGGTAACATATGCGAGCGTTAAAGTCACCCCTCAGACATATTGATGTATCTCATAATGGTATAGTCTTGGGGGGTAACTTGGAATCTCTCATAATCTGCTACATGAATATGGATCCCGCAATAGTGGAACCCCTCTTAGCTATGGGAATTTTTTATCTTGACCATAAACATATAGGTATTAAAGTCACCCCTTTTAAAATGGATGTATTTCCCCCTGTGATGTTGTCGATAGGGCGGGTTACACTTTGACTTCTCTTATAATCTGTAATAGATATATCCCTCATGATATTATTGAGGGGTTACACTTGGACTTCTCTTATAATCTAGTATATGGATAAGGATCTCACAATAATGGAATCCCTCTTAGCTATGAGACTTTATGTTTTGGCCATACACATAACGGTGTTAAAATCACCCCAATGACACATAGATGAACCACCCTAAGATATAGTCATGGGGGTATACTTGAACTCCTCTCATAATTGGCAATGTGAATATGGATTCCACAATAGTGGGACCCCTTCTAGCTATTGGCCTCTATATATTTTGATCACACCCATGCGTGTATTAAAGTTACCGCTTTGATATATAAATATATATCTCCATGATGTAGTTAGGGGGGTACACTTAGACTCCTTTCATAATCCGCTTCATGAATAAGGATCCCATAATAGTAGGATCCCTCCTAGCTATGGGACTCTTTATATTTTGGTCATACATATACGGGTGTTAAAGTCACATCTTTTATATATAGATATGTCCCTCTATGATATAGTCAGGGGGATGTAAAGCTAGACACCTTTTATAATTTGCTTCATAAATAAGAATCCCATAATAGTGGGATCCGTCCTAGATATGGTCATCTTTATATTTTGGTTGCACACATGCAAGTGATAAAGTCACCTCTTTGACATAGAAATGTACCTCCTTATGATATAGTCAGGGGTAGTACACTTGGGCTCCTCTTATAATCTGGTAGATGAATAATGATCCTACAGTAGTGGGACCCTTCCTAGCTGTATGACTGTTAATATTTTGGCCACACGCATATAGGTGTTAAAATTACCCCTTTAATATATAGATGTATCTTCCATAATATTATCGGGATTAGGGGTACACTTAGAGTCCTTTCATAATCTACTATATAAATAATAATCCTACAATACTGAAACCTCATATAGCTATAAGATGCTTTATATTTTGGCCACACATATGCGGGTGTTAAAGTCACCCCTTTGATACGTAGAAGTAACCCCTATGATGTAGTTGGGGGTACACATAGACTTCTCTAATAATCGACTATAGGAATAAGTATCCCATACTAGTAGGACCCTTCCTAGCTATATGACTTTATATTTTTGTAACACATATAAGGGTATAAAAGTTACCCCTTTGATATATAGATATACCCCCTTGCTATGTAGTCGAGGGGGAAGGGGGGTATACTTTGACTCCTATCATAATCTGCTATATGAATAAGGGTCCCACAATAGTGAGACCTATCTAGCTATAAGCTCTTTATATTTTGGCTATATATGTCGTTATTATAGCTACCCCTATTACACAGAAATATACCTCCCATAATGTCGACGGGGAGGGGGTACATTTGGACTCATCTTATAATCTGCTATAAAAATAAGGATCCCACAATATTGGGACCCCTCCAAGGCATAAGATTCTTTATATTTTTTCCATACACATTTGGGAATTAAAGTCACCTCTTAAATATACAAATGTACCCCACCAATGATGTAGTCGGGGGAGAGGGGGCGAGTACACTAGGACTCTTCTCATAATAACGGTACACCTCCTAGCTATGGGACTCTTTATAATTTGGATACACACATACGGGTGTTAAAGTCACCCTACCCTACCATGATATTGTTCTTGGGGGTTACACTTGAACTATTTTATAATCTACTATATGAATAAGGATCCCATAATTATGGGACCCTTCTTTGTTATGGAACTTTTTATATTTTGTCCACACACATGTGGATATTAAAGTCACCCCTTTGACACATAAATATATAACCCACGATGATTTAGTCAGGGAATGGATATACACTTGGACCCCTCTTATAATCTGTTATATGAATAAAGATTCTATAATAGTGAGACCTTTTTTAGCTAAGGGATATTTTTTATTTTGGCCACATACATAGGGGTGATAAAGCCACCCCTTTGTCATATAGATATACCCCTCCATGAAGTATTCAGAGGGGTACACTTGGACTTCTCTCATAATCTTCTATATAAATAAAGATCCTGTAATAGTGGGGTTCGTCCAAACTATTAGAATTTATATTTTGGCCACAAACATATGAGTGTTAAAGTCACCCCTTTGACACATAGATATACCCCCCATTAATATAGTCGGGGGTAGTACTTGGACTTCTCTTATAATTAGCTACTTGAATTGGGATTGCATAATATGGGACCCCTCCTAGATATGGGAATTTTTATACTTTGGATACACATATACGAGTGTTAAAGGTACCATTTTGACACATAGATGTACCCCTCAATGATGTAGTCAGGGGTACACTTGGATTATATTTATAATCTGCATTATGAATAAGAATCCCAAAATAGTGTGATCCATTCTTGCTTTGAAACTCTATATTTTGGACACATACATACAGGTGTTATAGTCACCCCTTTGATACGTTGATATACCACCCCTATGATATTGTCGAGAGTGGGGTGCACTTGGACTCTCCTTAATTAATCAGCTATATTAATAAGTATCCTATAATAGTGGGACCCCTTTTAGCTATAAGACTGTTTATATTTTGGCCACACATATATAGGTGTTAAAGTCACCCCTTTGACTTATAGACATACCACCCCATAATACAGTCAGATGGAAGGAACACTTGGACTCCTCTAATAATCTGTTATATGAATAAAGATCTCATAATTATGAGACCCCTCATAGCTATGGGATCTTTATATTTTATTCACGAACATATGGGTGTTAAAGTCACTCCTCTGACACATAGATGTACCCCTCCATATATAATAGGCAGGGGGGTATACTTTGACTCCTTTTATAATATGCTTAATAAATAAGGTTCACACAATAATAGGACCCTTCCTAGCTATAGGACTCTTTAGATTTTGGTCATACACATAAGAGTGTTAAGATCACCCCTTTGACATATAGATATACCCCCTAATGATGTAGTCGAGGGGGAATACACTTGGACTTCTCTCATAATCTGCTATATGAATATGGATCCCATAATAATTGGACCCCTCATAACTATGGGACTTTTTATATTTTGGTCATACACATTCAAGTATGATGGTCACCCTTTTAATAAATGGATGTACCCTCCTATTATTTAGTCGGGGTAGGGGGTACACTTGGACTCCTCTCATAATCTGTTATATGAATAAGTATCCTATAAAAGTAGGACCCCTACTAACTATGGTACTCTTTATATTTTATACACACATATACGGATATTAAAGTTACCCCTTTAATATATAGATGTACCCCCATGATATAGTTGAGAGATGGGTACTCTTTGACTCATTTCATAATATGTTACATGAATAAGAATCCTATAATAGTGGGACCCTTCCGAGCTATAGGACTTTATATTTTGGCAACACGTATGCAGATATTAAAGTTACCCCTTAGATACAAAGATGTACCCCTCCCCCCCCCCCCATTATGTATTTAGGGACAAGGTATAATATTTGGACTCCTCTCATAATCTGCTATATGAATAAAGAACCTTGGACGCCTCTCATAATATACTACATGAATAAAGGACCCATAATAATAAGACCCATAATATACCCCCTATGATGTAGTTAGGGAAGGGGGTAGGCTTTGACTCCTTTTATAATCTGTGATAAGAATAACCATCCCATAATAGTGGTACCCCTCCTAGCTATGGGATCTTTATATTTTTGCCATACATATATGGGTGTTAAAGGCATCCCTTTGATACATAGATGTACCCCACCATAACGTAGTTGGTAGGGTACAATTATATTCCTTTTATAATCAACTACACGAATAAGGATCTCATAATATTAGGACCCTTACTACCTATAGAACTCTTTATATTTCGGTCACACATATACGGGTATTAAAGTTACTCATTTGATACAAAAATGCACCCCCTATGATTTAGTCGGGGAAGAGAGGGTATACTTATACTCCCCTCTTAGCTATAGGACTCTTTATATTTTGGTCACACGCATGTGGGTGTTGAAGTTACCCCTTTTATAAATAAATATAGCCCCATGATATAGTCTTAGGAGGTATACTTGGACAGTATTTATAATCAACTACCAAAATAAGAATCCAACAATAGCAGAACACCTCCTAGCTATAGGACTTTATAGTTTTACCATAGATATACAGGTATTAAAGTCACCCCTTTGATACATAGACATACCCCCCATGATGTAGATGGGGGTGGATACTTGGATTCCTATCATAATTGATATAGGAATAAATATCGAATAAGAGTGGGATCCATCATAGCTATGGGGACTCTTTATATTTTTGCCACACAATACGGGTGTTAAAGTCACCACTTTGATAATTAGATGTACCCT
Source organism: Chamaelirium japonicum (assembly GCA_947650365.1). Classification (NCBI taxonomy): domain Eukaryota; kingdom Viridiplantae; phylum Streptophyta; class Magnoliopsida; order Liliales; family Melanthiaceae; genus Chamaelirium; species Chamaelirium japonicum. Next base: position 68,915,500 of record OX393553.1, on the reverse strand, counting down.
CCATGATGTTGTCGGAGGAATATACACTTGGACTCTTCTCATAATCTGCTACAGGAATAAGGATCCCATAATAATGGGACCCCTCCTTATTCGATAATTAGATGTACCCCTCTATGATATAGTCTGCAGGATATACTTGGACTCTTCACATAATCTGCTACATGAATAAGGATTCCACAATAGTGGAAAACCTACTAACTATGAAATTCTTTATGTGTTGGTGATATACACACAAGTATTAAAGTTACCCCTTTGACACATAAATATACCCTCCATAATGTAGTCGAGGGGGTACAATTTAACTTCTCTTATAATCTGCTATATAAATAAGGATCCCACAATGGTATGACCCTTCTTAGCTATGAAACTTGTTATATTTTGGTCACACACATACGGGTGTTAAAGCCACTCGTTTGACATATAGATGTACCCCTCTATGATTTAGTTAGGGGAAGAGGGAGGTACGTTTGGACTCCTCTTATAATCTGCTTTATGAATATGGATCGCAAAATAGTATAACCCCTTCTAGCGATGGGAGTCTTTATATTTTGGCCATAAAAATATAAATGTTAAGGTCATCCTTTTACACATAGATGTACCCCCTCATGCATGATATAGTCGGAGGGGAGTATACTTTGACTTCTCTTATAATCTGCTATGTGAATAAAGATCCCACAATAGTACGACCTTTCCTAACTATAGGAGTCTTTATATTTTGGCCACACACATACGAGTGTTAAAGTCACCCTTTTAATATATATTATACCCCCAATGATTTAGTTGGGATGGAAGTATACTTAGACTCCTTTTATAATGTGCAATATAAATAAGGATCTCACTATAGTAGGGCCCCTCCTAGCTATAGGCCTCTTTATATTTTGAATACACGCATGCAGGTGTTAAAGTCTCCTCTTTGACACATAGATGTACCTTGTATGATATAGTCGGTGGGGTACACTTGAACTCTTTCATAATCTGCTATATGAATAAGAATCTTACAACAGTAAAACCTCTTATTTCTATGAAACTCTTAATATTTTGACTATGCATATGCGATAAAGTAATCCCTTTGATATAGAAATATACCCCATACAATGTAGTCAGTAGAGGGGGGACACTTGGACTTCTCTTATAATTTACTACATAAATAAGGTCCCACAGTAGTAAAACCCCTTCTACCTATGAGACTTTTTATATTTTGGCCACAAACATACGGGTGTTAAAGTTACCCCTTTGAGATTGAAATATACCCCCCATGATGTAGTCGGGAAGGGTGGTATACTTGAACTACTCTTTTAATCTGCTACATGAATAAGGATCCCATAATAATAGGATCCCTCCTGGTTATGGGATTTTTTATATTTTGGCCACACAAATATGGGTATTAAAGTCTCCCCTTTGACACAAAGATACACCCCCAATGATATAGTGGGGGGTATACTTGGACTCTTCTCATAATCTACTACACGAATAATGATCCAATAATACTAGAACCCCTCATAGCTGTGGGACTTTATATTTTATCCACACATATACGGGTATTAAAGTCACCTTGTTAAAACCTATATATACCCCTCCCATGGTATAGTGGGGGGTCACTAGGACTCCTTTTATTATCTACTATATGAATAAGGTTCCCACAATAGTGGGACCCTTCCTATATACCTATGGGCCTCTTTATATTTTGTTCACTTAAATACGGTATTAAAGTCAGCCATTTGACACATTGATATACCCCCTACTATTGTCGTAGGGGGGTACACAAGGACTCCTCTTATAATTTTTTACATCAATAAGTATCCAGCAATAGTGGGACCCTTCCTTGCAATAAGACTCTTTATAATTTGGCCATACATATATGGTTGTTAAAGTCAACCCTTTGACATATAGATATACCCCCCATAATATAGTCGGGTGGGCTATACTTGGACTCCCTTTATAATCTACTTTATGAATAGGAATCCCATAATAGTTAGACCCCTCCTAACTATAGGACTTTTTAGATTTGGCCATACATATGTTGGTGTCAAAGTCACCCATTGGTATATAGATATACCCCCCAAAGATGTAGTCGGGGTAGGGGGATTCACTTACACTCCTCTTATAATCTGCTACACGAATAAAGATCACACAATAAGGGAACCCCTCCAAGCCATGGGACTTTTTATATTTTGGCCACACATACGGGTATTAAAGTTACTCCTTTGTAGCCCCTTTGTCACCCCCCATAATATAATCTTAGAGGGTACACTTTGACTGCTCTTATAATCTGCTACATAAATAATAATCCAATAATAGTGGGACCCATCCTAGCTATGTGATTCTTTATATTTTGGCCATACACATGCGGGTGTTAAATTCACCCATTTGACACAAGCATATACCACACTCAAGATATTGTTAGTGGAGGGGGTATACTTGGACTCCTCTCATAATCTGCTATATGAATAAGGATCCAATAATAGTAAGATCCATCTTAGCTATGGGACTATTCATATTTTGGTCATACATATGTGTGTGTTAAAGCTATTTATTTGATATATAAATATACCCCCTATTATGTAGGCAAGGGGTGGGGGGAAACTTGGACTCCTCTTTTAATCTTCTATATGAATAAGGATCCCACAGTAGTGAGACCCCTCCTAACTATAAGACTCTTTATGTTTTGGCCACACGTATATGGGTATTAAAGTTACCTCTTTGAAATTAAAATATATTCCCAATGATGTAGTCGGGGAGGGGTGGTATACTTGAACTACTCTTATAATCTGATATATGAATAAGGGTCCCATATTATTAGGACCCCTTCTAGCTATGGTACTCTTTATATTTTAGCCACATACATGTGAGTATTAAAGTCACTGCTTTGACCCGTAGATGTACCCCCCTATAATATAAACGGGGGGGGTTATACTTGGATTATTCTCATAATCTGCTATATGAATAATTATATAACAATATTAGAACCCCTCCTAGCTATGGTACTTTTTATTTTGGCCACATACATGTCGATGTTAAAGTCACCTTTTTAAAATCTAGATATACCCTTCTATAATGTAGTCGGAGGGGTACACTTGGATTTCTCTCATAATCTGCTATATGAATAAGGATCCAACAATAGTGGGGCCTCTCCTTGTCATGGGACTCTTTATCATTTGGTCATCACATACGGGTATTAAAGTCAGCCCATGATATATAGATATACCCCCCATGATGTAGTCGGGAGGGGTCTACTTGGACTCCTCTTATAATCTTCTTCATGAATAAGAATCCCATAATAGTTGGACCCCTTCTAACTATAAGACTTTTTATATTTTGACACACACATGCGAGTGTTAAAGTCACCATTTGACACATTGATTTACCTCCACAATGATGTAGTTGAGGTAGGAGGGTTTATTTGAACTCCTCTTATAATCTGCTACATAAATAAGGATAGCACAATAAGGGGACCCCTCCTAGCTATAGGACTTTGTATTTTAGCCATACGTGCGAGTGTAAAAGTTGCCCCTTTGTCACCCTTTATCACCCCCTATAATGTGGTCTAAGTGGGGTACAGTTTGACTGCTCTCATAATCTACTACATAAATATGAATCACATAATAGTGGGACCCCTCCTACCTATGGGACACTTTATATTTTTATCAAACATATACGAGTGTTAAAGTCACCCATTTGACACATAGATATACCTCCCATATTGTAGTCAGATAGGGGGGCATACTTGGACTCCTCTTATAATCTGCTATATAAATTAGGATCTCATAATAAAGGGAGCCCTTCTAGCTTTGGGGCTCTTTATATTTTGGCCACACATATAAGGGTATTAATTTTACCCCTTTTATGCATAAATATACCCCTTCCATGATATAGTCAGGAGGTTCATTTAGACTTATTTTATAATCTACTACATGAATAAGGATCCCACAATAGTAGGACCCGTCTTATCTATGAAATTTTTTATATTTTTGTCATATACATATGGGGTGTTAAAGTCACCCCTATGACATATAGATGAACCTTCCCATGATATAGTCAGAGGGGTATACTTGGACTCCTCTTATAATCTGCTATATGAATAAGGATCTCATAATAGTAGGACCCCTCCTAACCATGGGACTTTTTATATTGTGGACACTTATATACAGGTATTAAAGTCATCTTCTTTGATACATAAATGTACCCTCTATGATTTAATCATAGGGGTATACTTGGACTCTTCTCATAATCTGCTACATAAATAAGGATCCCATAATGGGAGAAACCTTATAGCTATGGGACTTTATATTTTGGCCACACATATGTGGGTGTTATAGTCTTTTCATTGACACATAGATGTACCCCCGTGATATAGTCGGGGGGCTTTCACTTAGACTTCTCTCATAATCTGCTACATAAATAAAGATCCCACAATAGTGGGACCCCTTACAGTAATGGAACTCTTTATATTTTGGTCATATATTTGCGTGTGTTAAACTCATTCCTTTGACATATAAATATAAACCTCCTCCAATTATATAGTCGGTGGGAGGGGGGACACTTGAACTCTTCTTATTATCTACTACATGAATAAGGGTACTATAGTTGTGAGACCCCTTATAGCTATGAGACTCTTTATATTTTTGCCACATATATACATGTATTAAAGTTTCTCATTTAAAATAAAAATATACTCCCCCATGATGTAGTCGGGGAGGGGTGGTATACTTGAACTACTCTTATAATCTGTTATATGAATAAGGATCCCATAATAGTGGAACCCCTTCTAGCTATGGAACTCTTTATATTTTGACCACATACATGCAGATGTTAAAGTCACCTTTTTGGGGTATACTTGGACTCTTATATAATCTGCTATATTAATAAGGATCTAACATTACTAGAACCCCTTCTAACTATGGGACTTTATATTTTGGCTATACGTATACGGGTATTAAAGTTACCCCTTTGAAACCTAAATATATCCCTCTCATGATATATTCGGGGAGGGGGTACACTAGGACTCCTATCGGTATCCGCTATATGAATAAGGATCCCATAATAGTGGGATACTTTCTACCTATGGGCCTCTATATATTTTATCCATAAATATATTGGTGTTAAAGTCAGCACTTTGACACATTGTTATACTCATTTGATATTCTCAGAGGGGGGTACACTTGGATTTCTCTCATAATCTGCAACATAAATAAGGATCCCACAATATTAGGACCCCACCAAGCTATAGGACTCTTTATAATTTAGCCGAACACATACAGGTGCTAAAGTCAGCACTTTGATATATACATATACCCCCCATGATGTAGTTAAAGGGGGTACACTTAGACTCCATCTTATAATTTGCTATATGAATAATGATTCCATAATATATGGACCCTTCCTAACTATAGGAATTTTTATATTTTGGCCTCACATATACAGGTATTAAAGTCACCCTTTGACACCTAGATATAACCCCCAATGATATAGTCAGGGTGAGGGGGTACACTTAAACTCCTCTTATAATCTTCTTCACGAATAAGGATCCTAAAATATGTGGACCCCTCCTAACTATAAGACTCTTTGTATTTTGGTCACATATACAGGTATTAAAGCCACCCTTTGTCACCCCCCATAATGTAATCTTGGCGAGTTCACTAATCTCTTAATCTGCTACATGAATAAGGATCCCATAATAGTGAGATACCTCATACTTATGGGACTTTGTATATTTTGGTCATACACATATAGGTGTTAAAGTTACCCCTTTGACTTATAGATATACCTCTCTCATGATATAGTCATGGCGTGGTACACTTAAACACTTCTCAATAGTGGGATCCCTCTTAGTTTTGGGACTCTTTATATTTTGGCCAAACACGTGTGGGTATTAAAGTTATCCCTTTGAAACAAAGATATACCCCTCATGATATAGTCATGGGGTTACACTTGCACTCCTCTAATAATCATCTATATGAATAAGGATCCCATAATAGAGACATCCCTTCTAGCTATAAAACTTTATATTTTGGCTATGTATATACGGGTATTAAACTCACCCCTTTGACACATAGATATACCCCCCATGATATAGTCAGGAGGGTGGGGGTGCATTTAGACTGTTCTCATAATCTACTATATGAATAATGATCCCATAATAATAGGACCCCTCCTAGTTATGAGACTTTTTATATTTATACCATACATATATGGGTGCTAAAGTCACCCCTTTGAAATATAGATGTATATGATATAGTCAGGGGGGTAAACTTGGACTCTTCTTATAATATTCTTCATGAAAAAGGATCCTACAATAATAAAACCCCTCATAGCTATAAGACTCTTTATATTTTGGCCACACACATGCGGATATTAAAATCACCCATTTGAGACATAGATGTACCCCCTTTATGATATATATAGTCGGGAGGGGGGTCCACATGGACTCCTCTAATAATCTGCTACAGAAATATGGATCTGACAATAGTTGGACCCATCCTAGCTATCTTACTATTTATATTTTGGGCACAAACAAGCGTGTGTTAAAGTTACCCTTTTGACACATAGTTGTACCCCCCCAATGATATAATCGAGAGTAGTACACTTGGACTCCTTTTATAATCTTCTATATGAATTAGGGTTTTACAATAGTTATACCCCTCCAAACTATGGAACTCTTTTTATTTTGGACACATATACTGGTGTTAAGGCTACCCCTTTAATATATAAATGTGCCCACCCTATTATGTAGTCGGGGGATATACTTGGACTCATCTCGTTATCTGCTACATGAATATGGATACTATAATAGTAGGACATATCCTAGCTATAGGACTCTTTATATTTTGGTGGTACACATTCAAGTCTTAAAGAAACCCCTTTAACATAAAAATATACCCCCTCCCATAATATAGTTTGGGGGGTACACTTGGACCCTTCTTATAATCTACAACATGAATAAAGATCCCATGATATAAAGACCCCTCCTAGCTACAGGACTCTATATTATGGACATACACATATGGGTGTTAAAGTTACCCATTTAACAATGAGATATATCAATAATGATATAGTCAGGAAGGGTGCACTTGGACTTATTTTATAATATCCTATTAAAATTAGGATCTTATAATTGTAGTACCACTCCGAGCTATGGGACCCTTTTTATTTTGGCCATACTAATATAGGTGTTAAAGTTACCCCTTTGATACATAGATGTACCCCCTATGATATAGTCAAGGGGACACACTTGGACTCCTTATAATTTTGTACATGAATAATGATTCTATAATAGCGGGACCCCTCCTAGCTATGATATTCTTTATATTTTGGCCACATACATACAGGTGTTAAATTCACCCCTTTAACATATAAATGTACCCATATAATATAGATGGAGGAGTATACTTGGACTCCTCTCATAAATAAGTATATAAATAAGGATCCCATAATAGTGGGATACCTTCTAGGTATATGACACTTTATATTTTGGCCACACACATGCGGGTGTTAAAGTCACCCCTTTGACTCAGAGATATACCCCCGTGATAGAGTCGGATGTATATTTGGACTCCTCTCAGAATATGCTAAATGATAATGATCCCATAATAATGAAACCCCTCGTAGCTAAAGGACTCATTATATTTTAGCAAAACATACGGGTATTAGAGTCACCCCTATGACACAGAGATATACCCCTATAATGTAGTCAGGAGGAAGAGGGTACACTTGGACTTCTCTTATAATCTGGTATATGAATAAAGATCCCATAATTGTGGGACCCCACCTAGCTATGTGACTTTATATTTTGGTCATATACATGTGAGTGTTAAAATTATATTTTTACTCAGATGTATTCCTCTCATATTATAGTTGGGGGGGCACACTTGGACTCCTCTCATAATCTTCTACATGAATAAAGATCCCACAATAGTGGGACCCCTCCTAGCTATGAGACTCTTTATATTTTGACCACACACATGAGAGTATTAAAGTTATCCTTTTGACGTAAAATATACCCCCACCATGTTATAGTCAAAGCAGTACCCCTTGACTCTTCTTATAATCTGCTATATGAATATGGATCCCACAATAGTGGGACCTCTCATATCTATGGAACTTTTTTTATTTTGGTCACATAAATACGGGTGTTAAAGTCATCCTTATGATATATAGATGTACACCCCCATGATATAGTTAGGGGGTATACTTGGACTCCTTTCATAATCTACTAAATGAATAAGAATCCCATAATAGTGGGACCCTTCCTTGTTATGGAACTCTTTATATTTTGGATGCACACATGCAGGCATTAAAGTTACTCCTTTGACAGAAAGATATATCCCCCAAGATATAATCGGGGGGATAAACTTGAACTCCTCTCTTAATCTGCTATATAAATAAAGATCCCAAAATATTAGGACCCCTCCTAGTTATGGGACACTTTATATTTTGGCCACATATATACGGATGTTAAAGTGTCCCTTTTGACACATAGATGTGCCCTCTATAATGAAGTCAGGGGTGATTCACTTGGACTCCTTTTATATTTTTTATATGAATAAAGATCCCATAATAGTGGGATTCCTCTTTGATATGAGACTATTTATATTTTGGCTAAACACATGTGGATATTACAATCATCATTTTGATATATAGATATACGTCCCCAATATTTAGTCGAATAAGGATCCCATAATTATGGGACCTATTATAGCTATGAGACTCTTTATATTTTAGCGTGTACACATGCATGTATTAAATTCGATCACCCCTTTAAAATATAAATATACCCCCCATGATGTAGTTGGGGGGTACATTTGGACTCCTCCTAGATATGGCACTTTTTATATTTTGGTCACATATATTGGTTATTAAAGTTACCATTTTGATACAAAGATGTACCCCACGCCCCATGATATAGTCAGGGGGGTATACTTGGACTCCTTTCTTAAACTATTATATATATAAGGATTCTACAATAATGTGATCTCTTATAGCATCAGGACTTTATGTTTGGCCAGACATATGTGAGTGTTATAGTCATCCCTTTGACATATAGATGAACCCCCCATGATATATTCGGGGGGGGGGGGGGTACACTTGGACCCCTCTTATAATCTGCTATATGAATAAGAATAACAAAATAGTGGGATACCTCCAAACTATATGACTTTATATTTTGGCTATAGACATTGGGTGTTAAAGTCATGCCTTTCACACAGATATACCCCCCCTATAATATAGTACGAGCGGGTACACTTGGACTCCTTTCATAATCTGTTATATGAATAAGAATCTCACAATAGTGGGACCCCACTAAGCTATAGGACTCTATGTTTTGGTCATATACATGTGGGTATTGAAGCACCACTTTGATATATAAATATACCCCCTCAATGATGTAGTTGAGGGGGAGTATATTTATACTCCACTCATAATCTGCTAGACAAATATAAAGATCCCACAATAATGAGACCCCTTCTAGCTATGAGACTTTTGTTATTTTGGCCATACACATGCGGTTCTCAAAGTGACCCCTTTGAGACATAAATATACTCCCTTATGATGTAGTCAGGGGGTATATTTGGACTCTTCTTATAATATGTTATAAAAATAAGGATCCCATAAGAGTGGGATCCTTCCTAGCAATGGGACTTTTGTTATTTTAGCCACACGGACATATGGGTGTTAAAGTCAATCTTTTAATATATAGATATACCCCCCATGATATTATCAGGGGGGTTAGGGGAAAACCTGTACTCCTCTTGTAATCTGCTATATGAATAAGGATCCCATAATAGTTGATCCCTCATAGCTATGAAGCTTTATATTTTGGCCACACACGTGTGGGTGTTATTGTTACCCTTTTGATAAAAAGATTTAACCCCAACGATATAATCGGGGGGTACGCTTAGATTCCTCTCATAATCTGCTATATAAATAAAAATCTTGAAATAGTAGGACCATTCCTAAATATAAGACTCTTTATATTTAGGTTACATATATACGGTTGTTAAAGTTACCATTTCAAAACATAGATATCCCCCCGTTATATAGTCCAGGGGGTACACTTGGCCAACACTTATAATATGCTGCATGAATAAGAATTTCATAATAGTAACATCCCTTTTAGCTATAGGGGTCTTTATATTTTGGCCATACAAATATGGGTATATTTGGACTCCTCTCATAATCTGCTATATGAATAAGGATCCCATAATAGTGAGACCCCTCCTAGTTATAGAACTCTTTATATTTTGGCCATATACATACGGTGTTAAATATACCCCTTTGACACATAGATATACCCCCCATAATATAGTAGGGGATACACTTAGACTCCTCTTAAAATCTGTTATATGAATAGGGATCTCACAATAGTAGGACTCTTCTAGCTATAAGACTCTTCATATTTTGGCCACACATAAGAGGGTATTAAAGTCACCCCTTTGATACATAGATATACCCCCTCTATGATATAGTCAGAGGGGGTATACTTGGATTCATCTCATAATCTCCTACATGTATAAGGATCCCACATTAGTGCTACCCCTCATAGATATGGACTTTTATATTTTGGCCACACATATATAAGTGTTAAAGTCATCCCTTTGACCTAAAGATATACCCCCATGATATAGTAAGGAGGTACACTTCGACTCTTCTTATAATCTGCTATGTAAATAAGGATCCTACAATAGTAGGACCCTTTATAGCTATAGAACTTTTTATATTTTGGCCACACACATATGGGTATTAAAGTTATCCCGTTGGTACATAAATATACTCTCTTATGATGTAGTTAGAGGTGCACTTGGACTACTTTCATAATCTGCTATATAAATAAGGATCCCATAATAATTGGATCCCTTCTAGTTATATGACTCTTTATATTTTGGCCACACACATAAGAGTGTTAAATTTGCCCCATTGATACACAAATATACCCCCATGATGTAGTTAGGTTTGGGGTATATTTAGACTCTTTATATTTTTGTCATACATATATGGGTGTTAAAGTTACTCGTTTGACTCATAGACATACCCCCCTTGATGTAGTCGGGGGGTACATATGGACTCGTCTTATAATCTGCTACATGAATAAAGATCCCACAATAATGGGACCACTCTGAACTACGGGTACTCTTTATATTTTTGCCATACATATATGGGTATTAAAGTTATTATTTTCACACATTGATGTACCCCCAATGATATAGTCGGGGTGGGTGGGTTGGACTCCTCTCTTAATTTACTATTTGAATTAGGATTCTATAATAGTAGAATCCTCTTAGTTATGGGACTTTATATTTTTGCTACACATATGGGTGCTAAAGTTACCCTTTTGACATATAGATATTCCCTCCCATGATATAGTCAGGGGGTACACTTGGACTCCTCTCATAATCTGTTATAAGAACAAGGATCCCATAATAGTAGGACCCCTCATAGCTATGGGATATTTTATATTTTGGTCATACACATACGGCTGTTAAGTCACCATTTTGATATAAATATATACCCCTATATAATATAGTCAGGGGGGTACAATTGGACTCCTCTCATAATTTGCTATATAAATAAGAAGCCCACAATAGTGGGACTCATCCTAGCTTTAAGATTTTTTATATTTTGGCCACATACATACGGGTGTTAAAGTCACCCCTTTGACACATAGATGTACCCCCCCACCCATGAGATAGTCGAGGAAGGTACATTTGGACTTTCTTAAAATATGCTCTACATGAATAAGGATCTCACAATAGTGGAACCCTTCCTAGCTATGAGACTTTTTATATTTTTTTCACACACATATGGATATTAAAATCACCCCTTTAATATATAAATGTAACCCTCCATAATATAGTAGGGGGTACACTTGGACTTCTCTCATAATCTGTTATATGAAAAAGGATCCTACATAAGTAGGATTCATCTTAGCTATGAGATATTATGTTTTGGCCATACAAATATGAGTGTTAAAGTTACCCTTTTAATATAAAGATATACCTCTTATAATGTAATCGAGGGGGGTACACTTGGACTCCTCTCACAGTCTGGTACTTAAATAAGGATCCCGCAATAATAGGATCCTTCGTAGCTTTGAGACTCTTATATTCTGGCCATACACATGCGGGTGTTAAAGCCAACCTTTTGACATAATGATTAAACCTTAATGATTTTGTCGGGAGGTACACTTGGACTATTCTCATAATCTTCTATATGAATTAGGATCCCTCCTAACTATGGAACTTTATATTTTGGTCATACACATACGAATATTAAAGTCACCTCTTTGACACAAAGAAGTACCTATATGATATAATCGGGGAGGGTACACTTAGACTCATCTCATAATCTGCTACATGAATCAAGATATCACAAAAGTGGGACCACTTCTAGATATGGGACTCTTTATATTTTTGTCATACAGATATGAGTGTTAAAGTTACCCTTTTGACATAAAGATATACCCACCTATGATGTAATTAGGGGGATATACTTGGACTTCTCTTATAATCTGCTTCATGAATAAGGATTTCATAATTATGGGATCTCTCCTACCTATGGGACTTTATATTTTGGCCACACACATGCTGGTATTAAAGTCATTCCTTTGATACATAGATATATCCCCCCATGATGTAGTCGAGGGGTACAGTTGGACTCTTCTCATAATCAACTATATAAGGATCCTACAATAGTGGGACCCTTCATAGCAGTCATTAGTGGACCCATGAGCATCAAAGTAATAGGAATCTATGAGTACTTTGTCACTTTTATCGATAATTACTCAAGATATGGCTATATTTACCTGATGCATAGGAAGTCAGAGTCCTTTGATAAAGTTTAAAGAATTCGGGACTGGCATGGAGTATAAAAGCTGACAAGTAAATGTAAAAATGTTATTCGATCTAATCGAAGTGGCGAATACTTATCGGATGAGTTCCTTGAGTATTTGGAGTATAGGATAGTATCCTAGTTAACTATTGCAGGGATGCCATAGCAAAATATAATTTTTAAGAGAATAAATCAAAATTTATTGGACATAGTTCGGAGCATGATAAGTTATGCCAGTTTACCACCTATTGTTTGGGAATATACCTTATAAACAATGGTATATATTTTGAACCACATTCTATCTAAATCAGTGTCTCAAACCCCTAAAGAGCTATAGTCAAAGTGAAAGCCGATACTACAGTAATTCAGAGTATGGGGATATCCTATATATATGGTATGACAAATCGGATAAGATAGAATCAAAGTCCAAAGTATGTTTATTTGTAGGGTATCCCAAGGAAACTAAGGTGGATTATTTTATAATACTGAGGATAAAAAGGTAATCATTTCTATGAATATCATCTTCTTAGAGCAGGATTATATTATGAACCACAAGCCAACTAGTAAAGTAGTTTTAGATGAACTACAGGGTTCTAGTGGAGAGCATGTATTCAAAAGCATAGTGGGATTGAGCTGACAATACAGAAACTAATATACCAAAAATTAAAAAACCTAATCACTCAGTACCACTACCACCACATTATCAAAGTGGGAGAACCATTAAAGCCCCTGATAGATACTATAGAGAAATCTTATTGGTTAATCCAAAGTATCAGAAGGATGATCCATTGAGTTACGATAAAACAATGGGAGCTGCTGACAGCTCTGACTATCAAAAGGCCATTGAAGCAGAGATCATATATATATATATATATATATATATATATATATATATATATATATATATATATATATATATATATATATATATATATATATATATATATATATATATATATATATATATATATATATATATATATATATATATATATATACATTATAATATTGTCTGGACTCTTGTTATATCATCATCCAATATTAAATTTATTAGGTATAAGTGATGTATAAAAAGAAGAGAGGACCCAATGGTTCCATTGAGACTTATAAAGCTAGATTAGTTATCAAAGGTTATACCCAGAGAGAAGGAATCGACTATGACGAAAACTTTTCGTCGATAGCTATAATTAAGTCTATTCGGATCCTTTATCCATTGCTGCCCATTACAACTAGCAGATCTGACAATTTCAAGATAGCTTTCCTCAACGGAGATTTGGAATAGGATATTTACATGATGCATCCTTCATATTTTGAGTTAGAGCATCGACAACATCTAGTTTGTAAGTTGCAGAAGTTTATTTATGGACTAAAGCAATCATCTAAAAATTAGAACATTCATTTTGATCAGGCAGACAAGTCATATGGATTTGATCAGAATGAGGATAAACCTTGTGTGTATAAGAGGAGTGACGAAACTACAATGGTATATTTGATACTTTATGTAGATGATATTCTACTTATTAAAAATGGTGTAGGAACGTTGTCAATAGTAAAAGTCTGGTTATAAACACAATTCGATATGAAAGACCAAAGTGAAGCGAGTTATGTTTTGAGAATTAAGTTAACTCAAGATCGCCAAAACATAATTTTCTCATTATCACATGAACATATATAGATAAGGTTATAACTAGATTTGGCATGCTAAACTCCAAAAAGGATTTTATGAATTTCTCTGTTTCACTAAAGGGTTAGTCAACCTAGATTTTACCTTCCTTAGATTTCAAATACAGTGTTAGAGAATATATGTTTAAGAAAGTATATTTTTTTTAAAGAGAAAATAATATAGAGAGAAAATAGAATAGAAAGATAATATCGTAAGGAGAGGATATTGTATTCTAGAGAAAAAAAATATAGTAAAGAGAATCCTATAGAGATTAATTGTCATATAGATAGAACATTGTAGAGCGAAAAAATAATAGATTGATAATATGGTATAAAGAATATCACAAAGAAATTGTTGTAGAGAGAATGTTGTATAGAGAAAATATCATAAAAAAATATTATAAAGAGAATTTAAGAAAGAATAAAAATATTATAGAGAAAATTCTAGATGGTGAATGTTATAGAGAAAATATTCTAGAGAGAATATTATAGAGAGAAAATATATGCAGCAAAAACATCACAGAGAGAATATGGTAGAAAGAAAGTATTAAAGTAAGAAAATGTTATAGAAAAAATATCATAGAAAGAATATTATAGAGTGAATGTCAAAGAGAGAAAAAACATTATAGAGAGATAAAATTTATAGAGAGAACATACTATTGGAAGATAATGTCGTAGAGAGAAATGTAGAAAGAAAATATCATAAAGATTGATGTAGAGATAATATAGACAGAAAATATCATAAAGAGAATTTCATAAAGGGAAAATGTCATAGAGAATATTGTAGAGAGAAAGTGTCATAGAATGTATAGAGAACATTGTATTTCTCTCACTATTTTATTCTCTTGACATTCTATTTCTCTCTCTTTGCTCTTTACAACATTCTCCCTATGACATTCTTTCCATGACCTGTCTAACCCATTTTCTCTCTATGATATTCTCTCTATAATAGTCTCTCTATAATATTTTATCTCGCTATGATTATTTCTTTCTACGATATTCTCTCTCGATAATATTCACTCTCTACAACATTCTCTATAATATTTTTCTACATATAAAATTTTATCTCTACAATATTCTCTCTATAATATTTTCTCTTATGACGTTCTGTCACTATAATATTTTCTCTCGATAATATTTTATATCGATGATATTTCCGTCCCTACGTTATGGTCTCTGTAGAATTTCTATTTGATAACATTTTATCTCTCTAGAATATTTTTTATATATTGTATTTTCACTCTTTAATATTCTCTCCCAAGAATATTTTATATACAGAATTTTCTATCTCTAGGTCATTCTCTCTCTATGATATATTCTCTATGTGACATTTTCTCTCTAAAAAATTCTTTCTATAATGTCTTCTCTATATATTATTCTCTCTATGGCATTTTCACTCTCTATGATACTTTTTTTCTACAATATTTTCTCTAGAATATTCTCCACCAGTAATCTCTCCACAAACTTCTCTATATGGTATTTTCTCTCTACAACATTCTCTTTATGGAATTTTCTCTCTACAATATTCTCTTTCTATAATATTTTCTCTCTTTATAATAGTCACTCTATAAAATTTCTCTTTGCATTTTATGTTATTACATCATTCTTTCTCTGACATTTTCTCTCCGTATAACACTCTCTACCTATGATATTTTTTCTCTCTTCATTGTTCCCTCTCTTTGAAATTCTCTCCACAACAGTCTTTCTTTATGATACTCTCTCTATAATATTCTCTATAGTATTTTCTTTTTTTATAATTAATTTCTATAATAATTTATCTTTACAACATTCTCTTCATACAATATTTTCTTCTACAATATGCTCTCTACAATACTCTCTACAGAATTTTCTCTTGATAATATTTTTGTAACGTCTACACAAACACACAATATATTGTTTGCTTTGCTCGTACCCACACGAGGACTTCCCAGGAGGTCACCCATTTAGTACTACTCTCGTCCGAGCATGCTTAACTATGCAGTTCTTACGAAATCTGTAGCAGTGCACGGTTTTAAAATATCTTCTATTTTTGGAAGAGAAAATTATATAAGTAGCTCAGGATCTCCTTCTCTTGAAACAATGTGGGGCTAACTCGTGGCCTTGGATACCTCACCTCACCTTATCCATCTTAGCATCACAGCCTCAAGAGTTTTGGCTATTGGATCTTGGTCGTCGAAACAAGGAGAATCGGCTATGATACTATTTTGTAACATCCGCCCCAAACACACAAGATATTATTCACTTTGCTCGTTCTCGCATAAGGACTTTCCAGGATATTACCCATCTTAGTACTACTCTCGCCCGAGCATGCTTAATTACGGAATTCTTACAAAATCCATAGATGCGCACGATTTTAAAACACGTCTTCTATTTTTGGGAGAAAAAATTATATAAGTAGCTCAGGATCTTCTTCTCTCCAAATAATGTCGGGCTAACTCCCTCACCTCACCTCACTTTCTTGGTATCACAACCTCATGAGTCTTAGCTATTGGCTATTCGATATCTTGGTCGTCACAATATTAGACCCCCCCCCCAATCGCGAGGAGAAGCCGTAGTCACCCTGCGAGAAGGGACCAAAGGTAGCCAAGACCCCCTCTCTTCTTTCCTTCTTCTGTAAATCAACTTGTTTGCCTCTCATCCTCTTAGCTGATCTTTTTCCACATTCATACCCAGTTTTAATATAAAAAAAAGGATATGATAGTAACCATCCTTTTGTAAATCCTAGATCTTTGTTTCCAACACTCAGAGTCTTTGCTCGCAATCACATACGACGGTTCCCTTTGATCGAGCTGAGGAATCCTCGATTCTTCAAATCCAGGTGATTTCCTCTACAGGGTTATCATTCATCGGTTAATTAATTATATATTAAAGATTTTTGAATATAATATTATATTATTTAATATTTTGTATTTGCTTAATGTTTTCCTCTTGAGAAATTGATCATATAGATCTAAACATTATTCATCATCTAGATAATAACAACGAAATTTTTATTGTCATATCATTTAAACGATTCCCTTCATAAACAAACTATTATTTCTTAAAAATGAAACATTCAATATTTCTACATGGTGCTTTAATTTTATCATGGATTTTTTATCACTAGCATCCCTAATTTACAACTCAAACATAAAAACATACTAGGGCCTACACTACCCAATGCCTTTACTCTTTCTCTATATACAAATAAATAATTTAGTTATTTTTATATGTTTATTTTCATGATTTACAAGTTATTTGTAGAGTTCGGTTGGGAATCTTCAAGAACATCAAACTTAGAGGGATTGACCATAGAGCGGAATCTTCTACCCAAATGATTTGATGCCTAAAATCATTGAATTCAGTTCTTAGCAGTCCCCAACCTGGAGTCAGGTTTTTTTCTCTTCTCTTTAGACACCTGTTTTACCTCACCAATCCCCGTTAGGACATGGTGTGTGGTAAATGATCAATAATAAATTAGAAGCCAATAGCTGTAGGAGATAGACCCCTATAGTTATTTGGTAAGGGTCGTGGTATCATCCCCTCGCCATTTTACCTTAATAGGAGGGGCATAATAGAAAAAAGATAAATGAATTAACGTAAACTTAATAGGAGATACCATTTTTCTGAAAAACACCTAGTGGTGACTGAATAAATATTAGCAAATTGAGCTTGGTGCTTTTCAGTGAAAGACGGAAAAATCTTAGTTGGCCAACTAGGAAAAGTAGTTACTTGGGCTGGTGTAGGACCAAGGAGGTGTTTGGTGAACCGGTGTGAAAACCACCCATTTAGTAAAGTGTTATCGGTTTGTAGTCCTCATGGACAAAACCGATGGTCCATTTATTAGGCTAGCCAATTTGGTAAACCAAATAACTAACATTTCTAAATAACTTGTAATTTTTAGAGAATTTAGTGAGATGTAAGGAATGTTGAGCTTAGAAGCCAGATAGTTGCCTTGTAAATTATCAATTTATCTTCGAAATATAAATTATAAGTAGCTTAATATCTCTTATTAACCGTGGATTTTCACTACGATTGACACAAATATTTGGATGCAGGTCAGTAACAGAAGTGGATCTTTAGTTGGTAGCAGTCGATACCGGTGCAGCAGTGTGAGTGTGCTAAAGCGTCAATAAGCAGTCAATATCACTTGACAATTTTTCTTCTATTTCTTCAGCTAGTAGTGGACCATGCTTGAAATATTTCTATTGAGACTTATATTTGCTTTGTTGGATAATTGGTATTGGACTCTGAGTTTGAGATCTTTGATTTAGTTTAATTTGTTATTGTTTATCTCTTTTATCTTTGTGGAATCAACTCAGTGTAATTCAAAAAAAATTACCACCATTCGCGTCCCCTATTCTTGGTTGTTCTATTCCATTTTCGGACGACTTGGAATAAAGGGCGTGAAAAAATGATATCAGAGTCGATTTTTCTCACGATTGGAGGTTGTAACCCTACACGTGGACATGTAGCCCTTAAGGGGGGTAGATTGTGACGACCCAGATCCAATAGCCAACAGCCAAGACTCCTGAGACTGTGATGCCAAAATGGATGAGGTGAGGTGAGGTGTCCAAGGCCACCATGTTAGTCTCACATAGTCTGGAGAGAAGATCCTGAGCTACTTATATAATTTCTCCTCCCAAACATAGAGGGTGCATTTTAAAACCATGCGCCGTTATGGATTTCGTAAGAACTCCGTAGTTAAGCATGCTCGGGCGAGAATAGTACTAGGATGGGTGACCTCCTGAAAAGTTCTTATGCGGGCACGGACAAAACGGACAATATCTTGTGTGTTTGGGGCAGATACTATAAAAATGATATCAAAGTCAGTTCTCTTCATAAGGGGGGGTGGATTGTAATGGCAAAGATCCAATAGCCAAGGCTCATGAGGCTGTGATGCCAAGATAGATGAGGTGAGGTTAGGTGTCCAATACCACGAGTTAGCCCCACATCGCCTAAAGAGAAGAAGATTATAAACTACTTATATAATTTTCCTCCTAAATATAGAAGATGCATTTAAAAACCATGCGCTGCTACGGATTTCATAAGAACTCCGTAGTTAAGCGTGTTCGGACGAGAGTAGTACTAGGATGGGTAACCTCCTGGGAAGTCTTTATTCGGGTATGGACAAAACGGATAATATCTGGTGTGTTTGGGGTGGATTTTACAATTCTCTCTCGATAATATTCTCTACACAACATGCTCTAACTACAATATTATCTCTCTAGAACTTCTCTCTATGACAGCTTCTTGATCTCTAGGATTTTCTCTCTATAACATTTTTTCTCTCTACACTCTTTCTACGATATTCTCTCTATAATATTTCCTAACCGCTTTATCTCCTTCCCCCCTCCCTCGTCCAAAAAAAAAATTATTAAAAAAAAACACCAATTTGGAAGGGATTTACACCAGAGATTTGGAGCTTCAAATCCTTTCTACAAATCCCTCCAAGAATTTTGGAAATTTCATTGTTGGCTATCCAAACAAGCTAGATAAATTCTCTTGAACCAAATTCCTCCTCAAATAACCGCATCCAAATACACACTAAAGAGGGAAAAAATAGCAAAAAATTTGATTTTTCGATGTAGAACCCTTATAATTTAGATATCGTGGAAAAACCCTTATCAATTATAAAATCTCTAAGCAACCTTTAGATATTTCGTACCGCCTCCTGAACCTTTATATTAGGGCTAAAACTTGGACAGGTTGAACCCGACCAACTCGTGTCCAACCCACATTGAGTTGGGTTTGGACAGTCATAGGATGGGTTGGGTTATAGGATGGGTTGGGTTGAGAAAAGGCCAACCCGATTAATATTTGAATGGTCATGGGTTGAGGGTCCGGGTTGGGTCGGACGGGTTGAACGACTCGTGTCCAACCCACATTCGGTTGGGTTTGGACAGTCATAGGATGGGTTGGGTTGGGTTGAGAAAAGGCCAACCAGATTAATATTTGGATGGGCTTGGGTTGCGGGTCCGGGTTGACCGACCCAAACCGAACCCGATTAATATAGATATTTCTTCTATCGTATTCTATATTCTTATGTATTAGTTTCGTCAAATATATTCCAAATCACAAGTTCTATATGTTTGATATGGTAGTGTACAATGTACACTGATACTTGTCACCTATAAACAATCTATATAACATGGTATGGCGGTCTACATGCTGACTAGACAAAATAGAACGCTAACTAGATAATAACGTGCAAGCTGACTAGACAAAAATCAGAATCGTCCGTTTCAACCATCCCTCCTTAATTGCCCCCTATCATGCCCACCTTAACCGCACCCTTAATTTATGTCGTCCCCATGCCCCCCTTAACTAGACCCTTAATTCTCTCCTTTAATTCCGATAAGAGAGAGAGAGAGAGAGAGACTGCATACCGTTTCATCTCTGTCATGCACCCTCCTTCAGTCATTCGATGGCACCACCACCTCACACAACAGGTTAGTTGTCCTCTCTCTATCTCTCTTTTTATATATATATATATATATATATATATATATATATATATATATATATATATATATATATATATATATATATATATATATATATATATATATATATATACTAGTAGTGCCCGTACCTGTCGGCACTCAGGGCAAAAAACTTTTGGCGAAGATGCTCACATTCGTTGGGGGCGTCAAAACTCGTTCGACAACGCCCACATTCGGCGAGGGCTTCCACATTCGATCGCGGCATCAAATTTCAACCATAGCGAGGACGCCCACATTAATTAAGCCCTTGCTATAGCGCCCTATCCTCTGACCGCCTGGCCGGTCCAACAAAAAAAAAGAAAGAAAAAACTGCATCCATGCTCCCAACCCCCTTATCTGTAATTAGTTTTAATTTCCTCCAATATATTTAAGAAATCATTATTCAACCAGATGTGTGATAGTGTATTATGTCAACCCCTTTCTCTCGATCTCATTTGTGGTACTTTGCTTTTCTTCTCCGAGATTTTTTATTTGGTAAAATGTGTTTTCTTGTTTTTTTTGTTAGTGATAGAAATTGGCATGATAGATAATCTTTTAATATTATCCTCTATCTAAAAACTCTCTTTAGATAGATTGGTTTCTCAAATGGCTACACAGGTCGATCTTGTAGGATAGTACTACAACGAAGGGGAGAATGTGAAGTTTGGGCTCCCCATGACCCTTACCAACATATAATTTATTCATCAAATTGGAGAGTACTCGAGACCAACACATAATTTGTTCATCAAATTGGATAGTTCGAATTAAATGAAAGAAAAAAAAATCAATTTGTAGACTTTCTATCAAAAATAATTTAGGAAAAGTTTGACACAAGTCATTTTTGAGAGATGACTTTTCAGTTTGTAGACTGTATACCAAAAGAAATTCATGACTGCCTCCATCGTCGCTGCTTGCACCCGCACTCACCTCCGCCACCACTGTTCGCGCGAGAGAGAAATAAGGCAATGGTGTTTTGAAAAATCAGGTAAAATCTTAGGAAACATGGACCTATCGTAAAATCCCATCTATTTTTGGGACTTTTCAACGAACCGATCTACAATCAGGGACCTGGCACTAATTAACCCAAAACGTATGCTGTTGAGTAAGGGTCACGTGGGATAGGCATTTGGCCCAAGGACGTTGCAGATGGTGTTCGATGAAAACAGAGCAATGCTATTTGAACATAATGAGGAACAACCTCGCGGACAACCCATGTTTGAGTGGTGGTGTCGGCCAGGACTTGGTGCGAGCCCTCTCTCCAAAGCCGATCTCACTCTCTCCGAACCCTCTCTGCTCTTCTCTCCACCCGATTTTCCTCTCTCTCTCTCTCTCTCTCTCTCTCTCTCTCTCTCTCGTGTATGGGTCACGGCGAGTGTCTGACGGCCACCTCCCCATCAAGTCACCCGGGCCACGGCTGGACGCGAGGGTGAAACAACTCCTCTCAGAACGACCGTCGCCCCATCACCAATCTGACTCTGATTGTCGACCGGAGGAACTCTGGCAGTCCGAGGCGGCCACTCGACTTCTGATCTCTCTCCCTCTGCCTTCTCCCTCTCGATCGTCGGCTGCACCAACACCCGAACACGGCATGCTCCGCCTTTGCCCCGTCTGTCTCTATGTGCGTGTGCCGCCGGCCACCACCCCAACGGCCACCGCCCAGACGGCCACAAGACCGAACCAAAGCGGAGCTGTGCACAGGGAGCTCCGGCGAGGAGGATTGGGACCGACGGGGCACTGGAAAGAAGAGAGAGAGAGCTGGAGAAAGAGATTAGGCAAACAAATAGCGTCAAGAGACCGACGGGGCACCGCCAAGCAGAGAGAGAGAGAGCACCCCTTGGTGTTCACCGGCGA
Organism: Chamaelirium japonicum; assembly: GCA_947650365.1. Taxonomy (NCBI): domain Eukaryota; kingdom Viridiplantae; phylum Streptophyta; class Magnoliopsida; order Liliales; family Melanthiaceae; genus Chamaelirium; species Chamaelirium japonicum. The sequence continues at coordinate 68,892,701 of OX393553.1, read as the reverse complement.
CGAATCCGACGCCGTCGGCGACGATGTGCTCCTGCTGCTGGATCCACCCGATCCGAGACCCCCCGGCTATGCCGCCTTCTTGCTCTACCGAGCTGTCCCCAATCCAGGGGAGGGGGAGCTGGATCCAGCTCTCCCCGGCTGTGGATCGAGAAGAAGAGGGGATCGGAGGAGAGAGAGAGAGAGAGAGGTGGAGGTGGGGGTCGGGAACGGGGTAGGGTTTGGAATAAAAGAGGGAGAGAGGAGAGTGAGGAGAGCTCGTTTAAACGAACGGCTGTGAAGAAGGGAGAGAGATAATGGCACAGTTGTCAGTATTGAACACCTTCCATTTTTAACCCAGCTCTGATGGGTCCGGACGGATATTAATCACCTTCTATTTTTTGAAGACTGATCGGACCAATCACAGCTGTTAATCTATATGTTTCAAGTGAATGACACTCACCCTAATAGCAATGAACGGTTGTGTTTATCTCTTAGGGTTTGTCTCTCGACTCAATTAAATGTTTATCCCCCCACAAAACCCTGAAATATTATATATATATATATATATATATATATATATATATATATATATATATATATATATATATATATATATATATATATATATATATATATATATAGAGAGAGAGAGAGAGAGAGAGAGAGAGAGGAATGGGATGCTGCCTATCAAAACAGCATTTTTTGCTGCTTTGAGACATTGTTTGACCATCCTAGAAGTTTTGGAATTTGATGAAATTTGGTGAGGGTGTTGTCTAGGGTAAGATGATCATCCTCACAAATTTTCATCAAATTCCAAAACTTCTAGGGGGTTCAAATGGTCGAAGCAAAATCAGTCGTCTGCAGTCACCGTTAAAATCTGCAGCATTTTGCTTCGACCATTTGACCCTCTTAGAAGTTTTGGAATTTGATGAAAATTTGTGAGGATGATCATCTTACCCTACACAACACCCTCACCAAATTTCATCAAATTCCAAAACTTCTAGGATGGTCAAACAATGTCTCAAAGCAGCAAAAATGCTGTTTTGATAGGCAGCATCCCATTCCTCATATATATATATATATATATATATATATATATATATATATATATATATATATATATATATATATATATATATATATATATATATATATATATATATATATATATATATATATATATATATATAGGGGTGGGATCCGTTGACAACCCAAAATGGGAGGTAAATTTACCTCCCATTTACAACTGGCCATAATCGTTGGTTAGAGGTTTCCGAATTTGCTGATTTTTTGTGAGGATGATCAACATGGCAAGTTGATCATCCTCACAAAAAATCAGCAAATTCTGAAACTTATACGGGCGTCAAATGTGTTATTCAAATTAACGGTTCAAATAGACGGTTCAGAAACATTTGGTTCAATCGGCGCCCTTAGAAGTTTCAGATTTTGTTGATTTTTTGTGAGGATGATCATTATGGCAAGTTGATCATCCTCACAAAAAATTAACAAAATCTGAAACTTCTAAGGGCGCCGATTGAATCAAACGTTTCTGAACCGTCTATTTGAACCGTTAATTTAAACAACACATTTGACGCTCTTATAAGTTTCCGAATTTGCTGAATTTTTGTGAGGATGATCAACTTGCCATGTTGATCATCCTCACAAAAAATCAACAAATTCGGAAATCTCTATCCACCGATTGAATCAAGTTAAAAATGGAAGGTAAATTTATCTCCCATTTTGGGTTGTCAACGGATCCCAGCCCATATATATATATATATATATATATATATATATATATATATATATATATATATATATATATATATATATATATATATATATATATATATATATATATATATATATATATATATATATATATATGGGCTGGGATCCGTTGACAACCCAAAATGGGAGGTAAATTTACCTCTCATTTTTAACTTGATTCAATCGGTGGATAGAGGTTTCCGAATTTGCTGATTTTTTGTGAGGATGATCAACATGGCAATTTGATCATCCTCACAAAAAATCAGCAAATTCGGAAACTTATAAAGGCGTCAAATGTGTTATTCAAATTAACGGTTCAAATAGACGGTTCAGAAACGTTTGATTTAATCGGTGCCCTTAGAAGTTTCAGATTTTGTTAATTTTTTGTGAAGATGATCAACTTGCCATAATGATCATCCTCACAAAAAATCAACAAAATCTGAAACTTCTAAGGATGCCGATTGAATCAAATGTTTCTGAACCATCTATTTGAACCGTTAATTTGAATAACACATTTGACGCCCGTATAAGTTTCAGAATTTGCTGATTTTTTGTGAGGATGATCAACTTGCCATGTTGATCATCCTCACAAAAACTCAGCAAATTCGGAAACCTCTAACCAACGATTATGGCGAGTTGTAAATGGGAGGTAAATTTACCTCCCATTTTGGGTTGTCAACGGATCCCACCCCTATATATATATATATATATATATATAGGACTGGGATCCGTTGACAACCCAAAATGGGAGGTAAATTTACCTCTCATTTTAAACTTGATTCAATCGGTGGATAGAGGTTTCTGAATTTACTGATTTTTTGTGAGGATGATCAACAAGGCAAGTTGATCATCCTCACAAAAAATCAGCAAATTTGAAAACTTATAAGGGCGTCAAATGTGTTATTCAAATTAACGGTTCAAATAGACGGTTCAGAAACGTTTGATTCAATCGGCGCCCTTAGAAGTTTCAGATTTTGTTGATTTTTTGTGAGGATGATCACTATGGCAAGTTGATCATCCTCACAAAAAATCAACAAAATCTGAAACTTCTAAGGGCACCGATTGAATCAAACGTTTCTGAACCGTCTATTTTAACCGTTAATTTGAATAACACATTTGACGCCCTTATAAGTTTTCAAATTTGCTGATTTTTTGTGAGGATGATCAACATGGAAAGTTGATCATCCTCACAAAAAATCAACAAATTCGGAAATCTCTAACCAATGATTATGGCGAGTTGTAAGTGGGAGGTAAATTTACCTCCCATTTTGGGTTGTCAACGGATCCCACCCCATATATATATATATATATATATATATATATATATATATATATATATATATATATATATATATATATATATATATATATATATATATATATATATATATATATATATATATATATATATATATATATATATATATATATATATATATATATAGAGAGAGAGAGAGAGAGAGGAAACGGGAATGAGCTGCCAGCCTATTTCAAAAAAATAGGCAGCCACCCATTTGATACCCTTAGGAGTTTTAGAATGTGCTGATTTTTTGTGAGCATAAGTATCTTATCTTGGATAGAACACCCACAAAAAATCAGCACATTCTAAAAATCCTAGGGGTATCAAATGTTAGAAGTTTTATCGAGTGTTCATTGTCACCGTTAATCTGAAATATTACATTTGATGCCTGCTGATTTTTTGTGGTGTTCTATCTAAGATAAGATGCTTATGCTCACAAAAAATCAGTACATTATAAGACTCCTAGGGGCATCAAATGGGTGGCTGCCCATTTCGTCAAAATAGGCCGCCAGCCTATACCCCGTATCCTCTCTCTCTCTCTCTCTCTCTCTCTCTCTCTCTCTCTCTCTCTCTCTCTCTCTCTCTCTCTATATATATATATATATATATATATATATATATATATATATATATATATATATATATATATATATATATATATATATATATATATATATATATATATATATATATATATATATATATATATATATATATATATATATATATATATATATATATATATATATATATATATATATATATATATATATATATATATATATATATAGGGTATAGGGAACACGGTCCTCTAGACCACCCAACACGCTAGCCCTCCCTTCAATTTGGGTGCCACATGGCACTTTTTAACCGGGGTTAGGGGTTGGTTAAGGTAGGTACATCCCTCCTAACAATGATCATGAAAAAAAAATATGTCAAGTGGTATTTTTTAATTAACCATAGCAAGGGCTATATGCACGCTACAGTTTACCGTTAAATTTGTCGACCGTTGATCGGGTTGTTTTAATTTTTTTTTTAGATTTTTTTTTTAAATCTTGATCTAAGTAGAGCGGATTGACCATCCATAAAAAAGAAATATGGTTAAAAATTATCATGTGACACCTAAAGTGAAGGGAGGACTAGCGTGTTGGGTGGTCGGGAGTACCGTGTTCCCTATTCCCATATATATATATATATATATATATATAGAGAGAGAGAGAGAGAGAGGATTGTTACAGTGAACTATGAGCTACGGAAGGAGAAAATGAGCTACGATCATTTTGACCACCTTAGAAATTTTGGAATTTCATAAAAATTGGTGGGTGTGTTGTCTTTGGTAACATGATCATCCTCACCAATTTTCAAAAAATTCCAAAATTTCTAGGGTCATCAAATGGTAGAAGAAAAATTAACGGTTACTACGGACGGTGGATAAATCTAATTGTTCCGTCAGCTGACCAACTAAGAGAAAGGGTGAGCTGACAGAAAATAAATAAAGTTTTGGGGGGTGAGCTGACGGAACAGTTAGTTTTGGGGGGTAAAGTCTAATTAATTAAAATATGGGGAGCAAAGTCTAATTCAAGGCAAAATATGGGGGGCAAAGTCAAAATAACCCTTTATTTTTTTGTTGGACCCGTGATGATGAAGATGGTATGGAAAATTTGTTCTTTTTTTCCTCCGATATTTTTGTGCACACACTGCATTTTTATGTAGGTTGGTGTTTGGTCTCACTCGGTTGAAAAATGTTATTCAGCCATTTGGTTTTTCAACAGAATCAGGCATTCGTGATGTGTCTTTAATCATAGCCATCCTTGAATCACACTCGGCTCGACCGCCAGATAAAGGAATGAATGTGATTTAGTGCCACATCCGGATGGAAAACTAGATGGTTGAATAGCATCGAAACGTCACTCTTTTGTGGATAGCGTTTGTGAATAACATCCCAACCCCTAAGAGACAGATCTTTTAAAAAAACACCCCACCAATAAATTTTATGAATTACATCCTAACTAAAATATCTATATATATAAGCAATATATTGATTTTCATCCACAAAGAACAACTCCAGTAACCACCCTCTTTTTTTATTTTTAATGGACCGGCAAGGCGTTAGAGGACAGGGCGATTAAGCATGGGAGAGTACTGCTATTAGTATTTTGTTAATTTTTCAGGCTCTCTTTTTTTTTGTGTGACTTTTTATTTCGGCATTCCTAACTCGCTGATTGCTATCGAGATGGTGAAAGCTTTGCTAAGCTTTATTATTTGTGACTATTTTTTAAGATCTATATTTTTTAAAGCTTTGCTAAATGTTTGTGCATCACTGCTATAGTTGTTACCATTGTAGGATTATGCGATCCAATATTTATTGTCTTCGAATTTAATTGATCATTTCTTATATGATCATAGAAAGATGTGTTGAATGAAGTCATATATATAGTTGGTAATTTGTAAATAAGTAGATGGAAGGATTTCCAACAAATAATTAGGTTCAACAACTTCATTTTGAGCCAATGTCCTCATGTAATTTCTTTGGAATTCTTTTCTTTCATTTTCCAATTCCGCGGTAAAGGGTTGAGTGCCCCCATTGACTGTGTTTTGTTGGTGAAGTCGACCGACTATGTTTTGCCGCCGAAGGCGACTGCTACAGTCCTGACATGCATGAAAATTTTTATCTATGGCCGCTGTAGTGCCGATGCATGGGAATTACAAGAAGATTTACCCAGCGGTCTCTATCGACGACTATTTTTGTTCTCGCTCGATATCCAATTTTCACTTGGTGTACTGTAATTGTCGTAGATCCTGTAAGAGAAGTCGTCACCCGCTATCAGTCACCGCTCATTTCCACCACATACCAACCATCGTCCATACCTAGGTGCGGAACATAGGTTCCATCATGTGTGGACGAAAAGCGGTGCAAGAGGCCGATTTCATATCAGTTGGAGATGAAGCGCTGACATTAGCCATCGTGGGCAACAAGAATGCCACTTGTCAGCGATGCATGATGGAACCCATGTCATCCACCCAGGTATGGACGATGGTTGGTTGGTTGTGGCGATCGGAGGTGGTGACAATGGTTGACAGAGACTATGGTGGTCAGTGGCAATATCGGTGGCAATCCTCTAGCTCCCTCGCCGAATGTGTTTTCCCAGCAAAGGTGGCCACAGCAGTGCCTATAGGCACGAGCATCTGAAGGTGGTTGTCCAAGTGCTGACATGCATAGGTGTACCTGAACTTTATCGTCCTTACCGAATGAGTTTTACCATCGAAGACGGCCATTGCAGTGCCGACAGCTATGCCAAAGGTACCCGTTGCATGCCTTCGGCACAGACAAGCAAGTAACGGGAGAGTAAACAATGAGCAAGTAAGCGAACGACGAGTGAGAGAATTTTGTCCATGCCGATCGACGGAGGCAGCCGGAATCTGACATCATCCACGGTGTGTGTTGCCACCAAAAACTGTCGACTGTGTTTTGTCAATAAAGGTTACCGCTGCAGTGCTGATGCCACTGAAGATGACCGTTTGAGTGCCGACAGGCACGGGCATGCACTAGTTTTTTACATTATAAGTTATTCTTTGGTAGATTTTTTGTTTTGTGAAATTGATGCGGTTGAATGTTAAATTGTTAATCGAGTATTTGTCCAACATATAACTTTTCTTTTCTTTTTTGAGAAAGAGTGGATCTTTTAAAAAATAACTACACATATAGCTATTATTAAAAAATTAAATTAATGTATTGAAATATAATAGATTGATATTATAAAGAAATCTTAACCCGACCAATCCATCCAACCCGACCAGCCCACTTGGGTTGGGTTGGGTTACGGTTAGGATTGAGGTATACCACTTTTGGGTTGGGCTAGGGTTGAGCACCAACCCAACCTACCCAAGTTTCACCCGTCTTGATATGACTCTGAAACTCTTAACAATCATGGACACTTTCTCAATAATGTTCCTCCTCGATGTCAAAGTTTATTTTCTTTTTTTTCTAAGTTCATTGCAAGGGCGAGGTCACATTCGGACCTCCAGGAGGCGCCACATGCCGGTGCAAACCAAAAACCTCCACACCGGCAGGGAGTACAAGGAGGCACAAGCACCACCACCACAAAGCCACAACGGCCAAGACACCACACCGGCAAAAATCAGCAGCGCACAAGGCGGCACAGACCATACCTCCGCCGTACACACAACCGACGATCGCACCAGCCGGAGCACACACAACCGGCGATCGCACCATCCGTCTGACCCCGGCAAGGTGATAAAAAAAAACAAAGGAGCAACATAAAAAAAACCACCAAAAACTGGATCTACCTATAGACCCACCACCACAACCAACTCCAAGAGCGGCACCGAGATCTCCGTTCTGCCACGAACCTAATGTGAGAAGACTACCAAATGTCTCAGCCAGCCATTAGGCGGAGCACTTCTTCACCATGCTCCATGAGGAGGTAAGACATCAGACATTTAAAATTTGTGACCTTATATTTGAAGAGATGGCAGATATTGGCTAAAAAGGACCTTTTGCTCAATAAGGGTAAAAAGGGAAAAATATATCTTTAAATTACCATTTATAAAGAACTAGATAATTTTGTTCCTGTCGGCACAGCCCCTGCGGACACAGGAAAGAGATCCGCTTCCGGCTGTAGGGATGGCAATGGTGTGGTTTTGGGCAAAACCGAAATCGCACCGCAAGACCACATCGAAACCGCATCGCACCACGATGGTGTATCATTATGTAAAATCGAAACCGTACCATCAGTACGGTGCAGTGTACCGCGATTTATCACTAGAATGACCTCAAGGGTGTGGTTTTATGCGGTTTTGGTCAAAACCAAAATCGCACCGCTATACCAAAACTGAAATCCGAAACCGCATTGCACCGCACCGCGACGGTTTTATATTTTGACAAACCAAAACCATACTATGTGGTTCAGTTTATCACGGTTTTTAGTTTTAAACCGCACAATCCCTATCCGGCTGCCCTGCCTTGACTCCAGTGGACTACTGTTGCACGCACGCGCACACACGCAAGAGAGAGAGAGACTCCCACGCCACAGCCTCCGGTGGTGACCCCTTCCCATCCCACGATAAGGAACGATCGCATCGGAAAAATAGTGGGTTTTGGGTGCATGCAGCATTAAAAATCATGTATGCCCTTGCCTCCGGCAAGCCGGTAGCCTTGCCACTGACGAACTGCCCCCGCATGACCAACGGGCTTTTGGTCTGGTGGTACCTCCTCTCTCCCATGTTGGAGAGATTACATGTTCAACTCCCAGTATGGGCACCGTGTAGCGAACTTTTTCTCAAGGCTGTTGTGCCTTGTTTGAGCGTGAGAACCCTGACCATTGATGCCATGTTATGAGATTATAAAATTAATAATTAGCTGCTGCTAACTCTCCTGTTTCGATCTTCGGACCTCCTTGAGCTCTTGCTCTAGCGCCCTATCCTTTGACCACTTAGCCGGTCCAGCCAAAAAAAAGAACTACCCCCGCATGTGAGAGAGAGCTACCTCCGGCAAACCGTCTCCCGCACTACCTCCGGCAAACCGTCTCCCGCACGGCACGCACAAGAGAGAGAGAGAGAGAGAGAGAGAGAGAGAGAGAGAGAGAGAGAGAGAGAGAGAGAGAATGAATGGATTCATGCAAAGTTAACAACAAACCCTAACCCTCTTTCTCCCATCTCAAATAAATCATAACCCCTCTTTATCTCAAAACTTTATTATATAGATATTCTTTTAAGTAACCCCATTATAAACGATAGGTTAGCCACAACGGTTTTCTTGCATGGATTAAAATATTTGATTTGTAAGAGTAGCGATTTCTCTGCAATTTACAAGTGGGTAAATCCAAAATTCCCAAAAAATATTATGGAAAAATGTAAAAAATATGTCAAAAATCCAAAATGAATTTAGCGGACCGATCAATATTAGGAAAATAAAAAGAACATAGATATAAGTTGACGGAGAAATTGGTACATACTAGTATAAGAGAAATGCTATTCTGCCCGAAGGTTTTTTCGATTCTGCCAGCCCGATTGACTTGGCAGCATACAACTGATGACTGAAACCCACTAGCGATATTTAAATCTTTTACACCACCAGTTGCATGCCGCCACATCAATCGGGCTGAGCGGAATCGGGAAAACCTTCGGGCTGAATAGCATTGCTCCAATACCAAGGCTTGTGAAAGAAGCACAGGTAACATCAACATTAAAAGTCATCATCCTCATCATTATGATCATCCAAATCTTATCCCATCAAGATAGATTTAACTACAAGGAAGATTGATAAAGATTTTTTTGACCAGATGTTAATCATTTTGTACCTTGTTTTATTCAACCATACAAGAAGTGTTTTACCCCAAAAAAAAAAAAAGATCAAGTTACAAGTTGGACTGAGCTCTTCACCAATAATCCCCAGCAAACTCATAGGACTGGACTTTCAGATATCGATCCAAACTAAATTTCTCCGCACATGAACTCGCTTGCACATTCTATGGAACAAGACATGCAACTCCTTCACATGAATAGGTTTAGAGGAGTTAATTTGCACTCGTCACCAACACCTCCAAAAGGAGTAATTCATCATGCATCGCGCGGACGACATCCATCAACATGTGTCACCGGTAGCTACTAAGATCTTCCATTTACATAGGATCGCCAGCCAGGAATGTTGGATGTCGCTTCATTCACCATATTGACTAGAGTTACCTAAAGATGCGTGTTCAACAGATCAAGAGTTGTATGAATACTAAACTAAGGAAAAAAGGTAGATAAGAAGGGTGATTTCACTGTCAATGGAAATAAAGTACTTAAAAAGTTCCAAGGGACAATAGAAAATTTAAATCTCTGGAAATAAAGGAACTCAGAAAAAAAATATCCAATTGAAATTTGAACTATTCCAAATGATTAAGGTAACTTTGTTCCTATTTAAATTCAGTAATTAAACATCCAATGCAAAACACAATAAAGGTTCGCAATCAACATCGCACGAAATCCGAATGTGATGCTGGGGTTGTGTGGGGTATATATGCATGCAAGTAAATCAATGAGTTTATCCCAATAATAATGCTATCACGGATTAATATTCAAGAATATGAACAATATAGATAGATTCAAACCCTACAATCCCATAGGGAGACCCTGAAGAGGATCTATGAAAGGGTGACTGATAGGAAGGGCAGAACTGCCGAATAGATTAGGGTTTCCGGTCTATTACTGGAGGATTAAGACTCGACCAGATTGTCCCAATAAGCAGCATAAGGCTGGATTGGTTGCTCGCGGATTCACTTATGAGCACAATATTGACTATGATGAGAACTTTTCCCCTGTGGCTATGATGACATTTGTTCGAACTCTCATTGTTGGACTGTTGTTCGAATAGTTGACTGCTTTATCAGATGGGACATGAAAATTATCTTCCTTGAGAATGACCTATTCGAGGAGGTTTACATGCAACATCCCCATGACCTTTCCTCTCCTTCACAGCATGTCTTCTGATTTCATCGTACTACTTATAAACTCAAACAGGCTCCTGTTTCCTGATGTGAGCGTGTTTTTTGGAGAGCTCTCATGATTATGCATTAGTTGTTTATTACTACTTCCCCCTGGTCATGCCATCCTTCTATAGGTTGATGACATGATTACCACCGAGAAGGATACTGCCACCATTGCCTCCTTTAAGCAGCATATTCAGCAGTAGTTTCAAATGAAGGACCTCGGTCCCGGGGTCACTTTATCTATCAGAAGAAATATATTGTCGACTTGATCAGTCGTGGCTCGGTACCAGACTCTTGGACTGAAGATACTCAAATAGAGCTTCATGTAAAGCTCCATCCTACAACGGCAAGCCTCTTCTGATAGCTTTTGCTTGTTGGGGGCCTTGTTTATCTAACTACATCATGCACACTCTCAGCGAGTGTGTCAGTGTCCCAAGCATTGTCCATTATTTTGTTGTTCTAAGAGTTCTTTAATACCTTGGTGTCAATATCAATCTGGCCTCTTTATGCTCCTTGCCTCTTCGTTGGAGTTTCATGATTTTACTAATGCTGATCAGGCTGGAGATCCCACCGATTATCAGTCGACCTCCTGGAGGAGCAAGAAGCAGCATGCCATCTCATGTTCGAGGCTTCGAGCACTAAGGCTGAGTATCGCATCATGGTTAACACCTATGCTGAGATCGTCTAGCTTCGACGTCTTCTTCACGACTTGGGCATCCAAGTCTAGCGTCACGGTTATTTCCTTCCAGTTGTTTGTTGGTAAACTCTCGGTTTATGATCGGCCGATGGTTTAAAGAAGATCATCTAGCTTCGACGTCTTCTTCATGACTTGGACATCAAAGTCTAGTTCTCATAATCCTCTTCATGGTTATACCCTGAGTGCTATCCAACTATCCAGTAACTAGTATTTCACGAGCAGACATAGCTCATTGAGGTCGATTGTTACTTCGTTCGGCATCACAGTCTGTCTAGTCCAACTTGTGGACAAATTCACCACTTCACATACGGTTATTTCCATCCAGTTGTTTGTTGACAAACTCTCGGTTTATGATCGGACGAGGGTTTAAAGAAGAAAGAGAGGGAGGAGGGATGTGGTGGTGGGGTTGGTTGGTGGGGGTGTGTGTATGTATTGGGGGGAAGATAGGGGGGAGGAGAATGTAGACCTGATATACCTTGTATTGGTTTTTCCTTTCTTGTGTAGTATGTTCACCATGTTGGTGACCACACTCATCTCCTAGATATAGACTGTGGGCTATTACCCTAATAAGATGAGGTTCATTTGTTTCCATCATGTTTCAAGGTTACTGTTCTTCCATCATTTAATGTTCTAAGCCCATTAACTGTAGCCGAACATAAAGAAATCTGACACCTCCATTTAGCAGCCTGATTGTGCTGAAGATCATCCCAACATCTAGAAAAGTAAGTTTTTTGCATCTTCAAAGATTTAAAGATAAGGAGATATATCATGCCAATTGATTTAAAGGAATAGAACCACGACATCTGGCTGCAAAAGTTAGGTGTTTTCATTCATAAAACTATAAAAGAATTGTTGTACATACCACACTTTGAGGAACTCCATCGGGTGGTAATGGAAGGTTTCTAGGAGGCGGGTTACGCTCATATGATCTTTTATCGAATCTCCATTCTCCAATTTTTCCATAAGTTAAGTGGCCCTGGGAATTGTGATAGGACGAAACAGTATTAGAGTACGAGATCCAAAGTCTTCGTTTATAATATGTTGTTTAATGTAAAAAGCTATATTTGTTAATCAATAACGATGATGTTAAGTAAGCAAAAAATTTGACAGTATGAGGAGCATGATAATAAGGTAATACCTTAATATCATAGTCACATCCATAGGTATAATGTATAATAAACTTCTCGCCAACTTCTAGGTCCCACGGAGGCTTAAATGACAAAAAAAATGAAGTAATCAGGTAAGCTCATACAGATGGAAAGCCTAATTTACGAACAATGAACATGACCCACCTGAATCATTAAATCTTTGTGTAAGATGTTACCCACCCCATGGAGAGCAGATGCAACAGCATATGCATACCTGCTTATAAAAAATCAAAAAAATGAATATTTACTGTAAGCAAGAAATCATACCAACGATAAAGGTAATTCCATAATAAGAATACATGACAGATATTTACAGAAGTAAAGAATGCAAGAAAATACATTAAAAAAAACAGGACTAAATGAAAATCACATCTCAAGCACCCAGCCAAATGCTTTATCTGCTTCAGGATCCTTTTTCATCGCCAATGAAACATTCATCCATGTAGGAGCAATCTTCATAAGTGAAGCCTAAAGCAATATGGATGTTTGGGTAAGTTGATTGCTGAATTAGTGTTCCTAGTAACAAAGACACTTTGAAAGTACCTTCTCAATGATGACAGGAGAGTTCCCTATAGGGTCAATATCAGTGATTGCACCCTTGTCCACATGAAAGAATTTGCGGAGAGTAGACTCATACTTTTTGGGTTCAATGTAAAAAAAAGGGAATGCAGCTGCAAGACCATCTTTTGATAAGTTCGGTATAGGTTTAACGATAAGATGATCAGGTTCTGCCATCAATATATATCTGCATATAAGGCACCCATAAATCCAAAATATTAAAAGTTCAAATTAGTGAAATCGAAAAACAATGCATCCTGTCTCTCTGACCTACAAATGTAATAAATAGTACTTACTCTTCAGTGATATCTGCCTTCTGAAGCCATTGGACAAATGCCCCAGGCCTATTGAGAACAATGTACCCCTGAGATTGCAAGATAGCATCCAATAAACTGAATATAGTAATAGTCTAAATCAACAGTACCTAAATTGTAGGCCAATGATTATAATAAAGCAGAGGGGGAAAAAAAAAAACAAGGCTTAAATAATAAGCATCATTCTTTGATTAAGCATTCCATGCCAGCAATTAAGAACTTCAACATCATGATCATCAGCCAGGTCTTATCCCATCAAAATGTGATCAACTATAGATATGACTCTAATTAAGAAGATTTCCCCAAAAAATTGAGAGAATTTTCCAATCAATTGTCAACCTCACGTCAACCCTCTACAATCGGTGCCAACACCTAATGAAAGCAACTTGGCAAGAGAGTGCCTACTAAAAAACCTAAAAAGTCAGTAGTTGGTGGGTAAGGATATCTATGGGTGCAGGACAGTCGTCATCTTCGTTGTGAGATCATACACAGAGGTAGAATAGAGATGGAGAGAGATGGAGCGTCGCACCCCGATTTCACCGATATTGCATTGGCGGCCTCACGCCATGAGCATCACACCGAATTCTACGTCATCGCAACGAAACAAATAACTTTTTCAATCATCAATTCATTCCTTACTATGAGAGGCTAGGGCCTGTTAAATAGAAAAAATAAAGATAACATTACTAAAAATATAATAACTAAAAGAGATAACATTCCTAAAAGATAATCCCTAAAAAATAACAAACAAAAAAGATTACCCTTCCCAAATTTTTAAAGATTTGGATGGCTTGGCTATCAGGGAGTTCTCTGATGAAGGTAGTGGCAGAAGATCTACCAAAGATAATAGTAGAAGGTCCACCGTTGGTGGCTCTACTGACATCAGAAGCTCTACCGAAAGTGGAAGCTGGACTGAAGGCTCTAATGCAGGTGGTGCTGGAGGCGGAGGTGGGACCGGCTGTGCAGGCACCGTAGGTGGTGGCATGAGCGATGGAGCAAACCTTTCTGCTGGTACAGACTTGCCCGAAGACAGAGACTTGGTCAAAGAATGTAAGAACTTGATTCGGCTCTGATCCATCTCATGTTGCCAATGTCAGGCATGCTCCATATTCTCATGTCGTCACCACTTCAATTTAGCCTCGATGTCATCAAAAATGGAGAGAGTCTCTAACTCTGAGGCCTCGTGTGAGATATACACCCGGAAAAACTAGTTGATGGAAGATTGCTTGGATAGGCCCAGAGAAATGGCTCGATGTTTGACAAGACAACACATGGAAAATTTTGTCCAAGGTGTCAAAAAACAAAAGAGGTAAGGAGGATGTTCCTCAAGTTGTCGGAGAAAATGCTTGTAGACCGTTGTGTCATCAGCATTATTGGAATAAAGAAGCTTTTAGTCATAATGAGAGCGAGTGTAGGAGGGCCGGTTGCTATGGTAGAACATAGTGACCAGGGGCAAAGTAGTAATTCTGCACTATTGGGCTGACTAGATGGAGGCACAGAAGGCACGAGTGGATCGGACTCGGAAATCATTAAAGTTTGACATTTGAGTCACCCAAATCCGATGAATGGATTAAAAGATATGCCCTATGAGGTTTTGGGTCCAACTTGGCTATTCGGGTCGGATCTGAATTAATGAACGGATTTTAACTTAAAAGGGCTGAATCAGTCCTTTAAACCTTTCAACTTAATTATTGTTCTGTTTGGGCTCACATAAGAGGGTTTTACACATAAGGGTAAAAGGGTAGGTTTGACCTTATCGGGTCTACGATTGTAGGTGGTTTCAAATCATCAAGGAGGTGAAGGGGAAAAGGCAACTTTAGCAAGAGGAAAGGGAAGATTTAGAGACGGGTCTACAGGTATGTATAAAACTTTCCTCTTCTTCTTTTTTCCTTTCTTTCTCCTGTCCTTTTTTTCTTTCTTTCGTTTTTCTTCCTTTTTCGCCTCTTCCCTTTTTTCTTCTATTTTGTGCGCAAATATGGCTAACAAAAGAAGAATAGCAACAGTGCAGTGAGAAGATGGGCCTATAGATTCGGTAGCGGCGGCTTGGGTATCCTGCAGGTGACGGGATAGTAGACTGGAGGGGTCGCAGAGGAAGTGGTCACGATGGAGTGGAGCAGTGATCTAGCAGCCGCAACCAAAGAGCAAGGAGGACAAGTCGAAGGTTCTGCAACAGGGTGCTGGCCGATGGGATTGGTAAGGCCTGACTTTGGTCGGGCGATGACAGGCGGGCCTCTGGTTTATCCGTACAAAACAGAGACGGATCGAGGCAGGGGCCTGCTGGTCTCGAGAAGACGATGACGCAAGCGTCAATGAACGCGAAGAATTTCATATCGCTTGACGGATTTGAACCCGCCAAGTGCAGGATCTGATACCAAATTGGTGCAGGACAATCTTCATTGCGAGATCATACACAGAGATAGAATAGAGGTGGAGAGAGATAAAGATAGATATAGCATCCCGATTTCATTGATATCACACCGGTGGCCTCACACCATAAGCATCATACCCGAATTCTAAATCATTGCAGCAAAGCAAAGAGCATTTTCATTCATCAATTTATTCCTTACAAT
The DNA here is from genome assembly GCA_947650365.1 of Chamaelirium japonicum. NCBI lineage: Eukaryota > Viridiplantae > Streptophyta > Magnoliopsida > Liliales > Melanthiaceae > Chamaelirium > Chamaelirium japonicum. Next base: position 68,876,872 of record OX393553.1, on the reverse strand, counting down.
GAGAGGCGAGAGGCACTTAAATAGAAAAAATAAAGATAGCATTCCTAAAAAGATAACATTCCTAAAAGGTAACAACCAAAAAAAATTACCTCCCTAAAAGATAACAAAAAAGATTACTCTTCCCAAATTTTAAAAGATTTGATATATCCAAATCTTACCTAAAATGCATAATTAAACCTTTCATAGTTAATAAATCAAAAAATAACATATTTTGGATTAAAATAATAATTTTAGAATTAAATAATAATTTTATTTTAAAATTAATATTTTATTCCAAAAATACTACTTTCATGAATTATTAAATTCGAAAATAACTTTATTTTTTTAATCGGGCCTCGAGACGCAGGCTAGGTTGATCTAGCCTTGAGCATGTGCACGTGGTATCACCTACCTTGGTTACATAGTTTAAGCTCATACAACCAACAAGTAACCTTCAAAGTTCCCCTAGACTAGGAAAGGGTATAGTAAAAAGTGGTAGATTACAAGATTTCATAAGGGGAATTGTATTCATCTCAATAGCAAAAATAACATGCGAAAGTGCTGGTGAAATAGTATTCCAGGGTTAATAACTTTGACATGATAAAAAAATAGACCGTGCAGTAGACAATCGCTTTTGTGTCAACACCAACATAGTCAAACATAACTATATAATGAAGTTGGTCTATTACATAAGTGACCCTGCAAACATAATTCTTACCCTAGGCAAAAAAAAAATGAAAAATAGTTCACCAAAACTCACTAGGAAAATAATATTAATTAGTCCAGAAATTACATAACATCAAAGGATTCCACCAAGCACTTTAAAAGAGGGTAGATTAAGTGGAGGGAACAATAAAAAGTTAAGGGAGACTAAGTGAGATTGCAATTACTAGATTGGAGAAGGTGCAATTTATATAGTGTGAATGCAATTTCTAATGGGAACGAGAAGAAATGTCTTTATTGCTGAAAAATAGCCAAACATTGTCGGTTCCATATAATAGATCTATACAACCGAAGAACCCAAAAAAATTGGTTTCTAAGATGTATAATTCTCGTATGAGAATTTGATGTTATCCAAGTTAACATTATGGCTGAGAATATTGCATGAATCAAAATGTAGGGCAAGTGGGAACAAGAACGAAAAATACGCATCACAGAGATGAGAATACAGAGGTGTGTAGTAAAAAATGCTTCACAATACTGGTCTAAATCGGTAAATGCCGACAAACATAGACTACTTCCGCTGGAAAATGGACTGATTGGATGTCACGCCAAAATGGCCGACAATGACCGATATTTGCCGCATCTGTCGTCGATAAAATGTTGCACCAGCATTACCCCCCAATTTCCTTGTCGGTACCATATAAACCCGGCAAATGTCAGTGATTTCGGTCAACGTGTTAAAGAGGGTACATTGACAAACATCATAATTCACTTCAACTTATATCATGGTTGGTCAAAGAGGAAAATCCATAGATGGCTTGGCTCATAAATCCCTTATGGTCAATTGATCCATGAAAATTGTTAATCATTCATGTAATTCTACTTCAAAAGAGATGCAAAGAAACATATGAAGAGAACCCAATATAACTATCAAAAATTTACCAATCCAAAGATGTGAGGGATTACCTGATCCAACCCAGGTGGGAGGGGATCGGCGACGAAGGTGGGGATCTCATCCATGAACCGGTCGGGCCTGCCCGAGTGCAGGATCCTGGTGAAGCCGCCCATCTCCGAGCCCGGCGCGGCAGCTGACCGGGTCTTCTTGAACCAGTAGTACATGACCCGGCACTGCCATGTGTTGTACACCGAGTCCGACGAAGTCACCGCCGTGTGGAACGGCCGCGGCCTCCCCCCGGCCCCGGGCTTCGGGAGGTCGTCCGGCATCCGGATGACCGGGTCCAGGGGGGATGGGGAGGAGGGCGTCCGGGGGCCGGGGAAGCCCAACTTGAGGGTGGCCTGGGAGGAGATGATGACGTTGTAGGTGATGAGGGCCACCGAGATGGTGATGAAGAGGGAGTAGCAGAAGCTCCCACGGCAGCCCATCTCTCTCTCTCACCTCTCTCTCTCTCTCTCTCATCGGCAGTTGAAATTGTGTAAGTTCAGCTATGAATTTTTTCTTTTTTTTTATATTTTTTTAATAGCTATGAAAAAGTTCGGAAACTCACACAAAAAAAGGGAAATATTATTCATACCCCATAAATCTGTAATTAGCCCCCATTTCCAACAAACTTGAATACACCCCATTTTTTTTTTTCATACCCCATTCCTATCCCAAAAATACCCTTCCCCCTTACACCCCACCTTCAATACACCCCAGTTAAATGGCCCGTCCCAACTTTATTATACCCCAATCAAACACATACCCCCTTAAATATACCCCAATTATATGCACTCTTGAATACACCCCACTCTTAAATAAACCCCATGCAGTTGGCTGATACTTGAAGGCACAAGTAGAGCTGCAACTTGGGCGGGCCAACCTGAACCCAACCCGAGTCCAACCCGAACCCAACCCAAATTTGGGCGGGCTAATCCGAGCCCAACCCGAATCATTTCTCCTCGACCCGACAGGACCCGACACGAAGTTAGCGGGTCTGGGTCAAGGCTAAACGGGTTCGGGTCATAAACGGGTCGACACGATAGACCCGTTTATTAAACGGGTCGGGTCCGGGTTTAGGGTCTGGACATGGTAGACCCAGGAAGACCCATTTAGTATTCAATAGGTCATGTCGGGTCGGGTCTACCAGCAATCCGATACTATAATATATAAAACCAGTGGGTCATTCGGGTCAGGTCGGGTCAAGTTGGATTGGGTCGGATTGGGTCAACTGAATAGATCCGGGTGGTAAACGGGTCTTATCGTGTCTACCTGTTTATTAGCGAGTCGGGTATGGGTTTAGGATCTAGACACGATTAGTTAAACGGGTCGGGTCCGGGTCTAGGGGTTTTGGACACGACACGAAACTAGATACGACACGAACCCGACACGACACGACTCATTGCCACCCCTAGCTGCAACTTGGGCGGGCCAACCCGAACCCAACTGGACTTTGGGCGGGTTAACCTGAACCCACCCCGCACAACCCGACGGGTTGGGCGTGGGCTAAGTTTAAACGAACATTGGGTTGGGTTGGGGTACAAAAGACGCTGAGCAGGGGCTTTGGGGTTTGGGGTATAAAAAAAAGGGCATTGTTGGTATTAAAGGATTGTTGAGTAAGTTATTGAGAAACACTAGGGATACGGGGGCTAATTACAGATTTTTGGGGTATGAATAAAATTTCCCCAAAAAAAAGTGGTAGGTCAAAAGTTTTACACTTACGTCCTCATTGGTGAATTAGTTTTCCTTTTTCGTCCACGGCTTGACGTAACTATTGGTGTTCTTTATTTGTTTTATGTTTTCTTGGGGGTTAAATTTTATGCAATGGATGAAAATGAAAGAAGGAAAGAAAAGAAAGTCCAAATTGATTTGAACATAAGTAGTGATGATGAAATTGAGTTTAACCACATCGATGAAAATCAAAATTGTAATATTGATAATAACAATGACAATGATGAGTGTAACAAAAGATTTAATCATTCAAGCAATGAGGGTGTCTTTGCTATGACATTCGACTCAAAAGAGGGGGAGGGGGGAGATTTTGTAGTATCAATGCTAAGGTGGTTGGATTCGGTGTTAACAAAGATGATTTGATTTGAAAATACTTCTTCTTCTTGTCCTAACCCCCCCCCCCCCCCCCCCCCCCCCCTCCCCTGCTATCCGGGGCAAGTGTAGTCCCCATTACAACCTTGCTTTTGGAAGACGTGACATGTCACAATTGAGCCATAAGCAAGTGCATCAAATAAGTCAGGTACCAAAGACTCTCTCTCTCTCTCTCTCTCTCTCTCTCTCTCTCTCTCTCTCTCTCTCTCTCTCTCTCTCTCTCTCTCTCTTCTAGTAACTACTGCAGGTCGCACATGGAACATGATTCATCTAGGGGCTTCCTATGTTGTAGCTCGTGTGTCCTGAGCGTGGATTTTCTGTATTAACATTAATAAAGATGCCTTTGATTATTGCTTTAATTAGAATACTACTATGGTATATGCTAATACACATATAATAAAGGACCCTAGGGAACACAGTAGGCCACTGAGGCGCATGGTGGATCCATGCTTGGGAGACCCAGTGGACCAGTTATGTGTAGACCTAGAACTAGTTCACAGCTTAGGTGATGCCGGTCGCTTCACCGAGAATAAGTTGTTGGCAGGTAGAGGATGTGGTGAAGTCTCCACTATGGGAACGCGGGATTTCCATTCACCTGACCAAGCACGATGATCGTGTTGAACAGGAACCAAAACGGTGCACAGTTCAGTGATTCAAACACTGGTGCATAAACCGTCTTACTACTATAGATAATCTGTCCTTAATCCTGAGGGACCATGTACACTGGGCCAACCAGTTGTGTGGTGCTTTGATGTGTCAACGTGTGCGGACCTTCCATAGTCCAATACCACAATACGTTGGGTTACCCGGCTGGCGCTGGAGTGACATGTAATCCCTACAGGTTATCCGACGTCCAGTGTTGGATGGGTGTGTTTTGATGACTCAATCTGTCCACACAGTTAACCCAGGCCTGGTGGTTGTCAGTATGACTGACGATGTTCCGGATGCTAGGCATAGCACCAGAAGGTGTGTAGTGTTATAGATGACAAGTCATCAATTCCTAGTCAGATGATCGATCGGGATCTAACAGTGCTTCCCACTGCCCGAGTCGTATCATGACACCAGTAATAGGAGGAACTAAGGATTATCAGAGTATAGTAGAGAACAGGGTTACGAGGGAGTAACATAAGTTTAGGATCACTAGAGTTCAACTCGTGTCTCACTTTGGGTGGCTACACGGGTTAATCAGTTTAGGGCTGATTAACGGAACTTTCGGTGTGTCACCGGAATAGTTAATCAGGGATCCGGTTGGAGCTAGAGATCCCAAACCCTGAAGGTTCCACCCTGTCGTTGTGTATAAGAATTGTTCCTCGACCTAGTTGGATACGTTGGATGCGAAGTAGCGCGATGGAGCGTAAGCCCGGAGCCTAAGAACCTAATTCACATGTGTTAGGGGTCGTAGGGGAATTTTGGTAAATACTAAAATATAGCTCAGAATATATTGAATATGGATCTTAGAATGAGCAGAATAATTCCAGGAGCTCATAGGAGCTGACAGAACTCGATTCCGAGTAGCGCACCTCACTCAATCTCTCTTTCAGTTTTTCACTTTTCGTGAAGGGCGTTTTTGTCCAGGCCGGCCCTATAAGAGGATTAGAGGGGGAGGGGTCGGCCTAGTGCTTCCCCTCTCTAGAAAATCCGAACCTCCCCCCTCTCCTCCTCTTTGTGGTTTCGGCCAAGGAAGAAAGAGGAAGAAGAAGGAAGAAGAAGAAGGAGGAAAGAAGGAGAAGGAAGAAGAGAGAAAGAGAAGGAGGAGATCTTGCGGCTAGCCATCGTCTTCGCAACGAATTCCTCTGTCGGCTCGTAATCCTTGCACTCAGAGACGGGATTTCGAGGATTCCTCAATTCGCAAAGGACAAGGTGCTATCCGACAGCTCCCCCTTGCGATTCACATGTGGTTCATCATCGTTCCGTTCTCTCCAGATTATAGATCCAAAAGATATGTGATTCTAAACACCTAACTAGATGTATGCATGTCTTCCGTAGATCGTAGTATACCTCTAGGGTGTCCGCACATATGCTAAGATCATAGATTTGCATGTAGATTGTTTTGTAGAATTAATTATAATGAAACATAGACTGTATGATCTTCGGATCTATCTTTTGCTTCCGCTGCGACTCTAATAAGCGGATCCAATTCCAACATCCTGTTGGAGGAGGGTATCTCAGGCTTCAAAAGAGCCTTAAAAGGCACCTCCGACATCGAAACATTCTCTATGAAAGAAAAAGAAGTTAGACTAGAGGTTGATGAAGATTGGCCATGATTTGGTAAAGTGTTTACAGATAAGCCAGCAAGATTCTTGGCTCTGAAGAATAGCTTGATAAAAGCTTGGGCTCCTTTTGGTAAGATAGAAGTTTATGAATATGGTGATGATTTCTTCATGGTCTCGTTGGAGTTTCCTCAAGCGATGGAAAAGGTGATAGCTGGAGGGCCGTGGTGCTTCAACAAAGATCTTATCATACACAAGCATTGCTTTGCATCTATCCAACTGGCTAACTATTGCTTCGAGTTCTTCGATAATTGGCTCCAACCTTCCAAGAGAAATAGAGCCTACCTAGAGGCAGTGGATCCGAACCCAGAGGTATCTGATGTTGTTGGCACTTCAAAAAGGCAGAGAGCTATTTTTCTGGGATGTGATAGTATGGAGATGGATTATGTTAGATCTCCTTGTGTTGCCATTAGTTTTTAGCAACTTAAAACAAACCTATTTTACTGTGTAGTGTTTAGCTGCGAGCTAAAGGTGAGAGGGTAGAGTTTAGGTTTGGCTAGCTTGCATCAAAGATTTATTGTTGCAGCCAAGACCACTCCTACCATCCTTTTCTCATAGTTTAGGCATGAAATGTATAATTCTTACTCTTTGGGTATCAACTTTATTCTAGTGTGTAGGAGTTAGGGTGCATGATTAGCCAGCACATACTCACGTTTTATCGCTTTCCGATCAATCCTTTTTGCATGCGTGTTTCATTCATATAATTCATTCTTAAGACTTATGAGTTATGAGAGTCTTAATATGCATAAAATGATCACATGTGTATGTTTGGTTTCATCACTAGATTGCTCGCAACCAAGGGCTGATGCCCTAACCTTAGTGTGCGTGCACTAGACTGATCGTGTGCACGACTTTAGAGTCGTGCGCACGACTTTGCCTTAGTTTTTTTTCACACAAAATGGTGTCTACCAGACTAAAGTTGTGCACATGACTTTTATAGTCATGTGCACAATCCTAGTCAGCAGTATATCGGTACCATTTGATGTCTACCTTATGCCCCACATGGGACGATCCTATGGCACGTCGACACATGGAAAGTCATGCGTTCGACTTTAATGTCGTGCGCACGATCCAACTTTCATCTTTCTGATGCGTTGGTTGGCTTTGCTAATCATCTTTTGACACGTGTTGATCGTGTACACGACTTTCAAGTCATGTGCAGGACATGACTATGTCAGACCACCTTTATTTCTATCTTTTGGTTGGTCTTATATCTTCACCCATACCTTAGTATGGGGTATAAATAGTCCACCCCTACACTCTATTGTAGAAAATGAGTATTTGGGTTTAGTGAGGAATTAGAAGAGAGTTTTAGGTTTAGTGAGTTCATCTTTTTGAACTCTATCTTCTCTCTTCTTTCCCTTCTCCTCCTCTCTCTAACATTCTATTAGTACCATATCCATGGAGGTTGCACTCATTCTTTGCAAGGTCTCTTAAGTATCTTCCAATACCTTGAGATCATACAAAGTAAAGAGGACAAGCTATGCTATGATTCAAAGTGTCATCCAACACTTGGATCCTTACTAGTACTTAAGGGTTTTTTAGCTTTAATCTTGTTAGTCTGCTAGGGTTTTATAGAGGTTAGATTGAGATCTCCTTGGAGATCAAAGAGATCTTCTTCTATCTTTGTCACTAATCTTGATCAAGCTTTTATTTTCTTTTTTTTCTTTATTTCCTCCATATACATCTTTGGTTATTTCCCACCGTCGTGTGGAAGGCTCTTGTATTGGGGTGATTTACGGTCATACAAGCACCCATCACCGTCGAAGGAGGGGTGGGCCTCTATGGCACCTTCACTGTCAAGGCTAGGTGTGGCTCAGGGGTAGCCGGGGTAACCTCTATAGTAACCACTAGTATTTGCTTTGCTTTTGCGGGTACATAGGGAAGACTAGGTTGCGACCTAGGTCCAATTTACCGGAGGATGGTTTTTTCCCTCAATTTGGGGTTTCTACCTAGAAAAACAACTTGTTTTCCTTAGGCGTTATTTATATGATCGATGTTATATCTATTCTGCATCTTGGACAACCTAACATGTGCTTGCATCTGCCCGTTGTAGGGAACATCACCTTTCTTCGTCTAATTGGTCTCTTAGTGCACGGTTATTAGCTAGCTAAGCTTAGCCTAGTTATAATCTCAATAGATATCAGAGCATGTTTCTTTTGTTGGATCTAACACTCGGATCCGTTAAGTTGTCGATCATTAGTACTTAATCACTTGTGATCTACAAGTTGTATGTGTGTGTGAGGGTAACCCTCTTTAGGGTTATTTTTTGGTTTTAGTAAGTTTGGCGATCGTGATCGTTTTTATTTGCTTTTTTTTATTATCCCCCTTTGGGAATTTGGTGTGCCTAGTATTTTTTTTTTAATTTGTGTGTTTTAGCTTTTACCTCTAGTGATGGAATCATAAAAAGAATGAAGTGATATCACTAGGCCTCCTTTGTTAGATGGAAATAACTATGCACCTTGGAAGTCTAAAATATAAGCCTTCCTTTTGTGACATGAGTGAGAAGATGTGGATTTGTGTTTGTAAAGGGTGGCTTTTGCTTACCTTTAAGTCGGGAGATCCCAAACCATATGAAGTATGGTCGGGAGATGAAAAGTTGATATGCACAAGCAACCAAAGGGGTTTTGGTAACTTTCACTCCGGGGTTACAGATAGCGAATTTACTAGGATATCCAATGCCCAAACATCAAAGGAGGCATGGGATATCCTTGCAATAACTCATGATGGAACCCCGTCGATGAAAGAAGCAAAATTGTAACTTTTTTGCCACCAAATTTGAAAACCTTTCAATGAATGAATATGAGACTTTTGATAAATTTTACTTCAAGCTTAATACTATCATCAATTCTTCTTTTGCCCTTAGCAAGAGAGTCTCTAACAAGAAAGTAGTTCACAAAATCCTTCGATCTCTTTCCGATCTGTTCATGTCAAATGTCAAGGCAATTGAAGAGACGAATGACTTAAGCATGCTCCTTTTCGAGGAGCTTGTGGACAATCTTTGAACCCATAAGATGAATTTTAAAAGGCCTAAGAATGATAAGGATGTTTCCTTGAAACCTTCTATGAAGGCCACTTGTGTTTTGGGGGAGGATATGCACAACCTTGTGGATGCGGGATTTCTTTGCTAGCTCATAAACTCCAAGCCTATTAGCAAAAGAAAAAAGAGTATGACAAGGTCCCTATGAGTTTTGATCCCTCAAGGTTTCAAGAACGTGATAGTGGTGGAAGTGGCAAGGAGCTCTTATGAACAAGACCTAGGAATGACAAACCTTCTAAGGAGAAGAGAAAAGACTCTAGCCCTAACTTAAGGCGTTGCTTCAAATGCCATGGTCTTGATCATTTTTTTTTCGAAATGTCCCACCAAAGTCTCAGTTTCTCGGGATTAAGCCATGAAGACTTCATGGGTCAATTTAGACTCCAAGGAGGAATATGTGGATCCCAGATTTGGCCAACTGTGGTCTTGTACATGTGTCAACCTTTGTGACGTCCATGATTTATCCTATTAATATAAATGCTAACTCCATTTGGAGTGATTCTAATAGTAGTAAGAGCGATGGGGAGGGATCTCCAAAGAACCTTGTTAATCTCAAGGTTCTTTGTGATAAAACCTTAGAAACGACCACCATCATATGGTTAGCGACAACATCACCTCTCTCAAGGAGAAATTAGCACTTGTTGAGACTGATTGTAATGCTTTTTATCTTGCTATTAACGAAGCTTGTGATCGGGTTCATGAGCTTGATACTGAAAATGTCAATCTTAGAGATAGTATGAGATTTATCGAGGCCAATAATCTCCAAGAGATTTCTTCGATAGAGAAGAAGTCTAGGAAGTGAAAATCAAAGGGCTTAATGACCTTCTCAAGATAGAAATAGAAGAGAAGAAGGCCGCCTTGGTGGAAGTGGAGTTTCTTAAGAACTCCTTGCATGAGTTCTTTTTGACGATTCAGATATTCAACGTCTCCAAAATTTTGGAGAATTATTTGAAAAGTCAACAGAGTCTCAACCTCCAACTTTTACAAACCATACCTCACATGTCTCAACCTCCAAGACTCCAAAAGTCAAAGGGGTGTATTTGTGTTCTTACTATGGAAGAAAATGGCATCTTATAGGCTATTGTTATAGCCTTTGGAAAATGATTCTTATGGAGAGCTTGAGGAGACTTTTCACCACACTCATGCCTCCTCATTTGAGGCACGTCTCTTCTAAACTTAGAAATATGGTGTTTGTCTCCAAGGTCATCCCCTCCTTTTTGCCTTTGAATCTTGAGATTGCTTCTCCTAGCAATCGGTTTGGAAAAGTAACATGAACTAGAACTATGTGAGTCTAAAAACAAGGATCAATTTGTCGTATTGGTAATCTTTGGATCACATAGCTTTCCTTTCTCGTTTTGCTTCCATTACTAACATTGATCTATGTTAGCTTGTTCTCACCTATGTCATGCACATTTGTTGCCTTATTTTCTTTGGATAAGTGCATGCATAGTTTATTTTGTACATAGTTTTGTTCGTTAAACTGGAGCTTTTTAAAAATCATTTATACTTTTTTTCTTTAGTCTTTTCTTTGTTATGTTGAAATTGACAACTTCTATGCTCTAAGTCTAGCTTGAGCCGTTTAAAGCTTTTTGAAAGGATCGAGTTTGCTTGTATGCTTATTTGAATCATTAATATGGTAATTTTTAAAGTACTACTTTGCTTAATATAGGTAATTAGTCATAGCGTGTTCTTACTAAAAAAGATTAATTTTTGCTTATGTACTAAGTGTGATTGCTACTAAACTCTGAATAGCACTAACATTCATGATAGTTTTATTTATACTCAACTATCAAGTCAATAACCGTGCACATCTTTTTCATATTATCTTTAATATTTGAATCCACTTTTGAACATATTTTTTATGAAGATCTCAAGTATATGACCCGACGAGTCATACGCTTGATACCCAAAGCCAATTGACTTAAAGCTATTAGTCATATCATTGTTACATGGGATTTTCCACACGGTATCATAGACCGTTCGACGACCTATTCGAGAAAAAGATTCATAGGGATATCTCAAAGTCCATCAACTTTGGCTGATTGGTTAAGGATTGTCAATTTTTACTCTTTACACGAGAATGGTTGTCTTCTGCTTACTAGGAGGTAAAAAAAAATAGTCTCAAAAAATGCCAATGTGTTCTTTAATGGAATCTTATTAGGTAAAAAGACTCAAAAAATGTATCATATGATGTGTGCTAAGGTATAAACTTCTTAGTATGCATAAATAAAGTGAAATGTGTTTTGTATACTTAATCTCTACTATATAAATTCATACATTAGTCTATTTAGAAATTAGTTCTTTTTGGCTAGACCATTATTTCTCTAATTTTAATTTGTATAGCCACTTTAGTACACCTAAATGTTCTTTGAGCTTACTAGCTATCTTAGATGTTTTTCATATGCTTTGAATGTCTTTAGTTAAGTCTTTAGTATCTTAAAGTCATAAATTATCTTCTGTTCATGAAAATCTTAAAAACATAAATATTTGCATATGTAAAATCTCAAAAAGATCTTTAGGTCTTTTGATCCGTTTTTATATTTATAATATTTTGAATTCTTTGGTTTTGATTCAAACATTTCTTTCCAACTTATATTTCAAAAGCATCTCATTTTCTTTTAAGCTTTCTTATCGTATCTTGATTATATTTATTGTTTGCTCTAATGTTTTAAGTTGGCTCATCCATCTTTCTTTTGTATTTCATTACATATCTTTGAGGAAGTAATGGAGTTTTATTAGACCACCTATGCTTTAGTTCCATATCCTTTAGTTAGCCCGTATACCATATTATATATCTCACTAGTTGGCATATATATGTGACATAAAGGGTTGATTGGGTGGTGACCTACCTTATGCTTCATGCTTAAGGGGGTGATATTTGAGTAGTGTACTCCTCTTTAGGGTTGCATCCTCAAAGAAGGTTTGGAGATGTCATACGTCAAGCTATGCTTGAAGGGGAGTTTTTACTAGCACCCTCCTATGCACTTTACATGCATTTACTAGGATTGCTAGAGTCCCCTCCGTGCTTCGACGAAGTTACTTTGTAGGGAACATTTTTGTATTCTCTTTTAAGACACACGTTTATTCTTTCTTTTGTCATAACTTTTGTGATAAAATGGAAGAGAAAGTCCTTGTGGATTTACTCCACAAGACTGGTGGATTTATTTCATAAATTTTTTATGAACCTCGGTTTATAAGACTATTGCAATCCCCTAAGGGGAGTTGCTTTATTTAGACCTAATTAGAGATCATGTCAGTCTTTTTTACTTTAGCTACATATGATATCGTTTATGATATGCTCACCATCTTTATGATTGCATAAATGATATCACATATGTTTCTGTAGTCTAACATTGATTTTGCAGGAATAAAGTGGATTTGACATGTATACTTGATTTATTTCAGGTTTATAGGTGTCCTTTTTTTATCTGATCTCTGTTTAAAGTCTAGGATTGACACCGAAACACTCAGGGACTGAGCATAATATAATTATATATATAGGAAGCTCCCTTATAGTGGTTTGTGTAATAGGGTATTTGTTTTATCATAAAAAGCTATAACAAATGGAGATATTGTTAATATTCTTGTGTTGCCATTAGTTTTAGCGACATAAAACAAACCTACTTTACCGGTATAGTATTTAGCTACGAGCTAAAGTCGAAAGGATAGAGTTTAGTTTGGCTAGCTTCGTTAAAGATGTACCGTTGTGATCAAGACCACTCCTACTATCGTTTTCTCATATGCTTAGGTATGAAAAGTATAATTCTTACTCTTTGGGTATCGACTTTACTCTAGTGTGTAGGAGTTAGGATGTATGATTAGCCAGCACACACTTACGTTTTATCGCTTTCCGATCAATCCTTTTTGTATGCGTGTTTCATTCGTACAATTCATTCTTAAGACTTATGGGAGTCTTAATATGCTTAAAATGATCACATATGCATGTTTGGTTTCATCACTTGATCACTCAGAACCAAAGGCTGATTCCCTAACCTTAGTGTGTGTGCACAAGGCTAATCGTGCGTATGACTTTACTTAAGTTTTTTTTCACATAGAATGGTGACTACCAGATTAAAGTTGTACACACGATTTTTACAGTCATGCGCATGATCCTAGTCGGTACACCATTTGATGTCCACCTTATGCCTCACATGTGATGGTCCTATGGCACGTCGATAAGTGGAAAGCAGTGCGTACGACTTTAATGTCATGCGCACGATCCAACTTTAATCCTTTTTGAAGAGTTAAGTCGGTTGGCTCTGCCAATCATCTTTTGACACGTGTTGATCGTGCGCATGACTTTTAAGTCGTGTGCACAACATGACTGTGTTAGACCACCTTCATTTCTATCCTTTGGTTGGTCTTATCTCTTCACCCATGGCTTAGTGTGGGCTATAAATAGCCCACCCCTATACTCTATTGCAGCAAATGAATATTTGGGTTTAGTGAAGAATTAAAAGAGAACTTTAGATTAAGTCCTAGCAAGGATCCAAATATTGGATAACATTTGAAATCATAGCATAGCCTTGCCCTCTCTACTTTGTATTATCTCAAGATATTGGAAGACACTTAAGAGACCATATTATGGTTTTTGAACTTTGATCTTTGTTAGTATGCTAGGGTTTTATAGAGTTTAGATTAAGATCTTGGAGATCAAGATCTTCTACCCTCGTCACTAATCATGATTAATATTTCTTTTTCTTTTCTTTCTTTATATTCTCTACATACGTCTTTGGTTCTTTCACACCACTGTGTGGATGGCTCTTGCGGGAGCACTTAGGGTGATTGCGATTACATAAGAACCCATCATTATCAAAGGTAGGGTAGGCCTCTATGGCACTGAGGCAGATCGGAGGAACTCGGAGTAGAGCGAGGAGAATTACGAGCTGACCCTTTGAATGGTGGTTGTGGCCAACTTCATCGTCGGAGAGGGGCATGGCTTAAGGGCAGACGGGGTAATCATTATTGCAACCACTAGCTAGTGTTTGCTCCGCTTTCGTGAGTGCATAAGGATGATTAGGTTGCGGCCTAGGCTCAACTTACCGGAGGGTGGTTTTTTTTCTCCAGTTAGGGGCTTTCACCTAGAAAAATAACTTGTTTTCCTTTTGCGTTATTTCTATGATCGATTCTATATATATTCCGCATCTTGGGCAATCTAACTCGTGCTTGCATCTGCCCATTATATAGCACACCAACTAGCTTCGTCTAGTTGGTCTCTTCATGCATGGTTATTGTGGGTGCAAATCTAGCAAGTACCCAACAGTGGGACCCGCCATCCTGCTTGGGACCTACGGAGATGATAGTGAGACCCACTAGCCTTGTCTGGGACCCACGAAGATGATAATAGGACCCACCAACCCAGCTTGGGGTCTATAGATACTGTCTGGGGCCTGGTAAATCCCCTTGGGTATTTCCCAAAGCCCCAGATATTTCCAAAGTTCTATAAATAGCATATCATATAAACAATCCAGACCGAAATTCATTATTCCCAATTATACTTACTGTTTTCCAGAACTCTTCAAGCCTTTTGGTAATCAGGCTCTAGTCAAGCATACTCTACCCTCTGTCTACTTGTATAAACACCCCTCGGTCTGTCGAGGATAGCTATACTTTTTCAGAGATAATGGATTCAAATATTGTGTCTTACCGTATAGAGACGTAGACTTTAGTTGAACTTCATCACCATATTCTATGTCAACTTTCTATCTCTCTCTCTCTACTCAATAGTGTATATGTTATAGCTTAGCAGATGACAGCTCAGCACTCTACAGTGCCTTGTGGGTGCAAAATTTGTCTGTGATTGCAACCAAGCCATTTAGGCCCGTGCAACGACCCAAATGATGAATCCAGGCCCATGAAGCATCGCCACAAGGTCCACAGACCGAGCAGACCTGTAACATCCACCCCAAACAAACAAGATTTTGTCCGCTTTGCCCGTGCCCACACGAGAACTTCCCAGGATGGTCACCCATCCTAGTACTGCTCTTGCCCGAGCACGCTTAACTACGGAGTTCTTACGAAATCCGTAGCAGCGCACGGTTTTAAAACGCGTCTTCTATATCTGGGAGGGGAAATTATATAAGCAGCTCAGGATCTCCTTCTCTCCAGGCGATGTGGGGTTAATTCATGGCCTTGTACACCTCACCTCACCTCACCTCATCCATCTTGGCATTCCTGCCTCAGGAGTCTTGGCTCTTGGCTCTTGGATCTTGGTCGTCACAAGACCTTATTTGGAGCCTGGTAGAGGCCCAAGTAAAGGCCCAACAAGAAAGCCCAAGACCAGCGCAGTACTGCTACGTCATCACTGTCATATCAAACGTACCTCAGGTATAAAAAGACCCCTATGGCTTACATAGAAGGGTTTGGTGAACTGGTCATGAGATGAGAGGATTTAAGAGCTAGAACTCTCTTCTTGTTCTCTTCTAGTTGCTCCATGCAAACCATTTTGTAAGAAGCTTCTCTCGGCTTGATGAGAGAACGCTCCCCTCCTCCCCCCTTTCGCATACTTTATAGTGTAAACCAGGTGGTACCTCTCGCCCGAAGACGTAGGTCGTAAGACCGAACTCCGACAATAACTCCCCGAGTCATCTCTCTCTCTACTCTCTTATCTCCATCTCTATAATATACAAACCATCCAATTCAATCAAGAATTATGGGATGAGGTATATGATCAAAACGGCACGAAAATTTTCTCCACATACCCCACAATACTTAAGCTTGACCCTCAATCAATTGTTGGAGGAAGATTGTACACTGGCCGTAATTTTCCCCCATAGTTATTAACTAACCAATCTTAGCCTAGCTATAATTTCAAATTCTACAAAATTGATGGTGGTAATCGATGTGATCGAATCGGTTGCCACTGACCAAATGAATATAATATCCTGAAATTGTAGAGTATTGGGGAGTCCCTGTACAATTTCAAACCTGAAAAATCTCCTCTCCAGTACCTGGACTCAGCTTATCATCTTGTCAGAGACTAAATGCCATTCAAGTATAATGGAGTCTATTTGTCAAGTGCTCAACATGGACTATTGCTTTGTTGTGGAACCAGACCACACTACGTGGGGCTATTGAGTCTTTGGACAGCTTCAATCAAGGTGAAAGTGCTTCATAGCTCTCCTAAGTGTACTATCACTGAGCTAGAGGAGGATGAAAAATGATGGATTCTATGATGCATATATGGGTGCTGAGGTTTTTCCTAAAATGACCCCCAACTCCTTCGATATGTCAAAACTGGCCCCACTTGCTTTAGTGTGACTTTTCTGACCACATATTTTTTTTTGGACAAAAATGTCCTTAACATAACACTCATCTTCTTCCTTGGTGAAACTTATGAAGCCCCCAACGCAACATATTTTTGTTCGTTGTGTTGACCATATTGTGTTGTCGAAATAACAACAAAACCAACGCATTATATTTGCATTTGTTGCGTTGGCCATATTACCTTGCCGAAAGCATCAACAAAGCCAACGCAATATATTCGCGTTTGTTGCATTGGCATAATACTTCGTCAAAAGCAACACCAAGAACTAACGCAACATATTTGTGTTCGTTGCGTTAATCATATTGTTTTGCCGCAAGCAACAGCAAGGCCAACGCAACATATTTGCGTTTGTTGCGTTGGCCATATTACTTCACTGAAGGCATCAGTAAGGTCAATGCAACATATTTACGTTCGTTGCGTTGGCATAGTGCTTCGTCGAAAGCAATAACAAACCCAACGCAATATATTTGTGTTGGTTGTGTTAGCCATATTACTTCGCCGAAAGTAACATACAGTATTGGGGGTCTTTTTGTCTAAAAAAACTCAAAATATGAATGTGTGGCTCAGTGGCTGTTTTGCACATGTAGAGAGTTAATGCGAAAAGCAACTAAGGTCAGTTGGAGCAATATGTTGCTTCTGAGGGTCATTTGGGGAAAAACCTCCTATCACATCTATTGGGGATTTCAAGGAATCTAATCTCTTGCTGGAGACAACGATCCAAAATGCATTGGTTCCATGACTCCGAATGCAATACTAAGTTTTTCCAACCGGCAACGTTGAATAGACAAAGTAAAAATTTTATTCCTTGTCTAAAGGATGAATATGACAAGTGGCACTAGGGGGGTGCAACTTGGACGGGTTGGACCTGACCCAATCCGAATTTTGGGCGGGTTTGGATTGGTGTATTGAAAGATTGGGTTGGATTAGTGTATGCGCGGAAAAAAAGATACTGGTCGTCTTTATTGCGAACACACGAGATTACAAGAGTGGTCGGGACCCGGGGTGCTCGGGTGTGGCGAGTCCGGATGCGGCGAGTGTTGATCAGGAGATTTATGGGAGAGATCCTCTGGAGGGTCCCTTTGATCCGCGTCTCCACGTGGTATTCGTGCGAGAGCTCTGAAGGGGTTGCCAGGACAGAGGTCTTTACAGGGTGAGGGTTTTGAGAGGCTAAGGAGTGTCTGCCGTGGCTTTTGTCCCTTCCGTGCTTCGCGCTTTCTCAGCTAGGGGGTCTTCGGCTTCGTTCCTCTGTCTTCGTGTCTTCCTCGCTCCTTGCTTGACCTCGGCGTCCTTGATCGTCGGTTCGCGGCGTCGATCGTGCTTTCAGTGTCAGCTTCAACTTTCGGCTCTGGCTTGACTTTGGCGTGGCTCCGGCTTTTGCTGTGCTTTGGCGCTTGCGCTTGGACGTAGACGGGGGAGACTTGCGATGCTTTCGTTCTTCCGGACTTCGCGTCATATCGGCTAGAACGTGCGGTGCTTTTGCTCGTGACCGGCGTAGTTGTTTGGCTTTGGCACTTGCGTTGCTTTGGCGCGGGCTTTACCGGGGCTTTTGCTTTGGCTTCTTGCGTGGGCTTTTGCTTCGGTGTCGACTCGATCTTCTTCTCGAACAATAGTAGCAACGTCTTCAATGCTTCAGGCTTCTTCGATGGTTTAGGTGTCGGCTAGACTTTGCTTCTTCTCCGGGTCTTCACGTTGATGAGGTTTTTCAGTGGCCGGTCCCGAAGGGATAGGATTGCCCGTGCCTCGTGAAGCCTTGGGTCGATGAAGAAGCGTCTCCTCTTCTGCTGAGCTCCCTCGCTTTGTCTTCAGCTTACGATCTCTTCGACCTTGCAACGGTTGTGGCGTCGGCTTTTTCTCCAGGCGTATTTGGCGTAATCGGAGTTGAAGGCTTTGTTGAAGATGACGGGTGTAGCGTCGCTTCGGGTCTTCTTCTCCGGGCTTTTGGGCTTGATCGGAGTCGAAGGCTTGTTGGAGACGATGGGGTAGTGCCGCTCCGATCTTCTTCTCCGGCCTTTGCTTCTGGCGTCTTCGGAGTCGAAGGGTTCTTCTTCTCCGAGCTTTCTTCTTCGTGCACGGAGTCGAAGGCTTGGTCTTCTTGTGCAAGGGTCTTCACTTTGATGAGGGCTTTCAATGGACTAAGCCAGTCCCGAAGGGATAGGCTCGCCCGTGCCTCGTGAAGCCTTGGGTCGATGAAGGGCGCGTCTCCTCTTCTGCAGAGCTTCTTCGCTTCTTGCCCTCCGACCCCTTGAGCCTTCCCCCCTCCCCCTCTATTTATAGGTGAAGGGGGGAGGGGAGAGATATGGAAAGTTTATTTGGATCCCTTTAATATCTCTCCCATAACTACCCAAGATCTATTCTTCAATTGAAGAGGGGAATAAACCTTTATTTGCTTTCCTTTTCTGGCGTGGTAATTATGGCTCAATCATTTTTGGATTTATTTTGAATCTTGTACATAAAGTCGATGACGACCCGGCTTCGTTTCTTGTCCGTCGGATCGAGGGATCGGCGCAGATCCACACTTACGTAGACGTCATACGCAACCTCCCCCCGCGCATGGCGGTGCTTATTTCCTTTTTTCTTCTTTTCTTTCTTTTTCTTTTCTTTCCTTTTCTTTTCTTTTCTTTCCTTTCTTTTCTTTCCTTCTTTCTTTTCTTTCCTTTCTTTTCTTTCTTTCTTTTCTTTTCTTTCCTTTTCTTTTCTTTCCTTTCTTTTCTTTCTTTCTTTCTTTTCTTTCCTTTTCTTTTCTTTTCTTGCATGGTCGGCCACCCCATGAGGGGTTCGGTCTCTAGTAGGGGGCCTGGTGGGCCCCACTTGAGGATGGGCCCACCCGGCCCCTTGTTGGGCACGAGTCGGGTGGGTCCGAGTGCGCGTCGGGTTTGCCTCCGCAATGGTGCATGCAAGTCGGGTCCGGGTCGGAGAGTGTGCCGGGTTCGCCTCCAACTTGGTGCATGCGAGTCGGGTCCGGGTCGGAGTGCGTGTCGGGTTTGCCTCCGGATAGGTGCATGCGAGTCGGGTTTGGGTTAGACACAATTAATGTGTCTACAAATGCCCCCTCAAGGATGAGTGCGCTGGCGGAAACATGTAAGGCTTGTGCACGTGGGGAGCGTAAAGCACTTGTCCTTTATTCCTTTCTTGGATGGGCATGGTGGCTTATTTAAGAGCCCCTACCCCTTTCATCATGTGCCTTGTTTTCTGCGGAAGGCTGGAGCTTGGAGACTGCCGTCAGAGAAGTGTTGCCTAGGGTTGCACGCGACTTGCTCCATCTTTCCGGTGTCGCCTCTTTCGTCGGCGGCGGTGACGACGGCCACGGCGAGGACGGAGGAGCGCGGCTGAGGTGTTGTCTGCCTTCGCTGCCTCCTTCTTCCTCTTCCTTCTTCTTCTTCTTTTTTTTCTTTTTCTTTTTCTTTTTCTTTTCTTTTTCTTTTTCTTCTTCTTCTTCTTCTTCTTTTTCTTTTTCTCTTTCTTTTCTTTTCTTTCTTCTTCTTCCTCTGGTTCCTCTGGTTTGCGGAGGCGCAGCAGCAGTGGCGGCCTGAGCGGCAGTGGCGGCGCGGGCGACGACGGCCAGCGCGCGGGGCAGAGGCGGCGCAGGGGCTGTGGCGGCCGGCGCGCGGGGCAGAGGCGGCGTGCGGGATGCGGCGGCCGGCACGTGGGCGAGGGCGCAGGTGCGGGGTGCGCGGGTGCTGCGGCGCGCAGTGGCCAGGGCGACGGCGGCGGTGGCCTCAGGCGCGGGCCCATGTGGCACGGGACGGCTGCGCTGGCCTCAGGCGCGGGCCCATGTGGCACGGGACGGCGGCGGCTTGGTCGGGCTCGGCCCCGACTGGATCAGGGAAGCAGGCCCCGGCTGCTGCTGCTGCTCTTTTTTTTTTTTTTTTCTTGGCTGTCGGGCGCGGATTGGGGGAAGGCTGCACCCCCCCCCCCTGCGATCTCGGATCGGAAGAGGGCTGCGGGCCACACTTGCTGCTGCTGGTTTTTTTTTTTTTTTTTTTTTTTTTTTTTGCGCAGCTTCTCTTTCTTTCCTTTCCTTTTTTTTTCTACCGGTCGAGTGCGAAGAACAATAGCAGCGAGCGTGCATGGCGCGCAGGTTGCGGCGCGGCACGGCGGCGTCCGGCATGGGCGCAGGGTGCGACGCAGGCGCGGGCCATGGCCGGAGTGCAACAGCGGTGTACGGCACGGGCGCGAGACGCGGAGCGGGCGCGGGGCGCAGGCGGCCTGTGGTGCGGACGTAAGGACTTCGCGCGAGTCGGCGAAGGACGTGGGGCGCGGTGCAGGCGGCTGCGGCTCCGAGTCGGGCGGGCCTCGATTGGGTCGGAGAAGGGACGCGATGGAAATGGCGGCGCCTCCGGCTTGGTCGAGCTCTGAGTCGGACAGCCTCCGATTGAATCGGAGAAGAAGGGGGGCTGTGGGCCCCCTCCTCCCTTTTTGGCTTGTGACGAACGGCTCCCCCCCATGCGTGGGTTTGGATCAGATAAGAGGGTGGCTGTATCCCTTTTTTTTTTTTTTTTTTTTTTTGCGGCACAATAGTAGTGGACGGGCGCGCGGAGCGGCACCGGTGCAGCGTACGCGGGCCGGGGCTGGCTAGCGCACACGGCGCAAGCGGACGGTGGTGTCGGCTGCGAGTGGAGGCCGGGGCTGGCTGGCGTGCGCGGCGCAAGCGGACGGTGGTGTCGGCTGCGAGCAGAGGCCGGGTGCGGGGTCGAATAGGAGAGCTGTGGGCCCCTCTTTTCTTCTTCTCCTTTTTTTTTTTTTGACCGGCTTCTCCACCAGACTTGACTCGCTTCCCCTTGTGTCTTTTCAGGATTCGAGCTTCGAAGATTTGGCTTCACCGGGGTGAGTTGCTGAGGACTTCTCCTACAGGAGTGGCGCCTTCGCTTCCCCTCTTGCCTTTTCAGGATGCGAGCTTCGAAGGTTTTGGCTTCGCCGGGGTGAGTTGCTGAGGACTTCTCCTATGGGAGTGGCACCTTCGCTTCCCCTTGTGCCTTTTCAGGATGCGAGCTTTCGAGTGTTTGGCTTCAACGGGGTGAGTTGCTGAGGACTTCTCCTATGGGAGTGGCGTCTTCGCTTCCCCTCGTGCCTTTTCAGGATTCGAGCTTAGAAGGTTTTGGCTTTGCCGAGGTGAGTTGCTGAGGACCTCTTCTACGGGAGTGGTGCCTTCACTTCCCCTTGTCCCTTTTCAGGATGCGAGCTTTCAAGATTTTGGCTTCGCCGGGGTGAGTTGCTGAGGACTACTCCTACGGGAGTGGCGCCTTCGCTTCCCCTTGTGCCTTTTCGAGCTTCGAAGGTTTTGGCTTCGCCGGGGTAAGTTGCTAAGGACTTCTCCTACGGGAGTGGCGCCTTCGCTTCCCCTCGTGCCTTTTCAGGATGCGAGCTTTCGTTTGACCCGGTGGGGTGTCGACTCTTGGCCTCGGGGGGACGTTTAGTATCCCTGTGGCTTTGAGACGAAGGATTCTTAGGTGGCCCGAAGAAGAAGGATTCTTCAGCGGCTTGGAGGTGGAGGACTCTTCGACGGCTTGGAGAAGAAGGATCCTTCAGCGAAGTGCTATCATCTTCTTAGTGCAAGAGCGTGATGACAACGACACGGTGAAAGGACAAGACGAAGCTGAGCGTGATGACGATTGCTTGGTGCGAGGACGAAGCGAAGACTTCGGAGGCCAGGGAAGGTAGGTCCTTCGTCTTCTTTCTTTTTTTTTTTTTTTTTTTGAGGTCGCGAAGGATGCGGTTGTCGCCGATGTATCCGCCTATCTTTGGGTTACTGCATTTAACTCCAGTGGCAGTTCCAATCCTTTGGGTCTTTGTCTTTGAGGGACTGGTGACCTTCGGATGGGCTCGAGCTTTTGCACGAGCCTAGCGGATTTCAAGGCGGATGACTCTTTGTTTGCAGAGTAGACGCACACCTTCTTGGAGGGTAGCGAGCTTCGTTGCTTTGTGACGATCTTCACTGGAGGATGCTTCATACTCTTGCTACTGCAGACTTGGTTCGGATGCAGAAGAAGATGGAGACTGCTCATGCGTTGCTTTGGAAGTCGAAGTCCCATTTTGGGGATGCTCAAGCGACCGAGAAGACGTCTGGAGTAGGGCTTGCGAAACAGTGTGAAGAGCTGATGAAGTGCCGGAAGCTGGTGGAGCGATCAAGAAGGCTTCCGAAGTGAATCTTGCGAAGCAGCGTGCATAGCTGGCGACGCGTCAGAAGTTGACGGCTTCTCTACCCCTGGAGTTGCAGCGTGTGTAGGCCGCGGGAGGCGAGCTGCTTCAGCGCTTCAAGGACTTCGATCTTCTTGTCATCTTTAGTTTGCTGACTGGACTTGTGGATCTTCATTTGTTCTCCTCTGGGCTGGCTTTCTTGGACGACGTTGGGATGTTTCTTTTTTTGTCTGGACTGAACCTTTGTAGGTTGCCTACGTACCCTACTGAGAGGGATCAAGTCGCACGTAGTTCGGTTTTTTTTTTTTTTGGGCAAGGGGGGTAACCTTGCGCTAGGCAAAGTACCTTTTGAGGGACTTGCCGCTGGTAGGCAGAGTCGCCACTGGTTCGCAGCTGTCGCCCATCTTCTTTGCTTCAATGTAGTTAGAAGTGAAGACCTTCTTGACTGGAGTTTTGATGATTGTTGGAGTTTGACTGGAGTCGATGCCTTGACGATTTGGAAGGATTGGTTTGCCGCTTTTGCAGAGACGAGCTTGAGCCTTTGTCAGGCAATGTGGTATTGCAGCTGAGGGTAGTGAACCCATGTGCGCCATGCTTTCTTTGCTGCGGCTGGATTTGAACATCAACTCGGTGGAGTTTTGCCCCCGAGTGTTTTCTAGCTTGATTACGAGTTACTCAGAGCTGGTGTACTCGGAAGACTCGGTTGAGCTTGAGACGTGCAACATACCGTGTAACGGTAGTGTCATCTCTTGCAAAGTGCTGAAGTTGGCATTGGAGAATGATGACGGTGGTTTCTTTACTAGAGTGGAAGGCGATCGTCCTGGCTCGCGAAGCCATTGAGGTGCGAGCCGCAGGATTGAAGCAGCTTGAGCAGGCAACGGAACGCGCGGTCTTGAGCTTAACTTGAAGTTGATGTGTATTTTTCGTCTTGATGCCAGCGCCTCTTTGTCTTTGTGTACCGTCTGGCTGGAAGATGTCACTGGTTTTGCAAGTGGAGAGGTTTTGTCCCTTGCAGCTGCTTTGACTTCCTGGGCTCGTGGAGCCTTTGCTAGAGGAGCTTCTGCAACGAGGTCTTTGGCCTGGTGGACCTGGACGTCAGCAAGGTGTGCTTCAGCTTCGTTGAACAGTTTGTCGTTGGCAGTGATGCTTCTCCCCATGCTTTTGATATTGGTGTCGTTTTTTTCATCGTCTTCCCGGAGCACTTGGTGGACTTCCATCATGTAGCAAGAGACCTTGAAGTCTTGATCAGCTTCAAGAAAGCGATTGGGATAGAACTCCTGGAGTGTCGCCAGCTTTGGGCATATTTGCTGGAGAAAATTTTTCGGACTTGCTGGTGGTACTTCGGACATCTTTCTTCCTGGAGCTTCATTCTTTTCCTTGAAGGAATTTCTTCTGGAGAGTTTTCATATTGCCCGATCTTTCTCGTGGTTAGCCAGACGTGCTATCATGCAGCTTGATCGTCATGGCCTTTTCCTTCGAGGCGCCATAGCTCATGTGTTTTCATCAGTAAGATGTTCCTCGCCAAG
This sequence comes from Chamaelirium japonicum, assembly GCA_947650365.1. Classification (NCBI taxonomy): domain Eukaryota; kingdom Viridiplantae; phylum Streptophyta; class Magnoliopsida; order Liliales; family Melanthiaceae; genus Chamaelirium; species Chamaelirium japonicum. The sequence goes on along the minus strand of OX393553.1, from coordinate 68,852,955 downwards.
GTGAAGAACTGGTACTGCGACTGAAGGCTCTTCTTTGATCGGAAGGACTTGCTCTTCTGGAGACTGTACCGATTCATCTTCTGATAGTTAGCCTAGTAGGTTGACTTCGGGGCTTCTTTATTTATCTCTCGCTTTGAGCATGTACCGGGACATGACTTCGTTTGGAAAAGGGAGTGTTTGCATGAGAGGCGATTGCCCCCAAGACAGTGAGGATTTGGTCCTAGCTAGGCACTGAAGGAGCATGCCGTTGTCGTCTTCTTGGACTGCCCCCCTTCTTTGAGTCATCAACGGTGGACTGCCCCCCTTCTGCGAGGACTGGCGGGGCTTCTTGCAACTCGTTGTCCGAAGTAAAAGTATCACCGTTGTCATTTTCAATAACGGAGATATGATTGACGACTGCCATGGGTGGGTGGGCGGGTGTTGAAACGACGTCCTCGACTGGCATTCCCAAACGGTCGAACACCGACTTCTTCTTTGATTGCTTGACTGGCCCGAGCCTTTTGAACACGGATGTGCGCTTTGGATTCGATCGGCTTTGACTGCTTTTGTTTTGCTTTTGGAGTAAGGCTTGGTATCGAGCCCGTCGCCGTCTTCTTTTGTTGTGGGGATGGCTGGCGTAGGTAGAGCGTGTATCAGAGATTGTCAATCCTTCAGCTGCTTCGTCTACCATCTTCGTCCCGATGTAGTTGGAGGTGAAGGTCTTCTTCGCTGCGGTCTTGACGACCAACGGAGTTTGACTGGAACTGATGCCTCGGTGATTCGGGAGAATTTGTTCACCGTTTTGAAACAGTCGAGCTTGAGTCCTCGTCATCCCATGTAGAGTTACTGCTGGGGGAAGTGTGCCCATGGCGCTTTCTTTGTCGTAGCCGGCTTTGAATAGCAATTTAGCAGTATTTTTCCCCCAACTCCCTTTCGGCTTGAATCCGAGTTGAGAAGGGTCGACAGATTTGACAGGTCTGCTCGGGTTCGGAGCTTGCGTCAGACTGGGTAATGGCAACGTCATTTCTTGCAGAGTGACGATATTGGCCTGCGATAATGGCAGGGCCAGCTTTCTTGCCAGAGTAGACGGTGATCGCTTGGATTTGCGAAGCCACTGAGGTGCGAGGCGCAGGACTGGCATCGCTTGGACGGGCAACGGGGTATGTTGCATGGCTCTTGACTCAGAACTGACGCGCATCCTTTGCCTTGACCTTGATACTTCTTGGACCTCGAGTTTCGTCTTGTCGGAAGGTTGCATCGGTTTTGCAGGTGGAGGAGCCTTGCCCTGTTTTACTTCTTCAGCCTTCTGGGCTCGAGGGGCTTTAGCTGAAAGGACTTCCACGGCTAGGTCTTTTGCTTGGTAGAACTTGGCGTCGGCCAAATGTGCCTCGGCCTCATTGAATGGCTTGTCATCAGCAACTATGCATTTCTCCATGCCTTCTTCGTAGTACTTGAGGCACTGGTGCCAGGTGTATACTACGACACCATTCTCGTATAGCCATGGCCTGCCCAACAGGAGGCGATACGACATCTGGCAATTGATGATGTGGAAGAGGACCATTGTATCTAGAGGGTCGATTGAAAGCTTCAGGCGGATGATTCCGATAGTGGACTGTCCGCCCTGGTTGAACCCTTGAATGACCAATTGGCTGGGCGAGACCTGGTCATTGGTGATGCCGAGTTGCCGCATCGTCTGGATAGACATGATGTTGACGGCGGAGCCACAGTCCAACAGGATTCGATTCACTGGCTTCTCCTTGATGTATCCCGAAACATAGACAGGCCGGTTGTGCAATCGTGTCCCGAGTTGCAAGTCCTCATCCGAAAAGGTTATCGTCACATCACACGAGGCCACAGTTTCACCCTTCTTGTCGTCCTTCCTTTTCCTTTTGTAGCTGTCCGGGTCGGCCAAGGCCGCAGCCATTGCCAGGCGAGCCTTCTTCGGAAGATGCAGAGCTTCTATGAGCGGCAAATGCAGGATTGCTTCATCATGAGAGGCAGTGCCCCCTTTGTCGGGATCGTCTCCCTCGTCAGTGGAGTCGCCTTCTTCAGAAGTTTCGATTTCTTCTTTTCCTTCCGACGCCTTATAAACTTCGACCATGCAACAAGACACCCTGATGTGCTGATCGACTGGGAGGAAGTGATCGGGGAAGAACTCTTGCAAGGTTGCTGGTTCTGGAAGGCTCTGCTGGAGGAGATCGTCTTGGTTTGTTGGCGGCACTTTGAATGCCTTCCTTCCTGGAGTCTTGCTTTTCTTCTTGTAGGTCCTTCGCTCGGGAAACCTCCTCGTCACGCGGTCTTGCTTTTGCTGCCTTTCTTGTCGTGGCCTTCATTACCGGGGTAGCATGACCCATGCCTCTTCGTTGGTGGATTCTCCTCTGCTATGATGATTGGCAGCAGCAACTGATTCCCTTGAAGACACTTGTTCCTCCGGAGACTCTACTGGCTCGTCCTCCTATCCCCAGTCAGTGGGCTTGATCTCTTCGATCGAAATTGATGGAGGTTTTGAGTAGAGGACGTAATAGTCAAACTTGCCCGAAGGTTGGCCCAGCAGACCGACTTCTGGGTCTCCTTGCTCGTATCTTTTCCAGAGAGCGCATTGGGATGTGGCTTGACTGGAAGGGATTTGCTCTTCCTGAAGCTCCATTGGCTCATCTTCCGATTCTCGGTCGGTGGGCTTGATTTCTTCAATCGAAACAGATGGAGGCCTTGAGTAGAGGACGTAATAGTCGAACTTCCCCGAAGGCTGGCCCAGCAGACTGACTTCTGGATCTCCTTGCTTGTATCTCATTTGGAGCGCTCGTTGGGATATAGCATTGCTTGGAAGAGGTACTGGCGTGAGCGATGGTTGCCCCCAAGGTAGCGACGTTTCTTTCTCAGTGAGCGCAGGAGTACGTTGGCGTCGCCTCGAGACCTTCAGGTGGGAAATTGACTTGGCGGTTGGCCTCTGACGGTTGATGCGTAATCTGGGCGTGCTTTGTCGTGCAGCAACGAGTAGCGGTGAGAAGGAACCGAAGGCGATGAACGTTATGTTGGCCGTAGCGACCTCCCCGGTGTTGATCTCTATCTCTCCTTGCTTTGCGAGCGCCATGATTCTTTCTTTGAAGACGAAGCATCTTTCGATGGGATGACTTACCACCTGGTGGTATTTGCAGAAGAGAGGGTCGTCGACGCGATGCATCTGCTCGGGCCTCTTCGAAGGAGGAAGCTCTATCATCTTCTCTTACAGCAGTTGGTCAAACATGGAGGAGACTTCCGAGTCCGGGAAGGGGTACTCCTTGGCTTCGAGCTCCTCGAGAGTTATCCTTTGCCTTGGCGGTGGAGGAGGCGGTATGGCGACTCCCTTCTTCTGATCCGGCTTGCCACCAATCTTGAATGGCTTGGAGGTTGAAGCGACGTCAGCAATATTGACCTGCTTCGGTTTCGGTGCCTGCGGCTTGTCCTTCTTCTCCACCTTCAAGAAGTCTTTGTTCTTCGAGTCCCCGCGGCTTGCTAGGCTGAGTTCCATGTCGTGGGCCCGAGTTGTGAGTTCTTCAAAAGACATAGGTTTGATACCTTTGAGGATGTAGAGCAGGCCCCAGTGCATGTCTTGGGTGCACATCTCGATGGCCGAGTCTTCAGACAAGCGGTCTCGTGAATTCAGCGCATGGTTCCTCCATCTGTCGATGTAGTCGATCACCGGCTCGTCTTTCCTTTGCTTGACGACGGTGAGTTCGGTCTTGCTGACGGCACGTCTGGTGCTGTAAAAGCGTTTGAGGAACTCCCTCTCCATTTGATCCCAGCTGTCGATGGTCCCTGGACGAAGATCAATGTACCAGTCAAAAGCATTACCTTTGAGGCTGCGAACGAACTGTTTCACCATCTCGTCGCCATATGTGCCGGTGTTGTTGCAAGTTTCGATAAAGTGAGCAACGTGCTGTCTTGGATTTCCCTTCCCATCGAAGTACTGGAACTTTGGCGACTAGAACCCGATGGGGAAGCGCAGTTGCTGGATCCTTGCTATGTAAGGCTTTGAGTTTGCCGCCGTGATTCGTGGAAGTCCACCGCCGTGGGAGCGCATCATGTCAGCTACCAATGCTTGTATTTGCTGGGCATTCATTGTTGCTGTTGCCGGAGGTTGTGTGGCCACCGAGGCTGGCGCTGGAGAGACGACTTTCGCCGGGACAGGAACCGACGAGAGTGCTGGCGTGACCGCTTGAATTGTCGGAACTACCTCTGCAGGAGTGGGAGTTAAAGACGGAGCTAGAGCGGCTACCGGGGAAGCAATGGGTTGATCGTTTGTCGCAGCAACCCTTGCGCTTAGCTTCTGAAGCAAAGTGTTGATGTGACGATCCTTCTCCTCCATTAGCCGAGCGATTTGCACCATTTGCTCACCCATTTTGATGACTTGGAGCTGAAGAGCGGATGGAGGATGATGTCAGAGGACGTCCCGATACTGCATGCTTGCATCCTCGCCATTATCGTCGGAGACGTAGTTGCGCCGACTTGCTTCTGGTTGATGATTGATGTTTGCCCCCTGCAGGGGAGGTGCAATGTCCGCTGGAGAATCCGAACGGGCTCGGGGTTGGGGCTGGTCCTCCCCAAACTTCTAGACATGGACTCCAGGATCGAGGCTTGTTTCTTCATGCACCAAGGTCTCGTCGGCGCTTTGGCGAGCATCTTCGGCAGCGATTTCTGGCGTGAAGACATCCGCAAGAGTTCGAGTACGCTGAGTGTAGACGCGTACCATCGGGGGAACATCACCCTTCGGATTTACTGGACCACCGTGTCGGAGTAGATGAGACTCGGCGATGGGCGAAAGGCTTGGAGCAAACACATCGTTACTTGCCCCGTCCATTGCGATCTTGAAGCATCTTCTTCAGCCGTACGGATGAAAGGAGAAGAGGTCCCACCGGGCGTGCCAGAAATCTGTATGCGCGGAAAAAAAGATATGGGTCGTCTTTATTGCGAACACACGAGATTACAAGAGTGGCCGGGACGCAGGGTGCTCGGGTGTGGAGAGTATGGGTGCGGCGAGTGTTGATCAGGAGATTTGTGGGAGAGATCCTCTGGAGGGTCTCTTTGATCTGTGTCTCCATGTGGTATTCGTGCGAGAGCTCTAAAGGGGTTGCCCAGGACAGAGATCTTTACAGGGTGAGGGTTTTGAGAGGCTAAGGAGTGTCCGTCGTGGCTTATGTCCCTTCCGTGCTTCGTGCTTTCCCGACTAGGGGGTCTTCGGCTTCGTTCCTCGTTCTTCGTGTCTTCCTCGCTCCTTGCTTGACCTCGCCGTCCTTGATCGTCGGTTCGCGGCGTCGATCGTGCTTTCAGCGTCAGCTTCAACTTTCGGCTCTGGCTTGGCTTTGGCGTGGCTCTGGCTTTTGCTGTGCTTTGACGCTTGCGCTTGGACGTAAACGGGGGAGACTTGCGATGCTTTTGTTCTTCTGAACTTCACGTCGTATCAGCTAGAATGTGCGGTGCTTTTGCTCGTGACCGGCGTAGTCGCTTGGCTTTGGCACTTGCGTTGCTTTGGCGCGGGCTTTACCGGGGCTTTTGCTTCGGCTTCTTGCGTGGGTTTTTGCTTCGGCGTCGACTCGATCTTCTTCTCGAACGATAGTAGCAACGTCTTCAATGCTTCAGGCTTCTTTGACGGTTTAGGTGTTGGCTAGACTTTGCTTCTTCTCCGGGCTTCTTTGGCGTAATCGGAGTCGAAGGGTACCTTTGAAGACGGCGGGGGTAGCACCAATCTCTGTGCGACAGTTGTAGCGTCGGCTTTGCTTTGAAGACGCCGGGTGTAGCGACGCTTCGGGGAGTCCTCTCTAAGCTTTCTTCTTTGTGGATGGAGCAGGCGTTTGTCGAAGGTGACGGGGTGATGACGCTTCGTTCCTCTTCTCCGGGCTTTGGAGCTTGATCGGAGTTGAAGGTTTATTGGAGCCGACAGGGTAGTGCCGCTCCGAGCTTCTTCTTTGGCCTTTCCTTCTGGCGTCTTCGGAGTTGAAGGGTCTTCTTCTTCGAGCTTTCTTCTTCGTGCACGGAGTTGAAGGCTTGATCTTCTTGTACAAGGGTTTTCACGTTGATGAGGGCTCTTAGTGGACTAAGCCGGTCCCGAAGGGATAGGCTTGCCCGTGCCTCGTGAAGCCTTGGGTCGATGAAGAAGCGTCTCCTCTTCTGTAGAGCACCCTCGCTTTGTCTTCAGCTTGCGATCTCTTCGACCTTGCGACGGGTGTGGCGTCGGCTTCTTCTCCGGGCGTATTTGGCGTAATCGGAGTTGAAGGCTTTGTTGAAGATGACGGGTGTAGCGCCACTTCGGGTCTTCTTCTCCGGGCTTTTGGGCTTGATCGGAGTCGAAGGCTTGTTGCAGACGACGGGGTAGTGCCGCTCCGATCTTCTTCTCCGGCCTTTGCTTCTGGCATCTTCGGAGTCGAAGGGTTCTTCTTCTCCGAGCTTTCTTCTTCGTGCACGGAGTCGAAGGCTTGATCTTCTCGTGCAAGGGTCTTCACTTTGATGAGGGCTTTCAATGGACTAAACCGGTCCCGAAGGGATAGACTTGCCCGTGCCTCGTGAAGCTTTGGGTCGATGAAGGGCGCGTCTCCTCTTCTGCAGAGCTTCTTCGCTTCTTGCCCTCCGACCCCTTGAGCCTTCCCCCCTTCTCCTCTATTTATAGGTGAAGGGGGGAGGGGAGAGATATGGAAAGTTTATTTGGATCCCTTTAATATCTCTCCCATAACTACCCAAGATTTATTCTTCAATTGAAAAGGGGAATAAACCTTTATTTGCTTTCCTTTTCTGGCGGGGTAATTATGGCTCAATCATTTTTGGATTTATTTTAAATCTTGCACATAAAGTCGATGGCGACCCGGCTTCGTTTCTTGTCCGTCGGATCGAGGGATCGGCGCAGATCTATACTTACGTAGACGTCATACGCAACCTCCCCCCGCGCATGGCGGTGCTTGTTTCATTTTTTCTTCTTTTCTTTCCTTTTCTTTTCTTTCCTTTCTTTTCTTTTCTTTCCTTTCTTTTCTTTCCTTTTCTTTTCTTTTCTTGCATGGCCGGCCACCCCATGAGGGGTTCGATCTCTAGTAGGGGGCCGGGTGGGCCCCACTTGAGGATGGGCCCACCCGGCCCCTTGTTGGGCGCGAGTCGGGTGGGTCCGAGTGCGCGTCGGGTTTGCCTCCGCAATGGTGCATGCAAGTCGGGTCCGGGTCAGAGAGTATGTCGGGTTCGCCTCTAACTTGGTGCATGCGAGTCGGGTTAGGGTCGGAGTGCGTGTCAAGTTTGCCTCCGGATAGGTGCATGCAAGTCGGGTTCGGGTTAGACACAATTTATGTGTCTACAGTTAGGATTGAAAAATTACAACCCGAGTTGAATTTGGGTCGGACTCGGATTGAGGGGTCGAGCAACCCGACGGTCCCGACCCAACCCGAACCCGAGTAACGAGTACTCATATATATATCTACAAGTCTGTGATATATAGGTAACAATCACAACCATCCCGAGTACTTATATGATGTGAAGTTGCAGTCATAGTCATCCGTTTCACCCAGTCTCATATTATTTATTTGCTTCTTGCTTATCAAATAAATGTATTATCCAATGATCTAGTAAATTGAATGGATATAAATGTAAAAAAAACTTGTATTGTAGTGTTAGCAAGTATAATTTTTTTTAAGCTTTTGATATTATAATATTAAAATTTTAAATAATAAGTATACTCGAGCCTGCACGACCTTATCTGTCCTACCAACTTGGGTTAACCCGAGCCAATCTAAACATATAAATTTTTGCTTGGGTTGGGCATCTCGGGATGGAGGTTGGGTTCGCTTGGGTTAGAATTGGGAGTTTTAGTACTTGGGTTGGGCTTGGGTTGACTCTTAACCCGACCCAACCCAACCCGTCAGAGTTGCAGTCCTAACTGGCACTCGGAGTCGGAGTTTCTAAATGATCGGTTCACCTCTTATTTCCAGGTCCTCTTCCAAACCTTTAATCCTATTGGATAAAAAAAAAAAGCAATTTGAATATTCACAAGATTGTCCAGGATGAAAACCATGAGATTTGTGATATTCCTAAAGCTGAAGAGATAAGGAACATCGTCTTCGCAATGAATCCAATGAAAAGCTCAGGCTCGGACTGGCTGATTGTTCGGAGTTCTTGCCCCACCTTAGTCGAGGATCTTAGGGGGTGTTTGGTATGCAGAACAGCTGTTCCGCTGGAATCTCATCTGGATGAGGGTATTTTCATAAATCATCTTTTTTAGTGTAAATTTAGTTGTTTGGTGACCGATTGGCAAAGAAATTGACGGAACAATAAAATCATCTTCAGTCCACCGGAATAAACACTAGCTGTTACTTTCAAAATCCGGAACCAGAAGTAGAAATGGATTGTTTCGGATTGACGCCAAACACCCACTTATCCTCTCTATCCAATACTTCTTCAGGGTCTCAATCATACTAATCAGCTGAGTCTGAATCCGAAGAAAGCGGTCCCGGAAAAATACAAGTGATTTCCGTCCTATAAGCCTTTGCAATGTTCACTACAACTATATCCAAAATACTAGCAAATCGTATTAAGATGGTGCTATTAGCCCAGAATATTTTCAACACTTTCAATAGTGCTGGCAATTTCGGACCCCACATGGCAGACCCGACACTACCCGACAAGAAGTTAGCATGTCTGCGTCAGGGCTAAACGGGTTCGGGTCATAAACGGGTCAACACGATAGACCCGTTTAATAAACGGGTTGGGTCCGGGTTTAGGGTCTGTACACGGTAAACCCGTTTAATATTCAACGGGTCGTGTCTGGTCAGGTCTATCCGCAATCCTATCCTGTAATATATAGTATCAGCGGGTCTATCGGGTTAGGTCGAGTGGAGTCGGATCGGGTCAACTGAATAAACCCGTGTGGTAAACGGGACTTATCGGGTCTACCCGTTTATAAACGGGTCGGATACGGGTTTAGGATCTAAACACGATTAGTTAAACGGGTCGGGTCCGGATCTAGGGGTTTTTGACACAACCCGAAACTAGACACGACACGAACCCGACCCGACACGACCCATTGCCACCCCTAACTTTCAAGCATATTCAAGGGGATTGGGGATTTATGGCATTGACCTTAGATATGACAGCGTTGGGCGTTGCATAGAAATTCTGGCAGAAATTTTTGAGAAACGGAACAAAAATTATTAACAATTTAATAAACGGAACAAAAGTTGGATAATTGAAAAAAACAGAATAGTACGCCATTGTGGACGCGAAAAAAAAGCGCGGGTCGTCTTTATTGCGAATCACACGAGATTACAAATGTGGCCGGGACCCGGGTTGCTCGGGTGTAGCGAGTCCGGGTTGCGGCGAGTTTTGATCAGGGGATTGTGGGAAAGATCTTCTGGGGGATCCCTTTGATCCGCGTCTCCACGTGGTGTTCGTGCGAGAGCGCTGAAGGGGCTGCCCAAGACAGGGGTTTTACAGGGAGAGGGTTTTGGAGAGGCTAAGGAATGTCCACCGTTGCTTTGTCCCTTCCGTGCTTCGCGCTTTCTCGGCTAGGGGGTTTTCGGCTTCGTTCCTCGGTCTTCGCGTCTTCCTCGTTCCTTGCTTGACCTCGGTGTCCTTGATCGTCGGTTCGCGGCGTCGATCTAGCTTTTGGCGTTGGCTTTGGCTTTGGCTTTTTGGCTTTGGCTTTGCTCCGGCGTGGCTCTGGCTTTGCTTTGCTTCGGCGCTTGCACTTGGACATAGCTGGGAGAGACTTGCGATGCTTTCGTTCTTCCGGACTTCGCGTCGTATCGGCTAGAACGTGCGGTGCTTTTGCTCGTGGCCGGCGTAGTCGCTTGGCTTTGGCACTTGCGTTGCTTTGGCGCGGGCTTTACTGGGGCTTTGCTTTGGCTTCTTGCGTTGGCTTTAGCTTTGGCGTCAACTCGATCTTCTTCTTCGAACGGCGTGGGCTACTTCTCCGGTGCTTCGACGGTTTACGTATCGACTGGACTTCTCTTCTTCTCCGGGCTTCTTTGGCGTGATCGGAGTCGAAGAATGCTTTCGAAGATAGTGGGGGTAGCACCGATCTCCGTGCGACGGTTGTGGCGTCGGCTTTTGTTGATGAAGACGACGAGGGTAGCGACGGTCTCCGTGCGACGGTTGTAGCGTCGGCTTTTGTTGATGAAGACGACGAGGGTAGCGACGGTCTCCGTGCGACGGTTGTAGCGTCGACTTTTGTTGATGAAGACGACGGGGTAGCGACGCTTCAGACGATCTGCTCCAGGCTTTCTTCTTCGTGGATGGGGCAGGCGTTAGTCGAAGACGACGGGGTGATGACGCTTCGCTTCTCTCCTCCGGGCTTTGGGGCTTGATCGGGATCGAGGATTTGTTGGAGCCGACGGGGTAGTGCCGCTCCTCTTCTTCTCCGGGCTTTTGGGCTTGATCGGAGTCGAAGCTTGTTGGAGACGACGGGGTAGTGCCGCTCCTCTTCTTCTCCGGGCTTTTGGGCTTGATCGAAGTCGAAGCTTGTTGGAGACGACGGGGTAGTGCCGCTCCTCTTCTTCTCCGGGCTTTTGGGCTTGATCGGAGTCGAAGCTTGTTGGAGACGACGGGGTAGTGCCGCTCCTCTTCTTCTCCGGGCTTTTGGGCTTGATCGGAGTCGAAGCTTGTTGGAGACGACGGGGTAGTGCCGCTCCTCTTCTCCTCCGGGCTTTTGGGCTTGATCGGAGTCGAAGCTTGTTGGAGACGACGGGGTAGTGCCGCTCCTCTTCTCCTCCGGGCTTTTGGGCTTGATCGGAGTCGAAGCTTGTTGGAGACGACGGGGTAGTGCCGCTCCTCTTCTTCTCCGGGCTTTTGGGCTTGATCGGAGTCGAAGCTTGTTGGAGACGACGGGGTAGTGCCGCTCCTCTTCTTCTCCGGGCTTTTGGGCTTGATCGGAGTCGAAGCTTGTTGGAGACGACGGGGTAGTGCCGCTCCTCTTCTTCTCCGGGCTTTTGGGCTTGATCGGAGTCGAAGCTTGTTGGAGACGACGGGGTAGTGCCGCTCCTCTTCTTCTCCGGGCTTTTGGGCTTGATCGGAGTCGAAGCTTGTTGGAGACGACGGGGTAGTGCCGCTCCTCTTCTTCTCCGGGCTTTTGGGCTTGATCGGAGTTGAAGCTTGTTGGAGACGACGGGGTAGTGCCGCTCCTCTTCTTCTCCGGCCTTTGCTTCTGGCGTCTTCGGAGTCGAAGGGTTCTTCTTCTCCGAGCTTTCTTCTTCGTGCACGGAGTCGAAGGGATGATCTTCGTGTGCAAGGGCCTTCACATTGATGAGGACTTTCAGTAAGCCGATCCCTCGGGACAGGCTTGACTGTGCCTCGTGAAGCCTTGGGTCGATGAAGAAGCGTCTCCTCTTCTGCAGAGCTCTGGCGTTTCGTCTTCAATTTTCCGACCATTTTTTCCTTCCCCCACCCCCTCTATTTATAGGCAAAGAGGTGGGGAGAGAGATATGGAAACTTTTTAATTTTAAATCCCCTTTGTATCTCTCTCATAATTACCCGGATTTTATTCATCCATTGATGAAGGGAATAACATTTAATTGTTTTCCTTTTCTGGCGGGTGCAATTATGGCTGGATTTTGCGCACGAAATCGATGGCGATCGGGCGCTTCGTCTTGTGCGTCGGATCGAGGGATCGGCGCAGATCCGCGTGTGTGCAGACGTCATACGCTACCTCCCCCCGCGCATGGCGGTATTTTTTCCTTTTCTTTCTTTTCTTTCCTTTTCTTTTCTTTCCTTTTTCTTTTCTTTCCTTTCTTTTCTTTCCTTTTCCTTTTCTTTCTTTTTTTCTTTTCTTTCTTTTTTCTTCCCTTTCCTTGCAGGGCCGGCCGGCCCCTCCATGGGGTTCGGTCCCCACTAGGGCCGGCCCTATAGGGTTCGGACCCTAGTAGGGGCCGGCCCCTCTTGGGGCGGGGTCCGAGTCCGTGTCGGCGCGCGCGAGTCGGGTCCGCGTATCGGGTTTGCATCCACATCGGCGCGAACGAGTTGGGTCCGCGTGTCGGGTTTGCATCTGCGTCGGCACACGTAAGTCGGGTTCGGGTCCGACGAAATTCGTGTGTCTACAAATGCCCCCTCAAGGACGAGTGTGTCGATGAGAACGTGTCGGGCTTGGACGCGTAAGAATCGTAGAGCACTTGTCCTTGATTCCTTTTGTGGGCGGGGTCGGGTGTCTGTTTAAGGACCCCTACCCCCTTCATCCACCATTGTGCTTCTTTGCGAAGGTTCTGCCGGCTTCTGGAGACCGCTGTCGGAAGAGAGCTGCCGGGGCTGCACGCGACTTGCTCCGTCTTCCCGGTGTTGCCTCTTTCGTCTCTTTTTTTTTTTTTTTTTTTTTTTGGACCACGGGAGCTGCAGCGGCAGTGGCAGGGTCGGCTAGGGCTGCGGCGGCTAGGCACGAGGCCAGCGGCGTGCGGCGCGCCGAGCTGGGTGCCGGTGCGAGCAATTGGCTGTGGCTCTTGCTTGTAGAGAAGACCTTCGCTATGGTTTCGATCATCTTCTTCGTTGCGGACCTCTTTTGCTCCAAAGATTGCACGGACGTCGAAGGTGGCCGTTGCACGGAGTTCGAGACTGGTGCGAGGGCGACTGGAGTGCGATGACGGCGACGGTGCATCTCGGCGGAGGACTGTCGCCCCTCCCTCGGTGTGGGAGCGCAATGACGAGGTCGATTGTCGACGGCGACCGTTGCACGATGTCCGAAGGCGACTTAGGAGAGACGGGAGCGTGAAGACGAAGGCAACATGTCTCGACGTAGTCCCATGGCGGCGCGCGGATGACGAAGGCGCGAAGATGAAGGCGATGCACCCCGGCGGAGTGTTGGCGATGGTGACGCACCTCGGCGCGATGAGGAGGAGGTGGAGCCATTGCAAGCGAGGCGAAGCTCCCCTTTTCTTTCTTTCTTTCTTTTTTTTTTTTTTTTTTTTTTTTTTTTTTTGCGTGCGCGGAGTACAGCAGTAGCGACGGTGGCTAGCTACGGCGCGCGCGAAGGCCGGGGTGCCGCGGCGGCGGTGGCTCGCGGAGGCAGCAGCAGCAGCAGCGGCAGGCGATGGCCGAGCGGCGCGCGGGCTGCGGTACGGGTGCCAGTGGCTCGCGGACCCTTCTTTTTCTTTCCTTCCTTTTCCTTCTTTTTCTTTCTTTTTTTCTTTCCTTTTCTTTTCTTTTCTTTTCTTTTCTTCCTTTTTTTTTTTTTTTTCTTTCCTTTTCTTTTTCTTTCTTTCCTTTCCTTTTCTTTTCTTTCTTTCCTTTTCTTTCCTTCTTCTTCTGGTCTGCGAAGGCGGCAGGCGGCGTGGCTGTCGGAGCAGGCAGCGGCGGCGACGGCCCACAGCGCTGGCTGCAGTATGTGCGGCGCGGGGCCGGGAGCGAGTGGCGCGGAGGCCCGGTGCGGTCGCAGAAGCAACGAGGGCGGCCGCCGGTGCGACTCTGAGTCGGGCGGGCCCCGATCGGGTCGGAGGTGGAACGCAGTGGTAACGGCGGCGTCTCTGGGTTGGCCGGGCGTGGGGCGCAGCTGCGGCTCGGCGCGCGGGGTTGAGTGCAGGCGGCATGGGTACGTGGCGCAGACGACGGGTGTGTGGAGCGGCGCTGGCGCGGCATAGGCGGGCGGTGGCCAGGCTTCAAGCTGCGCGAGTGGTGTGCGGCGCTTGAAGACGAAGGCTTCCGTCGGCTTGGAGACGAAGGCTTCTTCGATGCTTGGAGACCGTCGGCGGAAGAGTGCTGCCTGGGGTTGCACGAAACTTGCTCCGTCTTCCCGGTGTCGCCTCTTTCGTCGACGGCGGCGACGATGGTGCGCGTCGCTTGAAGACGAAGGCTTCCGTCGGCTTGGAGACGAAGGCTTCTTCGATGCTTGGAGACCGTCGGCGGAAGAGTGTTGCCTGGGGTTGCACGAGACTTGCTCCGTCTTCCCGGTGTCGCCTCTTTCGTCGACGGCGGCGACGATGGTGCGCGTCGCTTGAAGACGAAGGCTTCCGTCGGCTTGGAGACGAAGGCTTCTTCGATGCTTGGAGACCGTCGGCGGAAGAGTACTGCCTGGGGTTGCACGAGACTTGCTCTGTCTTCCCGGTGTCGCCTCTTTTGTCGACGGCGGCGGCGACGGTGCGCGGCGCTTGAAGACGAAGGCTTCCGTCGGCTTGGAGACGAAGGCTTCTTCGATGCTTGGAGACCGTCGGCGGAAGAGTGCTGCCTGGGGTTGCACGAGACTTGCTCCGTCTTCCCGGTGTCGCCTCTTTTGTCGACGGCGGCGGCGATGGTGCGCGTCGCTTGAAGACGAAGGCTTCCGTCGATCTTGGAGACGAAGGCTTCTTCGATGCTTGGAGACCGTCGGCGGAAGAGTGCTGCCTGAGGTTGCACGAGACTTGCTCCGTCTTCCCGGTGTCGCCTCTTTCGTCGACGGCGGCGGCGATGGTGCGCGTCGCTTGAAGACGAAGGCTTCCGTCGGTCTTGGAGACGAAGGCTTCTTCGATGCTTGGAGACCGTCGGCGGAAGAGTGCTGCCTGGGGTTGCACGAGACTTGCTCCGTCTTCCCGGTGTCGCCTCTTTCGTCGACGGCGGCAGCGATGGTGCGCGGCGCTTGAAGACGAAGGCTTCCGTCGGCTTGGAGACGAAGGCTTCTTCGATGGCTTGGAGACGAAGGCCCTCTTGGCGGCTTGAAGACGAAGGATTCTTCGACGGCTCGTGAAGACGAAAGCTTCAGTCTTGGCGGCGAAGCATTCTTCGGCGGCTTGGAGCCGAAAGATTCTTCAGCGGAGTGTTATCGTCTTCTTGGTGCGGGAGCATAATGACAACGGCACGGCAAAAAGACGAAGCCGAGTGTGGTGGCAATCGCCTGGCGCGAGGATGAGTCGGAGGCGTTGAAGGCCAGGGAAGGTGGCTCCCTCCCTTTTTTTTTTTTTTTTTTTTTTTTTTTTTTTCGGAATTGACTTTACCTCTCGATCGGCCTTGCACTTTTCATATCCTTGCAAGATTCGTCCCCCTGAGTACCTTCCGAAGGCTGGCTAGATTATTGATGAGGTCAACCGCGGGTTTAGAGTTACTAGCGAGGTTGCACCTTTCTGGTAGCAATGTCAGCTTGAAGGACACCGAGATAGGCGTTCTGAAGAGGATGACGAGGCCACGAGCATCAATCAAGGAGTAGACTACTTTGGTTGTCTTTTGTTTGTCGATCTTGACCTTGATGACAGCTCCAGTGGTTCTTGGCTTTGTGGAGGTCACGAAGGCTGCGGTTGTTGTTTATGCGTCCGCCGTTCTTCGGGTTGCTGCTTTTGACTTCAGTGGCAGTTTCCATCCTTCAGGTTGGCCTGAGTCTTTGCATGAGCCCGGTGGATTTCAAGGCAACGACTCTTTTTCTGTGGAGCAGATGCGCACCTTCTTTGGAGGGTGGCGAGCTTCATTGCTTACGACGGTCTTCGCTGGAGGACGCTTCCTTGGGCTTAGCTGCGACCGAGGGGGAGAGACGTCAAGCATTGCTTCAGAAGCTGGAGAATGCCCGAGCGACCGAGAAAACTTCTGGAGCAGAGTTTGTGAAGCAGCGGAAAGCTGGCGACGCGTAGAGAGTTGACTGCTTCCCTACCCCTGGAATTGCAGCGTGTGTAAGCTGTTGGGAGTGAGCCACTTTGGCGCCTTAGGGACTTCGACTTGCCACATTCGTGCGTCGCTTTAGAAGCTGGAGTTTCATTTGGGGAAAGCTCGAGCAACCGAGAAGACGTTTGGAGTAGAGCTTGCGAAGCAGCGTGAAGAGCTGACGAATTGCCGGGAGCGGGTGGAGTGATCGAGAAGGCTGTCGGAGCGATCCTTGCAAAGCAGCGTGCATAGCTGGCGACGCGTCGGAAGTTGACGGCTTCTTTACCCCTAGAGTTGCGGCGCGTGTAAGCTACGGAAGGCGAGCTGCTTTGACGCCTCAAGGACTTTGACTTTTTTTTTTGTCATCCTTTAGTTTGCCGACCGGATTGATGGTCATGCACTCATTCTCTTCTGGACTGGCCTTCCTGGACGACGTTGGGATGTTTCTTTTTTTGTCTGGACTGAACCTTTGTAGGTTGCCTACGTACCCTACCGAGAGGGATCAAGTCGCACGTAGTTCGTTTATTCCTTTTTTTTTTTTTTTTTTTTTTTTTTTTTTTGGGCAAGGGGGGTAACCTTGCGTTAGGCAAAGTACCTTTTGAGGGACTTGCCACTGGTAGGCAGAGTCGCCACTGGTTCGCAGCTGTCGCCCACCTTCTTCACTTCAATATAGTTGGAAGTGAAGACCTTCTTGACTGGAGTTTTGATGATTGCTGGAGTTTGACTGGAGTCGATGCCCCGGCAATTTGGAAGGATTTGTTCGCCGCTTTCGCAGAGACGAGCTTGAGTCTTTGTCAGGCGATGTGGTATTGCAGCTGAGGGTAGTGATCCCATGTGTGCCATGCTTTCTTTGCTGCGGCTGGATTTGAACATTGACTCGGTGGAGTTTTGCCCCCGAGTGTTTTCTGACTTGATTGCAAGTTGCTCAGAGCTGGTGCGCTCGGAAGACTCGGTTGAGCTCGAGATGTGCAACAGACCACGTAACGGTAGTGTCATCTCTTGCAACGTGCTGAAGTTGGCCCCGAAGAATGATAACGCTGGTTCCTTTGCTGGAGGAGAAGGCGATCGTCCTGGTTTGCGAAGCCATTGAGGTACGAGCCGCAGGACTGAAGCAACTTGAGCAGGCAACGGAATGCATCGCATCGAGCTTGATTTGAAGTTGATGTGAATTTTCCGTCTTGATGCTGGCGCTTCTTTGTCTTTGCGCGCTGTCTGGATAGAGGATGTCACTAGTTTTGCAAGTAGAGAGCTTTTGTCCCTCGCAGCTGCTTTGACTCCCTGAGCTCGTAGAGGTTTTGCTGGATGAGCTTCTGCAACGAAGTCTTTGGCCTCGTAAAACTTGGCATCAGCAAGGTGTGCTTTAGCCTTGTTGAACAGCTTGCCGTTGGCAGTGATGCTTCTCCCCATGCCTTTTATGTTGGAGTCGCTTTCTTCATTGTATTTCCGGAGCACTCGGTGAACTTCCATCATGCAGCAGGAGACCTTGAAGTTTTGATCAGCTTCAAGGAAGCAATTAAGAAAGAACTTCTGGAGTGTCGCCGGCTCTAGAAAGCTTTGCTGGAGGAAATTTTTCAGATTTACCGGTGATACTTTGGACGTCTTTCTTCCTGGAGCTTCATTCTTTTCCTTGAAGGACTTTCTTCTGCGGAGTTTTCTTGTCGCCCGATTTTTCTCATGGTTAGCTAGGCGTGCTATCCTGTAGCTTGATCGTCGTGGCCTTCTCCTTCGAGGCGCCATAGCCCATGTGTTAAGATCTTCCTCGCCAAGGTGAAGAACTGGTGTTGCGACTGAAGGCTCTTCCTTGATCAGAAGGACTTGCACTTCTAGAGACTGTACCGATTCATCTTCTGATCCCCAGCTGGTTGGCTTGATTTCTTCATTTGGAATCGAAGGAGACCTGGAGTAGAGGACATAATAGTCAATTTTGCCCGATGGTTGGCCTAGCAGGTTGACTTCGGGGCTTCTTTGTTCGTCTCTAGCTTTGAGCAGGTGCCGGGACGTAGTTTCGTTTGGAAGAGGGAGTGCTTGCATGAGAGACGGTTGCCCCCAAGACAGTAAGGATTTGGCCCTAGGCACTGAAGAAGTATGTCGTCGTCGTCTTCTTGGACTGCCCCCTTTCTTTGAGGCATCAACGGTGGACTGCCCCCCTTCTTCGAGGACTGGCGGGGCGTCGGGCAACTCGTCGTCCGAAGTAGAAGTTTCACCGTTGTCGGGATCCGTAATAGAGATATGATTGACGGCAGCCATGGGTGGGTGGGTGGGTGTTGAGACGAAGTCCTCGATTGGCATCCCCAGACGATCGAACGCCGACTTCTTCTTTGATTGTTTGACTGGCCCGAGCCTCTCGAACACGGATGTGCGTTTTCGATTCGACTAGTCTTTACCACCTCTGGTTTGCTTCCGGAACAAGGCTTGGCATCGAGCCCGTCGTCGTCTTCTCCTGCTGTCTGGATGGCTGAGGTAGGTAGAGCGTGCGTCAGAGATTGTCGATTCTTCGGCTGCTTCATCTGCCATCCTCGCCTCGATGTAGTTCGAGGTGAAGGTCTTCTTTGCTGCGGTTCTGATAACCAACGGAGCTTGACTGGAGCCGATGCCTCGGTGGTTCGGGGGAATTTGCTCGCCGTTTTGAAACAGCCGAGCTTGAGTTCTTGTCATCCCATGCGGAGTTGCTGCTGGTGGGAGTGTGCCCATGGCGCTTTCCTCGTTGTAGCCAGCTCTAAACAGCAACTTGGCAGCATTTTGCCCCCAACTCCCTTCTGGTTTGAATCCGAGTTGCTCGAGGTCTGCTGATTCGACAGGTCTGCTTGGGTTCGGAGCTTGCGTCAGGCTAGGTAATGGCACCGTCATTTCTTGTAGAGTGATGACGTTGGCCTGAGATAACGACGGGGCCATCTTCCTCGTCGGAGTAGAAGGCGATCGCTCGGATTTACGGAGCCACTGAGGCGCGAGACGCAGGACAGGCACCGTTTGGATCGGCAACGGGGTATGTTGCGTTGCTCTTGGCTCGAAGCTGATGAGCATCCTTTGCCCAGGTTTCGGCGTTCCTTGGACCTTGAGTCTTGCCTCGTCAGAGGGTGGCGCCGAATTTACGGGAAGAGGAGTCTTGTCCTGCTTCACTTCTTCAATCTTTTGGGCTCGAGGAGCGTTAGCTGGCAGAACTTCCGCGACCAGGCCCTTTGCTTGGTAGAATTTAGCGTCGGCCAGGTGTGCCTCGGCCTCGTTGAATGGCTTGTCATCCGCAACTATGCACCTCTCCACGCCTTCTTCGTAGTACTTGAGGCACTGGTGCCAGGTGGATACCACGATGCCGTTCTCGTGCAGCCATGGTCTTCCCAACAGGAGGCGATATGACGTCTGGCAATCGATGATGTGGAAGAGGACCGTTGTATCCAGCGGGCCAATTGACAGCTTCAGGCGAATGATTCCGACGGTGGATTGTCCGCCCTGGTTGAACCCTTGAATGACTAACTGACTTGGTGAGAGCTGGTCGTCGGTGATGCCGAGTTGCCGCATCGTCTGGATGGGCATAATGTTGACGGCGGAGCCACAATCCAACAGGATTCGGTTTACTGGCTTCTCTTTGATGTATCCCGAGACGTAAAGGGGCCGGTTGTGCAATCGCGTCCCGAGTTGCAGGTCCTCATCTGAAAAGGTTGTCGTCGCATCACACGAGGCCACAGCTTTGCACCTTTGATCGTCCTTCCTCTTCCTTTTGTAGCTATCTGGATCGGCCAAGGCCGCCGCCATTGCCAGGCGAGCCTTCTTCGGGAGATGCAAAGCCTCTACGAGAGGCATGTGCAAGATTGCTTCGTCGTGAGAGGCGGTGCCCCTTTCGTCGGAATCGCCTCCCTCGTCTGTGGAGTTGCCTTCTCCAGAAGTTTCGCTTTCGTTCCTTCCTTCCGACGCCTCATGGACTTCGACCGTGCAACAAGACACCTTGATGTGTTGGCCCGCTGGGAAGAAGTGATCTGGGAAGAACTCTTGCAAAGTTGTCGGCTCTGGAAGACTCTGCTGAAGGATATCGTCTTGGCTTGCTGGCGGCACTTTGAACGCCTTCCTCCCCGGAGCCTTGCTTTTCTTCTTGTAGGTCTTCCGCTTGGTGAATCCCCTCATCATACGGTCTTGTTTGAGCTTCTTTTCTTGCCATGGCTTTCGCCGCCGCGGTAGCATGACCCATGCTTCTTCGTCGGTGGATTCCCCTCCGCTAGGATGATGGTCGACAGCAGCAACTGGTTCCCTCGGCGGTACTTGTTCTTCTGGAAGCTCTACTGACTCGTCTTCCGATCCCCAGCCGGTGGGCTTGATTTCTTCAGCTGAAACCAATGGAGGCTTTGAATGGAGGACGTAATAGTCGAACTTCCCTGAAGGCTGGCCTAGCAGACCGACTTCCGGATCTCCTTGCTCGTATCTTTCCCGAAGAGCGCTTTGGGACATAGCTTGACTGGAAGGGACTTGCTCTTCTCGAGGCTCTACTGGCTTGTCTTCCGATTCCCAGCCGGTGGGCTTGATTTCGTCGATCGAAATGGACGGAGGCCTTGAGTAGAGGACATAGTAGTCGAATTTCCCCGAAGGCTGGACCAGCAGACCGACTTCTGGATCTCCCTGCTCGTATCTTTTCTGGAGAGCGTATTGGGACGTAGCATTGCTTGGAAGAGGTGCTTGCTCTTCTTGAGGCTCTACTGGCACGTCTTCCGATTCCCAGCCGGTCGGCTTGATTTCGTCGATCGAAACGGACGGAGGCCTTGAGTAGAGGACGTAATAGTCGAACTTCCCCGAAGGCTGGCCCAGCAGACCGACTTCCGGATCTCCTCGCTCATATCTCCTTTGGAGCGCTCGTTGGGATGCAGCATTGCTTGGAAGAGGTGCTGGCGTGAGCGATGATTGCCCCCTGGGCAGCGGTGTTTCCTCCTCGGTGAGCGCAGGAGTACGTTGACGTCGCTTTGAGACTTTCGGCTGGGAAGTTGACTTAGCGATTGGAGCTTGACGGTTGATGCGCAATTTGGGCATGCTTCGCCGAGCAGTGACGAGTACTGGCGAGAAGGAGCCGAAGGTGATGGACGTCATGTTGGCCGTAGCAACCTCCCCGGAGTCGATCTCTATCTTCCCTTGCTTAGCGAGCGCCATGATTCTTTCCTTGAAGACGAAGCATCTTTCGATGGGATGACTCACCACCCGGTGGTATTTGCAGAAGAGAGGGTCGTCGACACGATGCATCTGCTCGGGCCTCTTTGAAGGAGGGAGCTCTATCATCTTCTCTTGCAGCAGTTGGTCGAACATGGAGGAGACTTCCGAGTCTGGAAAAGGGTACTCCTTGGCTTCGAGCTCCTCTAGAGTCATCCTTTGTCTCGGAGGCGGAGGCGGCGGTATGGCGGCGCCCTTCTTCTGATCTGGCTTGCCACCGATCTTGAGCGGCTTGGAGGTTGAAGCGACGTCAGCAACATTGACTTGTTTTGGTTTCGTTGCCGGTGGCTTGTCCTTCTTTTCTATCTTCAAGAAGTCCTTGTTCTTCAAGTCCCCGCGGTTTGCTAGGCTGAGTTCCATGTCATGAGCCCGAGTTGCGAGTTCTTCGAAAGACCGAGGCTTGATACCTTTGAGGATGTAGAGCAGACCCCAGTGCATGCCTTGGGTGCACATCTCGATGGCCGAGTCTTCAGACAAGCGGTCTCGTGAATTCAGCGCGAGGTTCCTCCACCTGTCGATGTAGTCGATCACTGGCTCATCTTTCCTTTGCTTGACGGCGGTGAGTTCGGTCATACTGACTGTACGTCTGGTGCTGTAGAAGCGATTGAGGAACTCCCTTTCCATCTGGTCCCAGCTGTCGATGGTCCCTGCAGGAAGATCAACGTACCAGTCGAACGCGTTGCCTTTGAGGGTGCGAACGAATTGCTTCACCATCTCGTCGCCATATGTGCCGGCATTATTGCAGGTCTCGATGAAGTGGGCGACGTGCTGCCTCGGATTTCCCTTTCCATCGAAGTGCTGAAACTTTGGTGGCTGGAATCCGACTGGGAAGCGTAGCTGCTGGATCCTCGTAGTGTAGGGCTTCGAGTATACCGCCGTGATCGGAGGAAGGCTACTGCTGTGGGATCGCATCATGTCGGCTATCAATGCTTGGACTTGCTGAGCACTCATCGCAGCCGCTGCCGGAGGTTGTGTGGCCACCGAGGCTGGCATTGGGGAGACGACTTCCACTGGGATGGGAGCCGAAGAGAGCGCTGGAGTAACTGCTTGAATCGTCGGAACAACCTCTGTAGGAGCGGGAGTTGAAGACGGAACTGGAGCGGCTACTGGAGAAGCGACGGGTTGGCCGACTGGTGCAGCGTCCTTTGCGCTTAGCTTTTGGAGCAGAGTGTTGATGTGACGATCCTTCTCCTCCATTAGCCGAGTAATCTGCGCCATGTGCTCGTTCATCTGCATGACTTGGAGCTGAAGAGCGGACGGAGGATGGTGACGGAGAACGTCTCGGTGTTGCATGTTCGCATCCTCGCCATCATCATCGGAGACGTAGTTACGCCGACTTGCTTCTGGCTGATGATTGATGTCTGCCCCCTGCAGAGGAGGTGCAACGTCTGCTAGAGAACCCGAACGGGTTCGGGGTTGGGGCTGGTCCTCCCCAAACTTCTGGACATGGGCTCCAGGATCGAGGCTTGTTTCTTCATGCACCAGGGCCTCGTCGGCGCTTTGGCGAGCATCTTCGGTAGTAGCTTCTGGCACGAAGACGTCCGCAAGAGTCCGAGTACGCCGAGTGTAGACGTGCACCATTGGAGGAGCATCACCCTCCGGATTTACTGGATCACCGTGTCGGAGTAGAGGAGACTCGGCGATTGGTGAGAGGCTTGGAGCAAACGCATCGTTGTTTGTTCCGGCCATTGCAAACTTCAAGCAGCTTCTTCAACCGTACGGATGAAAGGAGAAGATGTCCCACCGGGCGTGCCAGAAATTTGTGGACGCGAAAAAAAAGCGCGGGTCGTCTTTATTGCGAATCACACGAGATTACAAATGTGGCCGGGACCCGGGTTGCTCGGGTGTAGCGAGTCCGGGTTGCGGCGAGTTTTGATCAGGGGATTGTGGGAAAGATCTTCTGGGGGATCCCTTTGATCCGCGTCTCCACGTGGTGTTCGTGCGAGAGCGCTGAAGGGGCTGCCCAAGACAGGGGTTTTACAGGGAGAGGGTTTTGGAGAGGCTAAGGAATGTCCACCGTTGCTTTGTCCCTTCCGTGCTTCGCGCTTTCTCGGCTAGGGGGTTTTCGGCTTCGTTCCTCGGTCTTCGCGTCTTCCTCGTTCCTTGCTTGACCTCGGTGTCCTTGATCGTCGGTTCGCGGCGTCGATCTAGCTTTTGGCGTTGGCTTTGGCTTTGGCTTTTTGGCTTTGGCTTTGCTCCGGCGTGGCTCTGGCTTTGCTTTGCTTCGGCGCTTGCACTTGGACGTAGCTGGGAGAGACTTGCGATGCTTTCGTTCTTCCGGACTTCGCGTCGTATCGGCTAGAACGTGCGGTGCTTTTGCTCGTGGCCGGCGTAGTCGCTTGGCTTTGGCACTTGCGTTGCTTTGGCGCGGGCTTTACTGGGGCTTTGCTTTGGCTTCTTGCGTTGGCTTTAGCTTTGGCGTCAACTCGATCTTCTTCTTCGAACGGCGTGGGCTACTTCTCCGGTGCTTCGACGGTTTACGTATCGACTGGACTTCTCTTCTTCTCCGGGCTTCTTTGGCGTGATCGGAGTCGAAGAATGCTTTCGAAGATAGTAGGGGTAGCACCGATCTCCGTGCGACGGTTGTGGCGTCGGCTTTTGTTGATGAAGACGACGAGGGTAGCGACGGTCTCCGTGCGACGGTTGTAGCGTCGGCTTTTGTTGATGAAGACGACGAGGGTAGCGACGGTCTCCGTGCGACGGTTGTAGCGTCGACTTTTGTTGATGAAGACGACGGGGTAGCGACGCTTCAGACGATCTGCTCCAGGCTTTCTTCTTCGTGGATGGGGCAGGCGTTAGTCGAAGACGACGGGGTGATGACGCTTCGCTTCTCTCCTCCGGGCTTTGGGGCTTGATCGGGATCGAGGATTTGTTGGAGCCGACGGGGTAGTGCCGCTCCTCTTCTTCTCCGGGCTTTTGGACTTGATCGGAGTCGAAGCTTGTTGGAGACGACGGGGTAGTGCCGCTCCTCTTCTTCTCCGGGCTTTTGGGCTTGATCGAAGTCGAAGCTTGTTGGAGACGACGGGGTAGTGCCGCTCCTCTTCTTCTCCGGGCTTTTGGGCTTGATCGGAGTCGAAGCTTGTTGGAGACGACGGGGTAGTGCCGCTCCTCTTCTTCTCCGGGCTTTTGGGCTTGATCGGAGTCGAAGCTTGTTGGAGACGACGGGGTAGTGCCGCTCCTCTTCTCCTCCGGGCTTTTGGGCTTGATCGGAGTCGAAGCTTGTTGGAGACAACGGGGTAGTGCCGCTCCTCTTCTCCTCCGGGCTTTTGGGCTTGATCGGAGTCGAAGCTTGTTGGAGACGACGGGGTAGTGCCGCTCCTCTTCTTCTCCGGGCTTTTGGGCTTGATCGGAGTCGAAGCTTGTTGGAGACGACGGGGTAGTGCCGCTCCTCTTCTTCTCCGGGCTTTTGGGCTTGATCGGAGTCGAAGCTTGTTGGAGACGACGGGGTAGTGCCGCTCCTCTTCTTCTCCGGGCTTTTGGGCTTGATCGGAGTCGAAGCTTGTTGGAGACGACGGGGTAGTGCCGCTCCTCTTCTTCTCCGGGCTTTTGGGCTTGATCGGAGTTGAAGCTTGTTGGAGACGACGGGGTAGTGCCGCTCCTCTTCTTCTCCGGGCTTTTGGGCTTGATCGGAGTTGAAGCTTGTTGGAGACGACGGGGTAGTGCCGCTCCTCTTCTTCTCCGGCCTTTGCTTCTGGCGTCTTCGGAGTCGAAGGGCTCTTCTTCTCCGAGCTTTCTTCTTCGTGCACGGAGTCGAAGGGATGACCTTCGTGTGCAAGGGCCTTCACATTGATGAGGACTTTCAGTAAGCCGATCCCTCGGGACAGGCTTGACTGTGCCTCGTGAAGCCTTGGGTCGATGAAGAAGCGTCTCCTCTTCTGCAGAGCTCTGGCGTTTCGTCTTCAATTTTCCGACCATTTTTTCCTTCCCCCACCCCCTCTATTTATAGGCAAAGAGGTGGGGAGAGAGATATGGAAACTTTTTAATTTTAAATCCCCTTTGTATCTCTCTCATAATTACCCGGATTTTATTCATCCATTGATGAAGGGAATAACATTTAATTGTTTTCCTTTTCTGGCGGGTGCAATTATGGCTGGATTTTGCGCACGAAATCGATGGCGATCGGGCGCTTCGTCTTGTGCGTCGGATCGAGGGATCGGCGCAGATCCGCGTGTGTGCAGACGTCATACGCTACCTCCCCCCGCGCATGGCGGTATTTTTTCTTTTCTTTCTTTTTTCTTCCCTTTCCTTGCAGGGCCGGCCGGCCCCTCCATGGGGTTTGGTCCCCACTAGGGCCGGCCCTATAGGGTTCGGACCCTAGTAGGGGCCGGCCCCTCTTGGGGCGGGGTCCGAGTCCGTGTCGGCGCGCGCGAGTCGGGTCCGCGTGTCGGGTTTGCATCCACGTCGGCG
The DNA here is from genome assembly GCA_947650365.1 of Chamaelirium japonicum. Classification (NCBI taxonomy): domain Eukaryota; kingdom Viridiplantae; phylum Streptophyta; class Magnoliopsida; order Liliales; family Melanthiaceae; genus Chamaelirium; species Chamaelirium japonicum. Next base: position 68,827,863 of record OX393553.1, on the reverse strand, counting down.
CGAACGAGTTGGGTCCGCGTGTCGGGTTTGCATCTGCGTCGGCACACGTAAGTCGGGTTCGGGTCCGACGAAATTCGTGTGTCTACAGCCATCTCAAATGGCGTAATGACGTAAAACTGAAGGGGTAAATTAAAATACCAAAACTGCCCTTTGTTTACGTCATTTCAAATGGCGTAAATTCCCTATAAATAGTTTACGCCATTTGAGATGGCGTAAAACTGAAGGGGTAAATTAAAATACCAAAACTACCCTTTGTTTACGCCATTTCAAATGGCGTAAATTCCCTATAAATAGTTTACGCCATTTGAAATGACATAAAGTCCTTATATTTGCGAAATTTATTTATTTTTTATTCTCATCATCTAACGGCTATCCCCTAACTGTTTTTTTTTTTTTTATTCTCATCATCTAATGGCTAACCCCTAACGGCTATTTTGATCGTTGCTGAATTTTTTTTCTTTTTTCATTCTCATCGAAGAGAGGGTCAGAGAAGGGGACTTTACACCATCTCAAATGGCGTAAAGACTTTACGCCATTTGAAATGGTGTAAACAAAGGGCATTTTTGGTATTTTAATTTATCCGTCCAGTTTTACGCCATCTCATATGGCGTAAATATTTTACACCATTTGAGATGGCGTACTATTCCGTTTTTTTCAATTATCCAACTTTTGTTTCGTTAATTAAATTATCAATAATTATTGTTCCGTTTCTCAAAAAAAATTGAAATTCTGGGGATCAAGCGGACTGTGTTGCTCCACAACGTGGAATCTGACATGGGTTCCCGCTCTCTTCGTACCTTTTTTTTTTATATATATCCGATAGGGTTTCACCCTCGGCTCAAGCCCAGCCCATTTTGTATCGGGTTTTAAGATTAGGCCCAGGCCCAAGCCCGTATAAAAAATTTGGGTCTGGGCCGGGTCCAAACACGAAAGCCTTAAATGATTAACTTTCTTCGACGGACATATTTAGCAGTAATCAAGGTTGCTAGCATAACTTTTTTATTTTACAAAAATACATGGTTTTTTTTTTATAAACTGTGTTGTAACCTAGCAATGACTATAAGAAACATATTATCATTATCTAATCAGATAGGAAAAATATATCCCTAGATATATCAAGTAGATCTGAACCCAATTGTATAAGTGAGCCGGGTTCTGTCCGAACCAATACAAGCTCATGCCAGGTCTATTTTGGTTCGGGCCGAAATTATAAATCCAAGTCCATATATAATATTTGTGATATAGGTCCAAATCCGTTCGAAATGGGTCACACAATCGGGATTGGACCGGATCCGGACCCATTTTCAACCACGAGAGGAGTCCAACCCATAAAAGTGGGGGTGTGAATAAAAATAAAAACCTTAATATATCCTCTATGGAACTTGGAATTTTTTCCCCAAATAATGCATACTTTACAAAAGCTGACACCTATACAACAGCAGGCAGCAAAACCATACTGAAACCCGGAACCCCACCCAACAATCCCCCGGCCCGACCACACCATCAAGTGCCGAGTGCCAAACAATTACGGTGTGGACCCCCACAGGACCTCGGCGAGGACGGTGGCGGCCTCCGCGTCGGACATCGCCGCCTCCCTCACCCGCCGCACCACCTCCAGCTTGAACGCCCGCTTCTCCCGCTGCCGCAGACCCTCCCCGACTTCCAGCTGGATGGCGAACCTCGCCACGCAGCTCGCGAACGGCCGTGCCTCCAGCAGCCGCCTCTCCTTGCCTTCCCGCCTCTTCGCCTTCCCCACTCCCCCCACCTCGATCCCCTCACCCCCTCCGCCGCCGTCATCCATCTCGATCAGGGCGCCGCCCAGCTCCGACCGCTGGAGCTCCAGCAGCCGCTTGATCACCCCCTCCTCCACCATCGCGTCAATCGCCTCCTTCCGCCCGAAGTAGCCGATCTCGAGGGCGCAGTCTAGCGCGAGGACCCGGACTTGGACGTCCCCCGTGCCGAGGAGGGCGACGATCCGGGGGATCTCGCCGTGGGCGTGGAGCTCGTCCACGATCGGGCTCCGGATGGCGGCGATCAGGCCATTGAGGGCGCCGAACGCGGGGGCGGAGGCCATCGACACGAGCGACCGGACGGTCGGGCCCATCAGCACCGGCCCGACGAACACGTCCTTGTTGAACCGCACCAACGCCAGCACCGCCGCGGCGGACCTCTCCCGGACCCGCTTCGACGACGACGGGTCGGAAAGCGCCGCCTCGACGGCGGCGAAGGCGCCGGACTGGAGCAGCACGTCCTGGAAGTCCCGGTCGAAGCCCTGGGCGGCGCGGGCCTCCAGCGCGAGCAGTAGGGCGGCCCGCTCCTCGTCGTCGGATGAGGGGGACTTGAGCGCGGCGATGAGGCGTTCCGTGTTCTCCCGGTCGATCCAGGACTGTATCTCCGTCCCGATCGACCCGGCCACGCGTGATATCTCGTGGCCGCTGGACCAGCGGCGGAGGAAGGATCGGACGATCCCTCCATCTCCTCCTCCTCCGCCGCCGCCACGGCCGCCGCCGGCGAGATGCTTGGAGCGGAAAGAGGAGGCAAGCGATTTGAGGTGGGAGAGGAGGTGGGAGAGGGTGGAGAGGTGGGGGTCGCCGGAGAAGAGGTCATCTGAGCCGGTCTCGAGCTCGAGGAGGGCCTTCATGGAAGGGGAGTTGCAGCCGCCCTCGTCAGCGGTGGCGGTCTCGAGGTCCTTCGAGGCCTTCTTCAACGCCTCCAGCGCCCTCAGCCTCTGCTGCTGCTGCTGCTGCTGCTCTTCTTCCATGGCGGCGGAGAGAGCAGGTTCCGTATCTCTCTCTCTCTCTCTCTCTCTCTCTCTCTCTCTCCTCTGATCCGATCGAGATCTAGTCGCATTTGTACGGCAGACGACTAATCGGAAAGTCACCTCTTTTTTTTTTTAATTAATCTATATAACATGTTATATCTGTGGGGCTAATTACGATTATCTCCTCATTCATAACTCCTCATCAACAAAAATAATCGAGATAAATCTAACCCTCCATCAAGATCTGTGCATAGAAACATTTGATTTATGAGTTTTTAAAAAATAATATTTGGGATATTTTTTATTAAAAAAATATCGGTCGTTTGGCATTAATATAATTACTTACGCGTTACGTCCTTGAGGTTAAATTCCTCAGGTCCAATCGAGACATGCCACATGGCCTACTAAATCTCTATCAGACATGTGATCCCTCCTCTGTCTCTCACCTCTCCCTCCCAAGAGCATTTTTGTTGTTCAAATGGTACGCAGTGTTTTTAAAACCGGACCGGAAGGCGAACCGAAAAGACATCCGGTTTGGTCCAAATCGGTTCAAACCGGTGGTTCAACCGTTTGAACCGTATGAAAATATGTTTTTTTATATAGATATCTACTAAATTCTTCAATGGGAAGGTTTGATTCCTGGGTTAACATACAAACCGGTTTATTCAAAAATCGAACCAAAACATGTTCCGGTTCCGGTCCAAACCGGTTGAACCGTCCGATCCGGTCCGGTTTTCAAAACACTGATATTGGTACATCGCACTTGTTATGGCTCAATCAGATAATGCACATGAACCGTTAAATGGTAATAACTTGGAAAATGCTATTTAACCAACCGAGAATTGCTATTTAACCAACCATGCATATATGGTTGTTGGCTATTGGACAACACTTAATACTCTCCCTGTACCTCATTCTCTCATTTGGAATTTTTTAAGTGCTGTCCAGTAGCCAACAATCATGTATGCATGGTTGGCTACTAATAAATGCATGTGTCTGTTGGCACTCGGACGGCCGTCTTCGGCGACGACATGTCTGTCAACCGCAGCTACCTTCAGAGTGTGATTCACTTATTAGAGAGTACTAATTAACCTTTTAAAAAATACTAATTAATATTAAATTCCATTGAACATATATTTATCATCTTTATAGTAGGGTTTTAATCGGATTTATCTCTTTTCCTTTCTTTCTCTTTTCAGATCTTGATCGACGGCTAGATCTATCCTCTGTCTTTTTGTCCTAATCAGTTTTTTTTTTTGGAGGAATCCTCTTTGAGGAGGATTTGGCGTAGACTCTTACCAGTTCAAATCCTAATCAGCTTGTGAACTACCGTAGCATGTTATATAAACGGGGTGGGTTAAATAGCATTTCTCATGTATGCTTGGTTGACTATTGGGTTGGATATAAGGTTGGTTAAATGACATGTATTTTTGGACTAACCAACTAGTGCGTTGCACTTGCTTACGGACCAATTGGAGAGTGCCATGTGGACAATTAAATTGGAATAACGGTTTAGCCAGTGTAGCAGCCGTTCGATTGCAAGTGTAATAGCCATTGGGGTGACCTTGTTATTCCCATTTAACAGTTCTTGTGGCACTCTCTGATTGGATCGTAAGCAATTACTATGATTGGATCATAAGCAATTACGGCATACCAGTTGGGCACAGCAAACTCTCTCTCTCTCTCTCTCTCTCTCTCTCTCTCTCTCTCTCTCTCTCTCTCTCTATTAGGGTCGTGCTCCATAGCAAATTTCTTTTAGCAAAATGCAGTACCTTGAACAATTAAGAGAGTAAAGATTTCTCAAAAAAAAAAAAAATTTAAAGGTGTGGTAATGTGCAATACTTAATTACAAATGGGTCATTCCACTTAATTACAAATGATTTTGATGAAGACAGCGAGAGATTTATGCATTGCCCAGGATGTGTGTTGTTATCGAAGGCGGACGTGACAGTTCGGACAGCTACACCGAAGGCACCTACTGGGTGCCGATCGACACAGACTTCCACTGGTTAGAAAATAAAACATGGAGGAAAAAAGAGAAGCGTGCGATGGAGATTGATCGGACGGTAGCGATGGTTAGGAGTTGTGGGCCCATGGTAATAGTTCGGATGGCAGGCAGACTCATGACGAGGCTAAATAAGGGGTCATCAACTAAATAAGGTGCTGTTTAATAAATGGGGAATAATAATTAATGGGGCCGGAGATTTACCAGAAAATATGTTGTGAAACTGCTGTAGGGGCTGACATGGTGCAATACATAGCACAACCATCCGATTAAATCCTATTGGAGAAAATATCGCACTTAGCCGTGGTTATTGGAGAAAAACTTCGGTGTAACCTTGACACACGTGTTACAAAAATTGGTTTTGATAGAATAATGAAAAAATCGGTTTTTGGTTTAGTCCCATATTGCCCGTGGGGAGATCTTTTAATGCGTTTTTAATGGAACTCCTTTCATTGGGCTTTGTAGCTTCCCAAGAGCCAGGCCATAGCCCACCACACACGCGCGCGCGCGCCGAGCCTTGTTTTACACTGGGTTTTAATGTTTAATGGAGATTTATTTCTTCCGTTACACTATTCACGAGGCTGAGCTAGGTTCATTGAACCTGGACCTCTGCACTGTCACATGCAACCGTTTCACTTGACAGAGCAGTGAATGCTCATCAGTGCGTTGCATGCAATGGCTGAGAGTGTGGGGACGTTATGGCTAAGGACCTCTATATAAGAGAGGGTCCGGTGAAGCCAGAAACACACCAAGCTAAGAGCTCTCTCCACTTTCTCTTTTCTTTCTCGTTCTCTCTTGTCTGGAGTGTCTGGAGTACGCTGAGAGTCCAAAAGGGGTTCCCTTCGGTGCTGAAGAGGAGTCCAGTCGTTGTACCCTGGGGAGCGTTCGTCGGAGGCCTTGAAGCACCTACCGAGGCGGCGAAATAGCTTTCAGGGCATTGTGCTAGCACAAGCCTCGACAACTGCTAAGTACCTTGTTCTTCTTCCTTCTTCCACCTCTTTGCCATATCTGTAGACAACCTTAGGACAACCTAAACCTTGTTTGATTGTTGTGTTCAACCTTGCATGCTAAACCCCTTTAGATTGTTCAATTTGTTTTGCACTAGATTTTTTTCATCTCTACATTATGTTAGTCATCGTTTGATTGTATTCATAGAGTAGAATACCCAACAACTGAAAGCTATCTTCTTCGTTCTATTCTATTCCGGTTAGATCTAGATCCAATACGAGAGTGTTTAGATCTAGTCTCTTGTTACCTGTTAGAATTCCTTTGATTTTTCATAAGTTTGACGGTGTCGAGGAAAGCTTGACAAACCGGCATTAAATTGCCCTAGGAAGCTTGGTACTTAAGCGAGCCAAGTGCTCCACCTCCTTCCTGGAGCTGACCTGGCCGTCAAATTTTTAAAAAATTCAAAAGGAACTCTTCCTAGATGACTACTGAGATGGAGAGGAAACCTAGCAAGTCTAGTGAGAAACCTGAACCATTCGATGGGAAGAACTTTAAGAGATGGCAGATGAAACTTAGGTTCTATCTGACTGTCCTTAAGGTTGTCGACCTTATCTCTTCCGAGAAGCCTACCCTTATCTCTAAGGATGATGGCTCATCTAACCAAACCGACTTAGACTCCTGGGAGAGGCAGGATTATCTGTGTAGGAACTATATCCTCAACTGCCTTGTCCCCGACCTATATGATGTTTACTTCACCTGCAAGTCCGCAAAAGACCTGTGGAACTCCTTAGAGAAGAAGTACGCCACAGAGGACGCCGGGTCGAAGAAATTTGTGGTCGGGAAGCTGCTAGAGTTCAAAATGGAAGATGGGAAATCTGTAGTCTCCCAACTTGAGGAGATACAGATTATCATCCATGAGGTCATTGCTGAGGGGTACAAAATCTGCGAGGGATTCCAAGTTGCAACTATCATAGAGAAGTTGCCTCCCTCGTGGAAGGAATATAAGAACAGTTTGAAGCACAAGAGGAAGGAGATGACCCTGGAAGACCTTGTTGTCCGAATCCGTATAGAGGAGGACAATCGAGTGTCTGAGCAAAGGGAGCGAGCCTCTATGATGAAAGGAAAGGCCAACCTCGTGGAGGGGAAGTCTTCCAAAAAGAAGGCTCTTGCTCCTAAGCCCTGGGAGAAGAACAAGCAATCCAAGCCCCAGTTCAAAAAGAAGCCGAGGGGAGACTGCTTCGTTTGTGGCAAGCCAGGTCACCTGGCTAAGGAGTGCCGCTTCAATGCAGCTAATCGGCCGAAGAACAAGTCCGAGGCGAACGTGGCACAGAGCGGCTACTTCTCGGCAGTGGTGACGGAGGTCAACCTAGTCAGCAACCTTGCAGACTGGTGGGTGGATACGGGAGCTACCCGACATATATGTGGGTCGAAGAGCTGCTTCTCCACCTACACACCTGCAGAAGAAGGCGAGTCGCTGTACATGGGGAACTCCTCAGTTGCTCAAGTTGCTGGGAAAGGGAATGTGACTCTGAAGTTCACCTCTGGAAATCTTCTGACTCTGAAGGAGGTGCTTCACGTCCCAGACATCCGGAAGAATCTGGTCTCCGGAGCAATGCTGAGCAAGAAGGGCTACAAGCTTGTATTTGAGTCGGACAAATTTGTCCTGACTAAGGGAGGGTCTTTTGTGGGAAAGGGTTATCTTGATGAAGGCTTATTTAAGCTCAATGTAACCTCTTTCAATAATGATAATAAAATATCTTCTTCTGCTTACTTGTGTGATTCTTTTGATCTGTGGCATGCTAGACTAGGACACGTTAACTCTAAAACCCTTAAAAGGTTAGTTAACTTAGGTAGTGTACCTAAATGTGTTCCATCCTCAAATGGAAAGTGTGGCATATGCGTAGAGGCTAAATATGCCAAGAAACCTTTTAAGAGTGTAGAGCGTAGCCTAGAAACCCTAGACTTGATCCACTCAGACGTGTGCGACCTTAAAGGTTACACTACGAGAGGAGGGAACAAGTACTTCATCACATTTATTGATGATTGTTCCAGACATTGTTCAATCTTTCTCCTTAAGAGTAAGGACGAGAGCTTGTCCAAGTTTAAATCCTATAAGTCTGAGATAGAAAACCAGTTAGGGAAGAGGATCAAAGTCCTTAGGTCGGACAGAGGAGGTGAATATGAGTCCGGAGAATTCACTAAATTTTGTGAAGACAACGGTATAATTCATCAGACCACTGCTCCATATTCCCCTCAGTCTAATGGAGTAGCTGAGAGGAAGAACAGGACCTTAAAGGACATGGTCAATGCCATGATGATCAGTTCAGGGGTACCTACGAACCTGTGGGGGGAAGCTGTGCTCTCAGCAGCACATGTTCTTAATAGAATCCCATTTAAGGAATCTGAGCAGACTCCTTATGAGATTCTGAGAGGTAGGAAGCCATCCTATAAATACCTCAAAGTGTGGGGTTGTTTAGCGAAGGTATCCATACCTAACCCTAAGAGGACCAAGCTAGGTCCTAAAACAGTTGACTCTGTATTCATAGGATATGCCCAGAACAGTAGTGCGTATAGGTTTTTAGTAATCCATTCTGAAAACCCATACATAGATGATAATACCATCATCGAGACTAGGGATGCCGAATTTTTTGAAAATCGGTTTCCTTATAGAGAGAGGTCTGAAAAACCTCAAGAGCCCAGTACGCTTGAGAGGCCTGCTCCTAGACAGAGGGATGACTCTTCAGATAATGAAGAGATCGAACCTAGAAGGAGCAAGCGAGCTAGGACTGGTACTTCATTTGGGCCTGACTTCATTACATATCTAGTGGAAGAGGATCCAACTAGTTATAATGAAGCCATGACCTCAGCTGACTCCATCTTTTGGAAGGAAGCTGTAAACAGTGAACTTGAATCCATAACATCCAACAACACCTGGGAGTTAGTGGAGCTTCCTCCTGGTTGCAAAACTGTTGGGTGTAAATGGATATTCAAGAAGAAGCTTAGGGCAGATGGATCTATAGAGAGATATAAGGCTAGGTTAGTAGCAAAGGGCTATAGGCAACGAGAGGGAGTGGACTTCTTTGACACTTACTCTCCTGTGACCCGGATTACATCCATTAGGGTGCTTATAGCCATAGCCGCTATCCATAGCCTTGTGATTCACCAGATGGATGTAAAGACTGCATTCCTGAATGGTGAATTAGAGGAAGAGATCTATATGGATCAGCCAGAAGGCTTCGTAGTGCAAGGTTTAGAGCAGAAGGTTTGTAGACTAAAGAAATCTCTTTATGGTCTCAAACAGGCTCCAAAACAATGGCACGAGAAGTTTGACCATGTGTTAACTTCAAGTGGTTTCAGAATTAATGAATCAGATAAATGTATCTACACTAAGGTCAATAACTTGACTTGTGTGGTCATATGTCTCTATGTAGATGATATGTTGATCTTTGGAACCAACTTAGAAGTAGTGGTCAAGACCAAGGACTTCCTGAGTAGGCACTTTGATATGAAAGACTTAGGAGCTGCAGATGTCATTCTTGGAATCAAAATTAAGAGAGATTCCAATGGCATAACTCTATCTCAATCTCACTATATCGAGAAAGTGCTTAGGAAGTTCGGTCATATTGATTGTCTACCTGCTAGAACGCCATATGATCCTTCAGTACACCTGAAGAAGAATTTAGGGCCTAGTGTATCACAACTAGAATATTCTAGGGTAATTGGCAGTCTCATGTATATCATGAACTGCACGAGACCCGATATTGCCTATGCGATAGGTAGACTTAGTAGATACACTATTAACCCTAACCAAGAGCATTGGGATGCTCTAATCCGAGTTCTAAGGTACTTAAAACATACATTAGATTATGGCATTTTCTATAGTAGGTATCCAGCTGTCCTAGAAGGATACAGCGATGCTAATTGGATTGCGGATTCCTCAGGAACCAAATCCACTAGTGGGTATGTGTTTACCCTTGGAGGGGGTGCAATTTGTTGGAAATCATCCAAACAAACATGCATTGCCCGATCCACTATGGAGTCGGAGTTCATAGCACTAGATAAAGCTAGTGAAGAGGGTGAATGGCTAAGGAATCTCATTATGGATATTCCTTTTTGGCCAAAGCCTATTCCTGCTGTCCCAATTCATTGTGATAGCCAAGCAGCTATAATGAGGGCCAGGAATAACTCCTATAATGGAAAGTCACGACATATTCGTCGTAGATATAACACTGTTCGACAGATGTTGAAAGATGGGATAATTACTATTGACTATATTAGGTCAAAAGATAATTTAGCAGATCCCTTAACTAAAGGACTAGCTAGAGAGTTAGTTCTAAGTACATCGAGGGGGATGGGGCTGAGGCCTATAAACGAATAAGTCTCCGATAACGGTAACCCAACCTACGTGATTGGAGATCCCAAAATCGAGGTTCAATGGGAAAACAAGTTATTCGAGGGATTTGTGGGGGTGCTATCAAATTCTCCCCTCCCTATGATGTGATAGTACATTCTGTATCGCTGAGAGGCTGAGTTTTAGACTCTTAATGCTAACTATAGCTGGCATACCAGTGGGGTGTATAGATACAGAGCACTCTTGATAGTAAGCACCTATATGAGTGTAGAAGTGTGGCCGCTTCTATGAGAATTGAGGCTAATTCTCTAGAACACTCAAGAAAACTGGGGAAGGCTCATGGCCATAAAGAGCACAACCGCATGGGACTCTATGATGTATATGAAAGTATGGGTGAGACTTGTCGACTAGACTTACAATATATAGCTGTACAGTTCAAGACGTAAGTTCACTGTCAGCTAGTAGGTCCTGCAGTCTACACTAAGCAAAGGTTCAAGTCGAAAGACACCTTATGTCTATACATACTTTTATAAGTACTCCAGACTACTTCTTTCAATTTGGTTTTCGATATTTTCATTATTGTGGGGGATTGTTACAAAAATTGGTTTTGATAGAATAATGAAAAAATCGGTTTTTGGTTTAGTCCCATATTGCCCGTGGGGAGATCTTTTAATGCGTTTTTAATGGAACTCCTTTCATTGGGCTTTGTAGCTTCCCAAGAGCCAGGCCATAGCCCACCACACACGCGCGCGCGCGTGCCGAGCCGAGCCGGGTCGGGCCGGGCACGGGCTCGGGCCGAGGCCGTGGCTCGCGAGCCGCGTGGACGCGAATGGTCTTCGGGCTTCGGGCCTTGTTTTACACTGGGTTTTAATTTTTTAATGTTTAATGGAGATTTATTTCTTCCGTTACACTATTCACGAGGCTGAGCTAGGTTCATTGAACCTGGACCTCTGCACTGTCACATGCAACCGTTTCACTTGACAGAGCAGTGAATGCTCATCAGTGCGTTGCATGCAATGGCTGAGAGTGTGGGGACGTTATGGCTAAGGACCTCTATATAAGAGAGGGTCCGGTGAAGCCAGAAACACACCAAGCTAAGAGCTCTCTCCACTTTCTCTTTTCTTTCTCGTTCTCTCTTGTCTGGAGTGTCTGGAGTACGCTGAGAGTCCAAAAGGGGTTCCCTTCGGTGCTGAAGAGGAGTCCAGTCGTTGTACCCTGGGGAGCGTTCGTCGAAGGCCTTGAAGCACCTACCGAGGCGGCGAAATAGCTTTCAGGGTATTGTGCTAGCACAAGCCTCGACAACTGCTAAGTACCTTGTTCTTCTTCCTTCTTCCACCTCTTTGCCATATCTGTAGACAACCTTAGGACAACCTAAACCTTGTTTGATTGTTGTGTTCAACCTTGCATGCTAAACCCCTTTAGATTGTTCAATTTGTTTTGCACTAGATTTGTTTCATCTCTACATTATATTAGTCATCGTTTGATTGTATTCATAGAGTAGAATACCCAACAACTGAAAGCTATCTTCTTCGTTCTATTCTATTCCGGTTAGATCTAGATCCAATACGAGAGTGTTTAGATCTAGTCTCTTGTTACCTGTTAGAATTCCTTTGATTTTTCATAAGTTTGACGGTGTCGAGGAAAGCTTGACAAACCGGCATTAAATTGCCCTAGGAAGCTTGGTACTTAAGCAAGCCAAGTGCTCCACCTCCTTCCTGGAGCTGACCTGGCCGTCAAATTTTTAAAAAATTCAAAAGGAACTCTTCCTAGATGACTACTGAGATGGAGAGGAAACCTAGCAAGTCTAGTGAGAAACCTGAACCATTCGATGGGAAGAACTTTAAGAGATGGCAGATGAAACTTAGGTTCTATCTGACTGTCCTTAAGGTTGTCGACCTTATCTCTTCCGAGAAGCCTACCCTTATCTCTAAGGATGATGGCTCATCTAACCAAACCGACTTAGACTCCTGGGAGAGGCAGGATTATCTGTGTAGGAACTATATCCTCAACTGCCTTGTCCCCGACCTATATGATGTTTACTTCACCTGCAAGTCCGCAAAAGACCTGTGGAACTCCTTAGAGAAGAAGTACGCCACAGAGGACACCGGGTCGAAGAAATTTGTGGTCGGGAAGCTGCTAGAGTTCAAAATGGAAGATGGGAAATCTGTAGTCTCCCAACTTGAGGAGATACAGATTATCATCCATGAGGTCATTGCTGAGGGGTACAAAATCTGCGAGGGATTCCAAGTTGCAACTATCATAGAGAAGTTGCCTCCCTCGTGGAAGGAATATAAGAACAGTTTGAAGCACAAGAGGAAGGAGATGACCCTGGAAGACCTTGTTGTCCGAATCCGTATAGAGGAGGACAATCGAGTGTCTGAGCAAAGGGAGCGAGCCTCTATGATGAAAGGAAAGGCCAACCTCGTGGAGGGGAAGTCTTCCAAAAAGAAGGCTCTTGCTCCTAAGCCCTGGGAGAAGAACAAGCAATCCAAGCCCCAGTTCAAAAAGAAGCCGAGGGGAGACTGCTTCGTTTGTGGCAAGCCAGGTCACCTGGCTAAGGAGTGCCGCTTCAATGCAGCTAATCGGCCGAAGAACAAGTCCGAGGCGAACGTGGCACAGAGCGGCTACTTCTCGGCAGTGGTGACGGAGGTCAACCTAGTCATCAACCTTGCAGACTGGTGGGTGGATACGGGAGCTACCCGACATATATGTGGGTCGAAGAGCTGCTTCTCCACCTACACACCTGCAGAAGAAGGCGAGTCGCTGTACATGGGGAACTCCTCAGTTGCTCAAGTTGCTGGGAAAGGGAATGTGACTCTGAAGTTCACCTCTGGAAATCTTCTGACTCTGAAGGAGGTGCTTCACGTCCCAGACATCCGGAAGAATCTGGTCTCCGGAGCAATGCTGAGCAAGAAGGGCTACAAGCTTGTATTTGAGTCGGACAAATTTGTCCTGACTAAGGGAGGGTCTTTTGTGGGAAAGGGTTATCTTGATGAAGGCTTATTTAAGCTCAATGTAACCTCTTTCAATAATGATAATAAAATATCTTCTTCTGCTTACTTGTGTGATTCTTTTGATCTGTGGCATGCTAGACTAGGACACGTTAACTCTAAAACCCTTAAAAGGTTAGTTAACTTAGGTAGTGTACCTAAATGTGTTCCATCCTCAAATGGAAAGTGTGGCATATGCGTAGAGGCTAAATATGCCAAGAAACCTTTTAAGAGTGTAGAGCGTAGCCTAGAAACCCTAGACTTGATCCACTCAGACGTGTGCGACCTTAAAGGTTACACTACGAGAGGAGGGAACAAGTACTTCATCACATTTATTGATGATTGTTCCAGACATTGTTCAATCTTTCTCCTTAAGAGTAAGGACGAGAGCTTGTCCAAGTTTAAATCCTATAAGTCTGAGATAGAAAACCAGTTAGGGAAGAGGATCAAAGTCCTTAGGTCGGACAGAGGAGGTGAATATGAGTCTGGAGAATTCACTAAATTTTGTGAAGACAACGGTATAATTCATCAGACCACTGCTCCATATTCCCCTCAGTCTAATGGAGTAGCTGAGAGGAAGAACAGGACCTTAAAGGACATGGTCAATGCCATGATGATCAGTTCAGGGGTACCTACGAACCTGTGGGGGGAAGCTGTGCTCTCAGCAGCACATGTTCTTAATAGAATCCCATTTAAGGAATCTGAGCAGACTCCTTATGAGATTCTGAGAGGTAGGAAGCCATCCTATAAATACCTCAAAGTGTGGGGTTGTTTAGCGAAGGTATCCATACCTAACCCTAAGAGGACCAAGCTAGGTCCTAAAACAGTTGACTCTGTATTCATAGGATATGCCCAGAACAGTAGTGCGTATAGGTTTTTAGTAATCCATTCTGAAAACCCATACATAGATGATAATACCATCATCGAGACTAGGGATGCCGAATTTTTTGAAAATCGGTTTCCTTATAGAGAGAGGTCTGAAAAACCTCAAGAGCCCAGTACGCTTGAGAGGCCTGCTCCTAGACAGAGGGATGACTCTTCAGATAATGAAGAGATCGAACCTAGAAGGAGCAAGCGAGCTAGGACTGATACTTCATTTGGGCCTGACTTCATTACATATCTAGTGGAAGAGGATCCAACTAGTTATAATGAAGCCATGACCTCAGCTGACTCCATCTTTTGGAAGGAAGCTGTAAACAGTGAACTTGAATCCATAACATCCAACAACACCTGGGAGTTAGTGGAGCTTCCTCCTGGTTGCAAAACTGTTGGGTGTAAATGGATATTCAAGAAGAAGCTTAGGGCAGATGGATCTATAGAGAGATATAAGGCTAGGTTAGTAGCAAAGGGCTATAGGCAACGAGAGGGAGTGGACTTCTTTGACACTTACTCTCCTGTGACCCGGATTATATCCATTAGGGTGCTTATAGCCATAGCCGCTATCCATAGCCTTGTGATTCACCAGATGGATGTAAAGACTGCATTCCTGAATGGTGAATTAGAGGAAGAGATCTATATGGATCAGCCAGAAGGCTTCGTAGTGCAAGGTTTAGAGCAGAAGGTTTGTAGACTAAAGAAATCTCTTTATGGTCTCAAACAGGCTCCAAAACAATGGCACGAGAAGTTTGACCATGTGTTAACTTCAAGTGGTTTCAGAATTAATGAATCAGATAAATGTATCTACACTAAGGTCAATAACTTGACTTGTGTGGTCATATGTCTCTATGTAGATGATATGTTGATCTTTGGAACCAACTTAGAAGTAGTGGTCAAGACCAAGGACTTCCTGAGTAGGCACTTTGATATGAAAGACTTAGGAGCTGCAGATGTCATTCTTGGAATCAAAATTAAGAGAGATTCCAATGGCATAACTCTATCTCAATCTCACTATATCGAGAAAGTGCTTAGGAAGTTCGGTCATATTGATTGTCTACCTGCTAGAACGCCATATGATCCTTCAGTACACCTGAAGAAGAATTTAGGGCCTAGTGTATCACAACTAGAATATTCTAGGGTAATTGGCAGTCTCATGTATATCATGAACTGCACGAGACCCGATATTGCCTATGCGATAGGTAGACTTAGTAGATACACTATTAACCCTAACCAAGAGCATTGGGATGCTCTAATCCGAGTTCTAAGGTACTTAAAACATACATTAGATTATGGCATTTTCTATAGTAGGTATCCAGCTGTCCTAGAAGGATACAGCGATGCTAATTGGATTGCGGATTCCTCAGGAACCAAATCCACTAGTGGGTATGTGTTTACCCTTGGAGGGGGTGCAATTTGTTGGAAATCATCCAAACAAACATGCATTGCCCGATCCACTATGGAGTCGGAGTTCATAGCACTAGATAAAGCTAGTGAAGAGGGTGAATGGCTAAGGAATCTCATTATGGATATTCCTTTTTGGCCAAAGCCTATTCCTGCTGTCCCAATTCATTGTGATAGCCAAGCAGCTATAATGAGGGCCAGGAATAACTCCTATAATGGAAAGTCACGACATATTCGTCGTAGATATAACACTGTTCGACAGATGTTGAAAGATGGGATAATTACTATTGACTATATTAGGTCAAAAGATAATTTAGCAGATCCCTTAACTAAAGGACTAGCTAGAGAGTTAGTTCTAAGTACATCGAGGGGGATGGGGCTGAGGCCTATAAACGAATAAGTCTCCGATAACGGTAACCCAACCTACGTGATTGGAGATCCCAAAATCGAGGTTCAATGGGAAAACAAGTTATTCGAGGGATTTGTGGGGGTGCTATCAAATTCTCCCCTCCCTATGATGTGATAGTACATTCTGTATCGCTGAGAGGCTGAGTTTTAGACTCTTAATGCTAACTATAGCTGGCATACCAGTGGGGTGTATAGATACAGAGCACTCTTGATAGTAAGCACCTATATGAGTGTAGAAGTGTGGCCGCTTCTATGAGAATTGAGGCTAATTCTTTAGAACACTCAAGAAAACTGGGGAAGGCTCATGGCCATAAAGAGCACAACCGCATGGGACTCTATGATGTATATGAAAGTATGGGTGAGACTTGTCGACTAGACTTACAATATATAGCTGTACAGTTCAAGACGTAAGTTCACTGTCAGCTAGTAGGTCCTGCAGTCTACACTAAGCAAAGGTTCAAGTCGAAAGACACCTTATGTCTATACATACTTTTATAAGTACTCCAGACTACTTCTTTCAATTTGGTTTTCGATATTTTCATTATTGTGGGGGATTGTTACAAAAATTGGTTTTGATAGAATAATGAAAAAACCGGTTTTTGGTTTAGTCCCATATTGCCCGTGGGGAGATCTTTTAATGCGTTTTTAATGGAACTCCTTTCATTGGGCTTTGTAGCTTCCCAAGAGCCAGGCCATAGCCCACCACACACGCGCGCGCGCGCGCCGAGCCGAGCCGGGCCGGGCCGGGCCGGGCACGGGCTCGGGCTCGGGCCGAGGCCGCGGCTCGCGAGCCGCGTGGACGCGAATGGTCTTCGGGCTTCGGGCCTTGTTTTACACTGGGTTTTAAACCAAGCTAAGAGCTCTCTCCACTTTCTCTTTTCTTTCTCGTTCTCTCTTGTCTGGAGTGTCTGGAGTACGCTGAGAGTCCAAAAGGGGTTCCCTTCGGTGCTGAAGAGGAGTCCAGTCGTTGTACCCTGGGGAGCGTTCGTCGGAGGCCTTGAAGCACCTACCGAGGCGGCGAAATAGCTTTCAGGGCATTGTGCTAGCACAAGCCTCGACAACTGCTAAGTACCTTGTTCTTCTTCCTTCTTCCACCTCTTTGCCATATATGTAGACAACCTTAGGACAACCTAAACCTTGTTTGATTGTTGTGTTCAACCTTGCATGCTAAACCCCTTTAGATTGTTCAATTTGTTTTGCACTAGATTTGTTTCATCTCTACATTATGTTAGTCATCGTTTGATTGTATTCATAGAGTAGAATACCCAACAACACGTTCCTATAATAAGTCAATCAGAAACGCCCAAACACCCTATGCACTGCATCATAGTCATACGATGGCAACTGTCACGCCCCGGATCTGACTACAAGGGTAAACCAGTCAAACCCGGGGGTGATGGGGTTTTAAAGGTAAGTCAATGTTATAAGGTTGCGAGATTGATTCTATTATTTAGTTATTTATTACTAATTTATCATTAACTACTTACTAGCTGATGATCGAGGGACGGCTTTGAGGAGAAGCCTACCAATAACTTGGCCTTAAGAAAAGGCCTACCAGGCAAGAAGCTTTGAGGAGAAGCTTACCAAAGAAATATTGCTGGTTCTGGCATTATTCAGAGCATCTAGAACATGGTTCTACCGTTATTACATAATCAACTGAAATAATAAATTAGTTAACACCTCTAATGTCCTCCCTCGATAGCTAATCAAGCTCCTCTAGGAAGCGCCTGAGAAGGATCTATGGTACCTGAAAAGAGTGTGCAACAACGGGGTGAGTTTACTAGGTAAACTCAGTGAACCGTTAACCCTAAACTAGCTAGGGTAAACCATAGTCATACCCTGCCCTTCTAGAAGTCTACGAGGGCGATAACATATACATACATATATTGTAAATAAGATAGTTCAGCTAGCTAATATGACAGTTTGACTATGGTACAACTACAACTAGTAAATGTAAGACAAATAAGCATCCAGATTAAAAGTATACAACTAATCACCGAAGGTTAGTTCTACCTACTCCTAAAGTGAACCGACAGTTTTCTAACTGGGTCTGCCAACAGAACCTGGGTCCAAGTGTACCTGGAGAGCCAGAAATACCCATATGGCCATAAGGGGGCTTGGTCTTTCACCACGGGGCACTCCCACCCACCTTGCTTTTAGGGGTCATTACCCAGGGGTGGACTACTAGGCCACTAGGGGCTTTACCGCCTGCCCAACCCTGTGACCCTACCTACTTGATTCGGATTATGCACAGGCGGTGGTTCACCTCCCATCCTGTGCACTCGGGTCCCCTACCCATGCCCGTGAGTAGTGAGTCTTCCCTCTGGGAAGAGAACCTCGACTGAGGAAGTACAACAACCGGTCTCTCTACTGAGACCACCGGTCTCTCCACTGAGACCACCAGTCTTTGTTGCTCAATAGCAACTGGACTACACCACGCGGCCCATGGTCACCAAACACACTCATTCAACAGAATATTAATAAATAATCAGTACATGTATCTACTTGTTTGCATGCATCCTAGTGTGAATCTAGGTTGAGTCAATCTGTTACAGCTATCAAAATATTACATATATGATTATTCAGAGGCCAGGGATAGTATGCCCACCTCCCACATGCAGTACCGGTTTCCCGCCTGCATGCATTGGACATACTATGCCACATACGGTTTTATTTATTATTTTATAGATACAACTACAATCTACTCTAACTAGAATAGAATTAATCATGTTCACTTGGAGAATAGCTCAGTAGTCCACGCTCCTCACGCCTATCGGTCCGGTGTACCGTCGAAGGAGAAACTGACCATCATGGTTTGAAATGTATAAGTTGTTACATTCATAAATTTCTCAAACTAGGTTTCTAAAACAGTTGGTTTAGGGATGAGGGACCCATGGGATCCGGTCTCGCTCGAGTCCGACTTCGGTCGGAGGTTTTAGGGTCGAACCGGTAAAAACCGGTCTACGATCGGTTCAATAGGGAAAAGGGGTCTCTAGGGTCCTAAAATAGGTTTCATACATCGGCATCGATGATCTGAGCACGATTCCACTGGTTTCGTCCAATTCCGAGATCGGACGGAGAATTGGCGGTCAAACCACGGTGCGCCGACTAGATCGGGTTCATGGATAAAAGGGGATACTATACAGTATTATTACTGTACCTAAATATGGCCAACAGGTAGTATTTTCCGAGCCGGTCGTAATGCCGCTGGTTTCGTTCGATTCCGAGATCGGACGAAGAAATGGCGGCTAAACCAATTTCTAGTCGGTTTAAGGGTCTGGTTCAGGTGAACCAAACCGGTTCACTGCTGGGTCGGGTCTGTGTTATCAGGTTGGGTCTGCGGGTCGGGTCTGATGGATCGGGTTTACTGTGCAGTCGGGTCGGGTTGCAGTGTTAATACTTTCAAAATGACCTGTAATAAAACTTTAATTACAGAATGGTCCCTGCTGTTTCTTCTATACGGAAAAACCAGTGCTCTGGTTTTTGCACGACGGCGCGGTGGCGGGGTAACCGGGTTTGAGTACGCCGGCGGTGCCCGGCCGGTCTCCCGCGTATCACCCCACGGAGGAGACACGGGAGGAGGGGACCGGAGCACCGTCGGAGTCCGGGAAGGCATTGGCCGGAGGGGTTTGCGCGGGTGGTTTGGGTTGGTTTTGGTTGCACCGGCGATCGCCGGTGGGGATTGGGTATTGGTCCTCTCGACGAGGACCGAAGGTGGGTTCGTGGTGACGTTCTCCACCCGAGTGGGCCTCGGCCAAGGGATGGAGGAAGGGGTCTCAAGTTTTGGGTTGGGTTCGGGTGGAAGAGGAGAAGAGAAGGAGGTGAGCAAACCTGGGCTCGGAGCTCGCCGGAGTTAGGGGAGGAGGCAGGGCCCGCTCTCTCTCTCCAGTCCTCTCCCTCGATCTCTCTACTCTTCCCCTCCTTCTCCCGATCTCTCTCTCTCTTTCTCTCTTTCTCTCTTTCTCTCTCTAGTCTTCTCTCTCTCTCTACTCCGCTCCGTCCTCTCTCTCTCTCTCTTTGGTTCACGTAAAAAGGAAAGAAGGGAGGGAGCCGGTATGGTAAGTCGGCTGGGGAATCGGGTTTGTTAAGGCCTCCCCTAACAAGGAGGGGTGGTTATGGCAAGAAGATCCGGTTGTTATCATCCCGAATCCTGCCATATCCTCCCCATCCGAAATTCAAATTTTAAATCCCGGGGAGGGCGATCGAGGGGGTCTAAACCCAGCCAAAAGGTTGAAAGAAAGATTCTATGGCTGGTCGGGCTTGGTCCCGAGCCTGAACTGCGCTCGGTTGGAACCCGGGTGCGAACCGTCGAATTACATGGCTGAAAAGAATAATCAGCCATAAGTCATAAACCGGAGGTCAGAAGTAGGCACGGAAGGACCCGTTGGAAAGTTCTCATCGTCGCGAACACAACGGCGCTTTGTACATATTTTTCTGTCTTGTAGATCTCCCACAATAAAGGAAATACTCTGAATTTTAAAATAGCAATAACTCATTGTTCGGGTGTCGGATCGACCCTCGCTCAGGCTCGTTGAAAAGCTCTTTCAGAGCCTCACCCAACGTATCCAACCTTGCTACGATCCGATCACCCAATCTCCTGTGGTAAACCAAACAATACCGACAATGGGCTGATCATCGAAATTCTAGGGTTTTAACTACCGGGCTGCCGAAACAGGCTGCGCATACACCCGATCCCTGTACGGGACACACCAATACGACGTACTCGAAAATATAGAAAAAGTGAACGTAAAACATCTCATGGGTTTACGACCCATTATTCTAGAAAAAACCCAACAAGAAAGTCTGACGGTAAAAAGACGAAAAGAGCCCTGGGAGGATTTTTATTATTCTCAAATTTAACACCTCAGGTGTTACAACCTACACACCTTAAAGAAATTTTCGTCCTCGAAAATTAGATAGAAAATAGAATCAAGCATCGAAAAGATAAGGGTACAAGTGCAACATATCAGACTCCACCTCCCATGTGGCCTCGTCCTCGCCTCGATGACTCCAAAGGATCTTGACCATCTTGATGGTCTTAGTGCGAAGCACCCTATCCTCAGAAGCCAAAACACGGACCGGACGCTCCTCAAATGTGGCATCTGCACTGAGCTCCAAGTCCTGCCAATCCAGCACATGTGACGAGTCCGGCATGTACCTCCGAAGCATCGACACATGAAACACCGGGTGGACTGCTGAGAGGCGTGGTGGCAGGGCCAGGCGATATGCCACCTCGCCCACTCGATCCAATATCTCGAACGGTCCCGTAAACCTCGGCGCTAGCTTCCCCCTCTTTCCGAACCGAAAGACACCACGCTTAGGGGAAACCCGTAGGAAAACATGGTCTCCAACCTCGAACTCCAGAGGTCGCCTACGAACGTCTGCATAGCTCTTCTGCCTGCTCTGAGCTGTACGAAGCCTTTCCCTGATCAGTTGTATCTTCTCCGTTGTCTCCTGCACCAACTCTGGTCCCAGAAGACTACGCTCTCCAACTTCTGCCCAACAGATAGGGGAACGACAAGGCCTCCCATATAGAGCCTCGTAAGGAGCCATGCCAATGCTTGCCTGAAAGCTGTTGTTGTATGAGAACTCCACTAGTGGCAAGTGCTCATCCCAATTACCTGCAAAGTCTATAGAGCATGCCCGAAGCATGTCCTCCAAGATCTGGATGGTCCTCTCTGACTGACCGTCCGTCTGAGGATGAAAGGCCGTGCTAAAATTGAGCTGGGTCCCTAATGCAGTCTGTAAGCTCCTCCAGAATCCTGAGACAAACCTGGGGTCTCGATCTGAGACTATGCTCACCGGAATCCTGTGCAACCGAACTATCTCTGCTATGTAGAGTCTGCTCAGCTCAGGTAGGGAAAAAGTAATCCTGACTGGAAGAAAGTGGACAGACTTGGTCAGTCTGTCCACAATCACCCATACTGAATCATGCCTCCTCCTGGTCGGCGGTAATCCTGAAACAAAATCCATCGTGATGTGCTCCCACTTCCACTCAGCCACTGGAAGCGGATGAAGGGGTCCTGCAGGTTTCTGGTGCTCTGCCTTAACTTGCTGACATGTTAGGCACTTTGCTACGAACTCAGCTACGTCTTTCTTCATCCCGTTCCACCAGAACTGATTCTTCAAGTCCCGATACATCTTGGTACTTCCAGGGTGTACCATGTATCGAGAGCGATGTGCCTCTGCAAGGACTTTCTCTCGGACCTCCTGGATCTTCGGT
Source organism: Chamaelirium japonicum (assembly GCA_947650365.1). Lineage (NCBI taxonomy): Eukaryota > Viridiplantae > Streptophyta > Magnoliopsida > Liliales > Melanthiaceae > Chamaelirium > Chamaelirium japonicum. The sequence continues at coordinate 68,805,900 of OX393553.1, read as the reverse complement.
AGACACAACCTTCTTTTGTACCTTAGCCCACCTTCAGAGTCGAGCGACCAGTCTTCCACTGCCTCTCCTCCAATCAATCGAGAGCGCATCTCTTCCAACTCCTCATCCTCAGCCTGAGAGTCTATCACTTGCTTGATCAAGGTAGGCTGAGCCCGGATACTGAACAATCGGTTACCTGAGGGCTCTCCTCTCAATATCAGGTCATACCCTTCCACAGCTATAAGAAACTCATGCCTGTCAGCTATCAGCCGTGATAGTTTGCTCTTGAACTTTCTGCTGAGTGCATCTGCCACCACATTAGCCTTCCCAGGGTGATAGAAGAAGTTGTAGTTGAAGTCCTTCAAGACCTCAATCCATCTCCTCTGCCGGAGATTCAGGTCTTTCTGGGTACAGATATACCTCAGACTCTTATGATCACAGTACATCTCAAAGTCTTCTCCGTACAGGTAGTGCCGCCAAATCTTGAGCACGAACACCACCGCTGCTAGCTCCAGGTCATGGGTCGGGTAGTTCTGTTCATGAGGCTTCAACTGTCTCGATGCATAAGCTACTACTTTACCATCTTGCATCAACACACCTCCAAGTCCAGACTGAGACGCATCTGTATAGACCACGTATCCCTTCCCACTAACTGGCACTGTAAGAACAGGGGCAGTGGTGAGTCGTCGCTTCAGCTCCTGGAAGGACTGCTCGCAAGCATCTGACCACTCGAACTTTACCCCCTTCTTTGTCAACTGAGTCAGGGGCAATGCTAGTCTCGAGAATCCCGCCACAAACCTCCGGTAGTATCCTGCTAGACCCAGGAAACTCCGGATCTCAAAAACATTCCTCGGTGACTCCCAACTCAGTACTGCCTCGATCTTCGCTGGGTCCACTGAGATACCTCCTTCTGAAACCACATGCCCTAAGAACTTCACTTCTCTCATCCAAAACTCACACTTGCTGAGCTTGGCATAGAGCTGGTGATCTCGCAATGTCTGTAGGGCAATCCTTAGATGCTCTGCATGCTCCTCTTCTGACTTCGAGAAGATCAATACGTCATCGACAAAGACCACGATGAACCGGTCAAGATAAGGCCTGAAGACCCGGTTCATCAAGTCCATAAAGGCTGCCGGGGCATTCGTCAGACCGAACGGCATCACTAGAAACTCATAGTGCCCGTACCGCGTCCGGAACGCCGTCTTTGAGATATCTTCATCCTTCACCCTGAGCTGGTGGTACCCGGTCCTCAGATCAATCTTTGAGAAGAACCGAGCACCCTTTAGCTGGTCAAACAGATCCTCGATCCTCGGGAGAGGATACCTGTTCTTCACCGTGACCGCATTCAGTTTCCTGTAGTCAATACAGAGTCGCTTTGAGCCATCCTTCTTCTGAGCAAACAGAACAGGGGCACCCCATGGAGAGACACTGGGGCGAATGTACCCAAGGCTCCTTAACTCCTCCAACTGCGTACTCAACTCTCGTAACTCCGCCGGTGCCATCCGATATGGGGCCACAGAGATCGGTGCCGTTCCTGGAAGCAATTTGATACTGAACTCCACCTCTCGCACTGGAGGAAGACCGGGGAGCTGGTCTGGAAACACGTCAGGAAAATCTCGAACCACCGGGGAGCGCTCCAAGGAACTCACACCTTCGGTCTCGCTAGACAACTGAGCTAGCAGACTAAGGCAAGTCCTCCGTCGAGGCATCGGATATAAGATAGCCAGTCTCGCTCCGACGAATACAATCTCTGGGCTATCGGGTGGACGAAAGGTGATCTTCTTGGAGAAGCAATCTAGAGTCGCATGGTAAGCCGCCATCCAGTCCATCCCGAGTAGGACATCCAACCCTTCTAGGTCCAGGATGATCAAGTCGGCCACAAGCTCGTTATCGCCCACGGAAAGCACACACTTCCTGCATATTCGGTCCACATCTGTGCTAGCCCCTAGTGGTGAGACCACCGACAGAGCATAACCGAGTGGTTCCGACTCTAGCCCCAAGGTAGCTACAAATCTAGGGACTATGTAGGAGTGTGTCGATCCAGTGTCGAACATGACTCGTGCCAGAGTGGTGAAAACAGGAAGGACACCTAAGTAGTAGTGCACGTTATAAGAATCTACTCATCCTAGCTATGCAAGCAAAAGAAGGCAAACTACTGGCTAAGCAAAAGTAAATCTACACTAAAAGGGGTTCTAGGCTTACCTTCTATGGTAGACCCAGAAGCTCTAGCATCCTGGCTGATGAGTGCATAGGTTCGACCATGCGTCTGCTGACCACCTCCTCCCTGGCGAGCCTGAGGCCTCTGCTGAAGTGGCTGCGGTTGGGGAGGGTGGTAAGGTCGGGAACCCTGTTGATGCTGAGGCGCCTTATGCTGGGGCTGGGGATGGTACGTCAAAGCTGGGCGAGGGTGATACGGCAGGGCAGGTAGGGCTGGCTGCTGCTGCTGCGAAGGACGACGAGTGCAATCACGCCTGACATGGCCATACGTGCCACATCTAAAGCACTTGGGACCCTGAGAAGCTGGGGGACCCTGGGAGTGGTGTTGCTGCTGACGAGGAGGAGCCTCCTGAACTCTGGGCTTCTTAGAATGAAACCCATGATCGCTCCTGCTACTACTACCACCTGCCCGTTTCTCATGAAACGTCCTGGTCTCCTCTTGGCCTCTCTCTGCCACCACAGCTCGGTCCACCACCTCTCGGTAAGTCTTCAGCCTCAATACCTCGATCCTGCTCTTTAATCCGGGCTTCAGACCTCGCTCAAATCTCCTCGCCTTGCGCTCCTCAGTGGCCACAAGGTATGGAGCGTAGCGAGAAAGCTCGTCAAATTTGGCCTCGTACTGGGCAACATTTTCGTTGCCCTGGTACAGGTCTAAGAATTTCTGCTCCATCTGATCTCTGACACTTTCTGGAAAGTACTTCTCCCGGAAGACCTCTTCGAACTCTGCCCAGGTCATAGCCGTCTGGTTCTCTCCTCGGGACCTTTGGACATGGTCCCACCAGAAATCTGCCTCTGCCTCTAGCTGATAAGAGGCCAATGTGACTCTCCTCTCACCGACCACCTCTAGAGCATCCAGCGCCTTGACGATCTGCTTCAACCACCTGTCGGCCTCCACTGGGTTAGGATCACCCCTGAAGGTAGGCGGCTTCAGTGTTTGAAAGTCCTTCAGGAGCTTTCCCATCCTGTCTCCATCTGCCCTCAGCCCCTCCTGGGCTGCTTGTTGGGCCTGAGCCTGGGCCAAGGCGGCCTGAGCTGCTGCAGCCTGCTCTTGGGCAGCCGCTTGCTGCTGGGCAACCATGGCTTGCTGTTGCTGCAGCATAGCTTGTTGTTGTTGCATCATCTGAGTCATAGTACGGAACATCTCCATGGGATTAGGAGCCAGTACCGGATCAGACGTCTCGGGAGGAGAGGGTCTACCCCTAGTGCCAACCATCTGCAATAAGCAAATCTATCAGACACCCAACTAGACGAAACTAGCCTACAACTAAATCCCTTAGGATCATATCCCTAAGCTCTGATACCAGCTGTCACGCCCCGGATCTGACTACAAGGGTAAACCAGTCAAACCCGGGGGTGATGGGGTTTTAAAGGTAAGTCAATGTTATAAGGTTGCGAGATTGATTCTATTATTTAGTTATTTATTACTAATTTATCATTAACTACTTACTAGCTGATGATCGAGGGACGGCTTTGAGGAGAAGCCTACCAATAACTTGGCCTTAAGGAAAGGCCTACCAGGCAAGAAGCTTTGAGGAGAAGCTTACCAAAGAAATATTGCTGGTTCTGGCATTATTCAGAGCATCTAGAACATGGTTCTACCGTTATTACATAATCAACTGAAATAATAAATTAGTTAACACCTCTAATGTCCTCCCTCGATAGCTAATCAAGCTCCTCTAGGAAGCGCCTGAGAAGGATCTATGGTACCTGAAAAGAGTGTGCAACAACGGGGTGAGTTTACTAGGTAAACTCAGTGAACCGTTAACCCTAAACTAGCTAGGGTAAACCATAGTCATACCCTGCCCTTCTAGAAGTCTACGAGGGCGATAACATATACATACATATATTGTAAATAAGATAGTTCAGCTAGCTAATATGACAGTTTGACTATGGTACAACTACAACTAGTAAATGTAAGACAAATAAGCATCCAGATTAAAAGTATACAACTAATCACCGAAGGTTAGTTCTACCTACTCCTAAAGTGAACCGACAGTTTTCTAACTGGGTCTGCCAACAGAACCTGGGTCCAAGTGTACCTGGAGAGCCAGAAATACCCATATGGCCATAAGGGGGCTTGGTCTTTCACCACGGGGCACTCCCACCCACCTTGCTTTTAGGGGTCATTACCCAGGGGTGGACTACTAGGCCACTAGGGGCTTTACCGCCTGCCCAACCCTGTGACCCTACCTACTTGATTCGGATTATGCACAGGCGGTGGTTCACCTCCCATCCTGTGCACTCGGGTCCCCTACCCATGCCCGTGAGTAGTGAGTCTTCCCTCTGGGAAGAGAACCTCGACTGAGGAAGTACAACAACCGGTCTCTCTACTGAGACCACCGGTCTCTCCACTGAGACCACCAGTCTTTGTTGCTCAATAGCAACTGGACTACACCACGCGGCCCATGGTCACCAAACACACTCATTCAACAGAATATTAATAAATAATCAGTACATGTATCTACTTGTTTGCATGCATCCTAGTGTGAATCTAGGTTGAGTCAATCTGTTACAGCTATCAAAATATTACATATATGATTATTCAGAGGCCAGGGATAGTATGCCCACCTCCCACATGCAGTACCGGTTTCCCGCCTGCATGCATTGGACATACTATGCCACATACGGTTTTATTTATTATTTTATAGATACAACTACAATCTACTCTAACTAGAATAGAATTAATCATGTTCACTTGGAGAATAGCTCAGTAGTCCACGCTCCTCACGCCTATCGGTCCGGTGTACCGTCGAAGGAGAAACTGACCATCATGGTTTGAAATGTATAAGTTGTTACATTCATAAATTTCTCAAACTAGGTTTCTAAAACAGTTGGTTTAGGGATGAGGGACCCATGGGATCCGGTCTCGCTCGAGTCCGACTTCGGTCGGAGGTTTTAGGGTCGAACCGGTAAAAACCGGTCTACGATCGGTTCAATAGGGAAAAGGGGTCTCTAGGGTCCTAAAATAGGTTTCATACATCGGCATCGATGATCTGAGCACGATTCCACTGGTTTCGTCCAATTCCGAGATCGGACGGAGAATTGGCGGTCAAACCACGGTGCACCGACTAGATCGGGTTCATGGATAAAAGGGGATACTATACAGTATTATTACTGTACCTAAATATGGCCAACAGGTAGTATTTTCCGAGCTGGTCGTAATGCCGCTGGTTTCGTTCGATTCCGAGATCGGACGAAGAAATGGCGGCTAAACCAATTTCTAGTCGGTTTAAGGGTCTGGTTCAGGTGAACCAGACCGGTTCACTGCTGGGTCGGGTCTGTGTTATCAGGTTGGGTCTGCGGGTCGGGTCTGATGGATCGGGTTTACTGTGCAGTCGGGTCGGGTTGCAGTGTTAATACTTTCAAAATGACCTGTAATAAAACTTTAATTACAGAATGGTCCCTGCTGTTTCTTCTATACGGAAAAACCAGTGCTCTGGTTTTTGCACGACGGCGCGGTGGCGGGGTGACCGGGTTTGAGTGCGCCGGCGGTGCCCGGCCGGTCTCCCGCGTATCACCCCACGGAGGAGACACGGGAGGAGGGGACCGGAGCACCGTCGGAGTCCGGGAAGGCATTGGCCGGAGGGGTTTGCGCGGGTGGTTTGGGTTGGTTTTGGTTGCACCGGCGATCGCCGGTGGGGATTGGGTATTGGTCCTCTCGACGAGGACCGAAGGTGGGTTCGTGGTGACGTTCTCCACCCGAGTGGGCCTCGGCCAAGGGATGGAGGAAGGGGTCTCAAGTTTTGGGTTGGGTTCGGGTGGAAGAGGAGAAGAGAAGGAGGTGAGCAAACCTGGGCTCGGAGCTCGCCGGAGTTAGGGGAGGAGGCAGGGCCCGCTCTCTCTCTCCAGTCCTCTCCCTCGATCTCTCTACTCTTCCCCTCCTTCTCCCGATCTCTCTCTCTCTTTCTCTCTTTCTCTCTTTCTCTCTTTAGTCTTCTCTCTCTCTCTACTCCGCTCCGTCCTCTCTCTCTCTCTCTTCGGTTCACGTAAAAAGGAAAGAAGGGAGGGAGCCGGTATGGTAAGTCGGCTGGGGAATCGGGTTTGTTAAGGCCTCCCCTAACAAGGAGGGGTGGTTATGGCAAGAAGATCCGGTTGTTATCATCCCGAATCCTGCCATATCCTCCCCATCCGAAATTCAAATTTTAAATCCCGGGGAGGGCGATCGAGGGGGTCTAAACCCAGCCAAAAGGTTGAAAGAAAGATTCTATGGCTGGTCGGGCTTGGTCCCGAGCCTGAACTGCGCTCGGTTGGAACCCGGGTGCGAACCGTCGAATTACATGGCTGAAAAGAATAATCAGCCATAAGTCATAAACCGGAGGTCAGAAGTAGGCACGGAAGGACCCGTTGGAAAGTTCTCATCGACGCGAACACAACGGCGCTTTGTACATATTTTTCTGTCTTGTAGATCTCCCACAATAAAGGAAATACTCTGAATTTTAAAATAGCAATAACTCATTGTCCGGGTGTCGGATCGACCCTCGCTCAGGCTCGTTGAAAAGCTCTTTCAGAGCCTCACCCAACGTATCCAACCTTGCTACGATCCGATCACCCAATCTCCTGTGGTAAACCAAACAATACCGACAATGGGCTGATCATCGAAATTCTAGGGTTTTAACTACCGGGCTGCCGAAACAGGCTGCGCATACACCCGATCCCTGTACGGGACACACCAATACGACGTACTCGAAAATATAGAAAAAGTGAACGTAAAACATCTCATGGGTTTACGACCCATTATTCTAGAAAAAACCCAACAAGAAAGTCTGACGGTAAAAAGACGAAAAGAGCCCTGGGAGGATTTTTATTATTCTCAAATTTAACACCTCAGGTGTTACAGCAACCACCAAGATAGGTGGATCTCACTTGGTCCCAACTGCACCTCAGAGATTATTCTGATTTAAATGGCCATAAAAAACAAAGAGGTGTAGTTGGGGCTGAGTGCGATGCAGCTGCCCTGGTGGCTGTCATCGTGTGGCTATAATGCCGTTCATAGGGGTGTATAGGCGTTTGTGATTGACTTGTTACAGGAGCTAATGTGTATCGCGGTTGCACCAAAGTTTTTCTAGTGGATGTTGACATCATGTTGCACAAAATTCAAAGCCAATGTGATTCACTCATGGGGGTGCCTGCATCCATGGCTAGGTGTGATTCATGCTTATATGGTGAGTGCATGATAGCGGACGGCTGTGAGATATATGTGTAGACACAAATTGTGTCTAACCCGGACTCGACTCGCATGCAGCTATGCGGAGGCAAACCCGACATACACTCAGGCCCGGACCCGACTTGCATGCACCAATACTGATGCACACCCGACACGCACTCGGACCCGGACCCGAACTCAACTCGCATGCACGACTTAAGGGGGAAACCGAACCCGACCCGAGCCAAACAAGAGGCCGGGTGGGCCCATCTCCAAGTGGGGCCCACCCGGCCCCCTTTTTGAAACCCGAGCCCCCTACCCGCTAGTAGGGGGTGGCCGGCCTTTGCAAGGAAAAGAAAAGGAAATAAAAGAAGAAAAAGGAAAGAAAGACCGCCATGCGCGGAGGGAGGTTGCAAATGACGTCTACTTATGCGTGGATCTGCGCCGATCCCTCGATCCGACAGACAAGAAGAAGAGTCGGGTCGCCATCGATTTCATGTGCAAGATTCAGCCATAATTACCCCGCCAGAAAAGAAAAGCAAATAAAAGTTTATTCCTCTCTTCAATTGAAGAATAAATCTTGGGTAATTATGGGGGAGATATTAAAGGGATTCAAAATTAAACTCCCCATATCTCTCCCCTCCCTCCTTCACCTATAAATAGAGGGGGAGGGGGAAGGCTCCAGGTCGAAGGGGTCAGAGGTCGGAAGCTGAAGACGAAGCGAGGAAGCTCTGCATAAGAGGATACACGCTCTTCATCGACCCAAGGCTTCACGAGGCACGGGCAAGCCTATCCCTTCGGGACCGGCTTAGTCCATTGAAAGCCCTCATCAACGTGAAGACCCTTGCACAAGATGATCAAGCCTTCGACTCCGTGCACGAAGAAGAAAGCTCGGAGAAGAAGAACCCTTCAACTCCGAAGACGCCAGAAGCAAAGGCCGGAGAAGAAGATCAGAGCGGCACCACCTCGTCGTCTCCAACAAGCCTTCGACTCCAATCAAGCCCAAAAGCCCAGAGAAGAAGACCAAAGTGTCATCACCCCGTCGCCTTCGACAAACGCCCGCTCCATCCACGAAGAAGAAAGCTTGGAGAGGAAAACCCAAAGCGTCACGACACCCGTCGTCTTCAAAGTAAAGCCGACGCTACAACCGTCGCACAGAGATCGGTGCTACCCCCGCCGTCTTCAAATGAACCCTTCGAATCCGATCACGCCAAAGAAGCCCGGAGAAGAAGAGAAGCAAAGTCATTGCTACACCCGTCGTCTTCAAAGCAAAGCCGGCGCTACAACCGTCGCACGAAGATTGGTGCCACCCTCGCCGTCTTCAAAGGAACCCTTCGACTCCGATCACGCCAAAGAAGCCCGGAGAAAAGGAAAAGTCGAGCCGACACCCAAACCGTCGAGGAAGCCAGAAGCATTGAAGAAGTAGCCGCCGCCGTTCAAGAAGAAAATCGAGTCGATGCCGAAGCAAAAGCCCACACAAGAAGCCAAAGCAAAAGCCCCGGTAAAGCCAGCGCCAAAGCAACGCAAGTGCCAAAGCCAAGCGACTACGCCGGTCACGAGCAAAAGCACCACACGTTCTAGCCGATACGACGCGAAGTCCAGAAGAACGAGAGCATCACAAGTCTCCCCCCGTCTACATCCAAACGCAAGCGCCAAAGCAAAGCAAAAGCCAGAGCCACGCTAAAGCTGAAAGCACTTAATACTCTCCCTGTACCTTATTTTCTCACTCGAAAATTTTTTAGTGTTGCCCAGTAGCCAACAACCATGTATGCATGGTTGGTTACTAATAAAAGCATGTACCTATCAGCATTCGGACGATCGTCTTCAGCAATGACGTGCCTATCGGCACTTGAACGACCGCCAATAGCAACCACGGCTACCTTCAGGGTGTGATTCACTTATTAGAGAGAGTACTAATTAACCTTTAAAAAAATACTAATTAATATTAAATTCGTATTTATCATCTTTATATTAGGGTTTTAATCAGATTCATCTCTCTTCCTTTTTCTCTCTCTCTTCAAATCTTGATTGATGGCTAAATCTATCCTGTCATTTTGTCATAATCTATTTTTTTTTTTTTAAAGGAATCCTCTTTGGGGGGGTTGGCGTAGACCCTTACCAATTCAAATCCTAATAAGCTTGTGAACTGATTTATATAAACGGGGTGGGTTATATAGCATTTCTCATGTATGCATGGTTATGCATGGTTGACTATTGGGTTGGCTATAAGGTTGGTTAAATGACATTTCTCTTTTTACTAACCAACTGTTGCGTTTCACTTGCTTACGGCCCAATCGGAGAGTGCCATGTGGACTATTAAATTGAAATAACGGGTTCAGCCAGTGTAGCATCCGTTCGATTACAAGTGTCATAGCCATTAGGGTGAACTTGTTATTACCATTTAACAATTAGCGTGACACGCTCTGATTGGATCGTAAGCAAGTCTTTCTCTCTCATTTGCTGCACTTGCGTACGCCAAATCCCAGCAAATCATTCAGTAGCAAAAACACTAAAAATTCTCTCTCTTCCACCCCACCTACGGCCCCTGGCCCCTTGCCACTCACTCTCTCTCTCTCTCTCTTCCACCCCACCTACGGCCCCTGGCCTTGCCACTCTCTCTCTCTCTCTCTCTCTCTCTCTCTCTCTCTCTCTCTCTCTCTCTCTCTCTCTCTCTCTCTACCCCCGGTGCCGGCCTCGCCACTCATCTCTCACACTCTCTCTTCCACCCCACCCCCGGCCCCTGGCCACTCATCTCTCTCTTTCTTCCACCCCAGCTCCGACCCCTCGCCACTCTCTCTCTCCCATTAGGGTCGTGCTCGATAGTAAATTTCTTTTAGCAAAATGCAGTACCTTGAAAAATTAGGGTGTAAAGGATTTCTCAAAAATAAAAAAAAATTTAAGGGTGTCGTAATGTGCAATACTTAATCACAAATAGAACATTCCACTTAATCACAAATGATTTTGATGAAGACAGCGAGAGATTTAGGCATTGCCAAGGATGTGTGTTGTTGTCGAAGGCAGACGAGACAGTGCAGATAGCTACACCAAAGGCACCTACTGGGTGCCGATCGACACAGATTTCCACTAAAACATGGGGGAAAAAGAGAGGTGTGCGATGGAGATCGATCGGACGGTAGGGATGGTTGGGAGTTGTGGGCCCATGGTAATAGTTCGAGTGGCAGGCAGACTCATGACGCGGCTAAATAAGAGGTCATAAACTAAATAGGGTACTGTTTAATAAATGGGTAATAATAATTAATGGGGCTGGAGGTTTATCAGAAAATATGTTGTGAAACTGTTGTAGGGGCTGACATGGTACAACACATAGCACAACCATCCGATTAAATCCTATTGGAGAAAATATCGCATTTAGCCGTGGTTGTAGGAGAAAAACTTTGGTGTAACCGTAATACACGTTCATGTAACAAGTCAATCACAAATGTCTAAATATCCTATGCACTGCATCATAGTCACACGATGGCAACCACCAGGACAGGTGGATTGCACTGGACCCCAATTGCACCTCATAGATTATTCTGTTTTAAACGGTTATAAAAAACAAAGATGTGCAATTGGGGCTGAGTGCCATGCACCTGCCCTAGTGGCTGTCATCGTGTGGCTATGATGCAGTTCATAGAGGTGTATAGGGTGTTTGTGATTGACTTGTTACAGGAGCTTATGTGTATCACGGTTACACCAAAGTTTTTCTCGTGGATGTTGACAGTCTGTAACGTCTGTTGCACAAAATTCAGAATCAATGTGATTCACTCATGAGGATGCCTGCATCCATGGCTAGGTGCGATTCACACTTATATGGTGAGTGCATGATATCGGACTGCTGTGAGATATATGTTGGTCCATGTCAGCCCATGCAACAGTTCAACCGAATAATTTTATACGGGGACCATATATATCTTCATGGTCGGGGTTCGTGGAAATTGTTATTCCAACAGGGATGTCATGTCCACATGATTATAAAATTTAATAAATAGTAATAATGTTGTATAATTTGTATTCCTCCCATTTTGATCTCTGGATCTATGAGCTCTTGTTTTAGCGCCATGTCCTTAGACCACATAGCTGGTCCAAAAAAAAAAAAAACATGATTTTGATGCATTCTAAAGGTGGCACTTAATCCGACGGCGGCAAGACTGTTCCGGTCGCATGGGGATTAGGGGTGGCAATGGGTTGTGTCGGGTCGGGTTCGTGTCATGTCTAGTTTCGGGTCATGTCCAATACCCCTAGACCCGGACCCGACCCATTTAACTAATCATGTCTAGATCCTAAACCCGTACCCGACCCGTTTATAAACGGGTAGACCCGATAGGACCCGTTTAATACATGGGTTTATTCAGTTGACCCGATCCGACCCAATCCGACTCGACCCGACCTAACCCGATAGATCTGCTGATACTATATATTACAAGATCAATTGCGGGTAGACCCGACCCGACACGTTCAATTTTAAACGGATCTTTCCGGGTCTACCGTGTCCAGACCCTAAACCCGGACCCGACCCGTTTATTAAACGGGTCTATCGTGTCGACCCGTTTATGACCCGAACCTGTTTAGCCCTGACCCAGACCCGCTAACTTCGTGTCGGGTCCGAAATTGCCAGCCCTAATGGGGATGCTACTATAGGGGACCAGGGGTGGCAATGGGTCGTGTTCGGGTCAGGTTGAGACATAGGTATAAAAGCAAAACACCCAATTTGAATCAGACCGGTTTAATAAACGGGCCAAAAACCTAAACCCAAACCCGATCCATTTAATAAACGGGTCGGGTCGGGTCGGGTTGGCTTGGGTTGGGTCCACAGAACCCATGTAAATCGATCGGGTTGGGTCAAGTCAGGTCGGATTGGGCCGGGTTGGCGAGGGTCGGGTCGGGTTGACACGATCCATTTGGCAAATGGGTCAAATCGGGTTATAAATACAAACCCGAACCCGACCATTAAATCAACAAGTCAGTCAGGTCAACCCCTTTATGACCCGAACCCGTTTAGATCAAATCCAGACCCGCTAACTTCAGGTCGGGTTGGTGGGTCGGGTCAAGGATTGCCACCCCTAGCTATTGGCAGGGATCGGAATTCAGTTAAATGTGGGGACAATAGGGGTACCAAAGTGGGTCCATAGAATTTCTCATATGTTAAAGATTCCGTATGCAAGGTTCTATACGGGTTATTGTTCCGGAGACGTTACAATTTGAGGGAGGCGATGACTCGTTTGACTTTTGTGGGGAATTCGTGATGGGGGAAGGGAATTAGAGCGTATATCCGGATCTTTTGCTTGGAGATTTGGACATTCCGCGACCCACATGGAGTTGGTGGGGAAATTATATTTTTCTATATTTTTTTGATAGGTGTGGATCCACTTTCTCTTGAAATTGTATATGAGCTTTCCGCCGGCCTCCATTGAGCTTCTGTGGAAGACCTGGCGGCGTAGAAAGTTCTGGAACGTCGATAGGCGGAGGTGGGATATGCTAGTATTGGGATCTCCTGGGTGAGTTAGCTGGAGCACAATCGTCGGGTCTTTCAAGAGAGGAGCGGCCCGACAGATAATATTATCTCGCACACCAAATCACTGATCCATCTCTAGACGTGTAATGCGGCAACGGGGCACTATTTTTTCCTCCTTGATCTTTGTAACTAAGCCGGTCGAGCAATCTTTGTACTATTACTCTCTCTCTTTTAATAAACAGGTAGAAGTCTAGGCCGAACCCCCCCCCCCCCCCCCCTCATTCTCTGAGAGGGATTTCTCAAAAAAAAATATTTTTTTTTTTGGCAAAGAAATCAAAATGAACACAGTATAGATAGTTACTTCTTAGATATGCGAAAGCACGATATTCAGCTTCCGTGATATAGATTGTTGCTTCTTAGCTGACCAAGAAATAAGATTTGAGCCTAAAAAATAACAAAACCTAAGATGGACCGGTGATCATCCGGGCAACCTGCCCAATCGGAATCCGGGCAGCCACGCAAGAGGAAATGAGAACACTTAGTGAAGCAAAGACCAAGTTGAATTGTACCTTTCACATTTCGTCAAATGCGCTTTGCGGCAGCCAAATGAGATGTCCTAGGAGCATGCATACATTGGCATGCTTGGTTAACAACATAGGAGATGTCGAGACGAGTCATAGTAAGATATTGAAGTGAGCCAACAAGCTCACGATAGCTAGAGATGCCAGTAAAGAGATCACCATCTTTCTTAGTGAAGTGTGAGCCTGGCGAGGGGAGTCTTCGTAGGCTTTGCTTCATCAAGGCCAAACCGCAGTAAAAGTTGCAAGGCACACCAGGTTTGAGTGAGAAATAATTATCAAAAGTACGATGGACTTGCATTCCCAAGAAATAAATGAAAGGGTGCAAGTTGTTCATGTTAAAATTGTGGGAGGATTAGTCTCACCTCGGTAAAGTAGAGGGCGTAAATTATCTTTATATGTATGATGGGGCCTCATCTCAATACCTGGATTTAGGATAAAGAAATTCTCACATGGTATCAGAGTCAGACTAGCTTCGGGAGCTCCTCTTGAATGTGCTCGTGCCACGCTTGTCCCGCATGAGGGGGGGTGTTAAAATGGTCATGCCTCACACGGATTAGTCCTATATCGATAATGGGAGCGGGTGATGGACTGTTTATATACCAACCTTGAAACTCCCCTTACAAGCCAATTTTGTGAGGTGGTGGGTATCAAATGGTCTGGGTTCTTCACATGGTATCAGAGCCTAACCGTTTCACTCACTTACTGGATATGGTCCCCACACATCTATCATCCACGTGACAAGAACCACAAAATGATTGGCTCACATGTGTGATGCAGACTAAACTTAACTAGGTAACTACAAGCACTAAGTTAACACCCTGTGATCAACTAACTAGGGATTATTATCAATATTGCGTCGAAAACACAATCAGCTCCAACAATTGCTATTGGGCAATTGTTATTAGGCACTGATGTAGAAGACCAGTAGTTAGGGGTTTGTCCCGCATCAATGCCCAATAGCAATTCAAAACCAAACCCCTAACAGTACATCTATAGCAGGGCAAGCCGTCTCTAGTTTTTTATCCAACTAGTGGTCAAACATATAGTTGTTTATCATAGAATAAAAAAGATATACAGTAGAATACTTAGGCAGTTAAAAATCTAACAATAAGAAGCAATTCCACATGCCCATGCAAAAACTCAGCACATCTATATAATAGGGGACAATTTTATAGGGGGTAGTTGTAGCTCGTGTGTCCTTAGCGTGGATTTTCTGTATTAACATTAATAAATATGCATTTGGTTATTGCTTTAATTAGAATACTACTATGGTATATATTAATACACATATAATAAAGGACCCTAGGGAACACAGTAGGCCACTAAGGCGCATGGTTGATCCATGCTTGGGAGACCCAGTGGACCAGTTATGTGTAGACCTAGAACTAGTTCACAGCTTAGGTGATGCTGGTCGCTTCACCGAGAACAAGCTGTTGGCAGGTAGAGGATGTGGTGAAGTCTCCACCACGGGAATGCGGGATTCCCATTCACCTGACCAAGCACGATGATCATGTTGAACAGGAACCAAGACGGTGCACAGTTCAGTGATTCAGACACTGGTGCATAAACCGTCTTACTACTATAGATAATATGTCCTTAACCCTGAGGGACCATTTATATTGGGCCAACCAGTTATGTGGTGCTTTGATGTGCCAACGTGTGCGGACCTTCCATAGTTCAATACCACGGTACGTTGGGCTACCCGGCTAGCGCTTGAGTGACATGTAATCCATACAGGTTATCCGACGTCCAGTATTGGATGGGTGTATTTTGATGAGTCAATTTGTCCACACAGTTAACCCAGGCCTGGTGGTTGTCAGTATGACTAACGATGTTCCGGGTGCTAGGCATAGCACCGGAAGGTGTGTGGTGTTATAGATGACAAGTCATCAATTCCTAGTCAGATGATCGATCAGATCTGACGATGCTCCCCACCGCCCGAGTCGTATCATGGCACCAGTAATAGGAGGGACTAAGGATTATCAAAGTATAGTAGAGAACAGGGTTACGAGGGAGTAACATAAGTTTAGGATCACTAGAGTTCAACTCGTGTCGCACTCTGGGTGGCTACGCGGGTTAATCGGATTAGGGCTGATTAATGAAACTTTTGGTGTGTCACCGGAACAGTTAATCAGGGATCCGATTGGAGCTAGAGATCCCGAACCCTGAAGGTTCCACCCTGTCGTTGCGTATAGGAATTGTTCCCCGACCTAGTTGGATACGTTGGATGCGAAGTAGCGCGATTGAGCATAAGCCCGGATCCTAAGAACCTAATTCGTATGTGTTACGGGCAGTAGAGGTATTTTGATAAATACTGAAATATAGCTCAGAACATATTGAATATGGATCTTAGAATGAGCAGAATAATTCCAGGAGCTCATAGGCACTAACGGAACTCGATTCCGAGTAGCGCACCTCACTCAATCTCTCTTTCAGTTTTTCACTTTTCGTGAAGGCGTTTTCATCCAGGCTTCACGATAGACACTTGGAATCCCTAAAAATCGACCCCCCCTCATCCTAATCTAATTAGGGCCGGCCCTAGCTTGCGTATGGCACTAGGAGACCGGTCCAATATGTATAGAGGAGGGGGAGGGACCGGCCTTTAGTGCCTCCCCTCTCCTAATACCCAAACCTCTCCCTCTCTCCCTCTCTTTGTGGTTTCGGCCAAGGAAGAAAGAGGAAAAAAAAGGAAGAAGAAAGAGAAAGGAAGGAGAAGAAAGAAGAGAGAAAGAGAAGGAGGAGATCTCACGGCTCGCCATCGTCTTCGCAACGAATTCCTCCGTCAGCTCGTAATCCTTGCACTCAGAGACGGGATTTCGAGGATTCCTCAATTCGCAAAGGACAAGGTGCTATCCGACAGCTTTCCTTCATCGTTCCGTTCTCTCCAGATCATAGATCCAAAAGGTATGATGATTCTAAACACCTAACTAGATGCATGCATGTCTTCAGTAAATCGTAGTATACCTCTAGGGTGTCCGCACATATTCTATGATCATAGATTTGTATGTAAATTGTTTTATAGAATTAATTATAATGAAACATACATCATATGATCTTTGGATCTATCTTTTGCTTCCGCTGCGACTCTGATAAGCGGATCCAATTCCAACAGTTGGTATCAGAGCCACGCTTTGGTGTGTGTTTCATGTATAAATTCGTGAAAACATCATGTGAATATATGATGGCATATGTTTTCGTCGGGGTTTGGCGTAGATCATGAATATGGACTGTGCTATGTATCGTCTTTTTGCAGGTGCCGTGTTGAATAGTAATCTGTGATTGTATGCTTCCGGGGGTCGGACCCCTGATTTAATTTTTGCATTGATTATTATTGTGCTTGTGGATTTTAAGGCTCTAGATGGGCAGGGGTGGGGGTTGAACATCCTCGGTTCCCTGGCCATGTTTCTAAGATTGTTTTCTTTTCTTTCTAGCGAAATTGTACATGAACGAGCACTTGCTCGAAGCGTGTTAGTTTTTCGATCATAGGAAGAAGGAGATGATGCTATATCCACGATTCGAGCAAGCGGTACCATGGCGTGCAAAGACCCGACGAAAGCATGCACGTTGACGATGATGGGGATCGTCGTCAGAGATCGTGCAGAACGGAAGAGCAGGATATCTTAGCTGTGCTATTCAGGTTCAGGGGTCGGACCCTGGACTTGATTCAGTTTGGATGCTATTTCTATTGATTCTCTTTTCTTAGTGTTTAGAGAACCCCGATGATAATGTGATTATCTATCTTGCTTGTGAGTTTATCTCTAGATCAGGCTTAGGGTTAGTACTAAGCTTATGGATTCATCGGTTTCTCTATATGGTTCTAACACGTGCGAATCCAGAGGCTAGCTAAAAGAAAAGGTGATAACCGCCCTCGTGGTAGTTCAGGTAGCCAAGTACTATGCACCGAGATAGACGCAGTGTTAGATTTGTTTAAAGATAACTAATGTCTCCATAAGAAGTATGATAACCCTAGTGGGATGCCATTTCCCCATGTGGTCCTAGCGACCAAGTTAGGTTAGGATTTCACTGTGTGATACCCGTTTCTAGATGACGTTTGATGGTAGTATGAACTCATCACGATTTGGTTATGCCACCATTAGGTTGAGGACCGACGGAGGTTGTCGGATGTCCCTATTTGGCAAGCATCGAAACCTATAATGAGATAAGGTCTACTATGACATCAGGCATCAAATTGTGAATGAGGCGTCATCGTAGTGGGAGTCCTTTCCACATCGACCTTAGGCTAGGCTCCAGATCTTAGGATTATGGGTAAACTAGTAAAGTATCGGGATACTTGGAATCTATGTAATGTGATCCTTGCAAGAAAGGCGAAAGCTGAGTATTCAATATAGGGACTATGATATTTTCCGAGGATACTAATGCTTTGCGGGAAGGTTTGTAATCCTAATGGGAGCACGGTAGAACAGGGTCTAAGTCTAGGAGGTCGTGACCTTTCTAGATATGCATAAAACCTCATAAAGAAGGGATATGTAAGAGGTTCCCTCCAAATGGGAGCCCCTGGCCTCCACAATCAACCGGCTAAGGGTCTGGGTGGGAGGTACACAATTCGATATTCCCACCGGGTAAGAGCTGTGTTTCCTTCCATGCTGGTTCGCCTAATAGTTTCCTTCGGGACATGAAGGATGCCGGTGGCAGTTGGTGATGGTTTTTTTCCTGCACCGTGGGAGCCTATGAACCCCCCTGCCGACACCACATAGATTTGTGGGAAGCATCCGAAAGCTTGTGTGAAGCTGCCGTTGCTGCGCACGCGGGTCACATAAAGCTGGCCAAAAGGAGGCTGGGAGGTCTTTCAGTTTATCATGGGTAATTCTGATGAAGACTGGGTCGTAAAAACCCCGTTGGCAGAAGCGGTTGCATGCTCTCACCGAGATGCTGTCTCCAATTCAAGGC
This sequence comes from Chamaelirium japonicum, assembly GCA_947650365.1. Classification (NCBI taxonomy): domain Eukaryota; kingdom Viridiplantae; phylum Streptophyta; class Magnoliopsida; order Liliales; family Melanthiaceae; genus Chamaelirium; species Chamaelirium japonicum. Next base: position 68,787,617 of record OX393553.1, on the reverse strand, counting down.
CGATAGTCTCAGTGCTCGAGCCCAGGGAATTTAGATTCCTGAATGTCTCCACTTGAGGTAGTGAAGACATAGCGGCTGAAGTAAACATTATCTATTTCTAAATTCCATGAAATAGATTGTAGTAAATCCTAATTTTGCTTTGAACCATTATTTACAGAAATCATGACCAAGCTCAACCCCCTTGCCTCCATACTTAATGATAACAAACTTACGGGACCAAACTACAAGGACTGGAAGCGTAACCCGATGCTCGTCCTAAGGGTTGGCAAACACACAATTACCCTATGTACCCCTCAACCAGTCATACCGGGACCAAGTGTAACTGAGGCTCAGTTGAAGGAATGGAAAGACTGGCTAGATGCTGATAAGACATGCAAGTGCTACATAGTGGCATCCTTGCAGACCGTCCTTCAGAAGCAAGTCGTAGACATGGTCGTCGCTTCAGACATGATGTTCTACCTAAAGAAAATGTTCGAGGGTCGTAGTCGGGTAACTCGTTACCTGACCATCAAGAAATTGGTGTCCACGAAGATGGCAGAGGGGACTTTAGTTCGGGATCATATGCTGAAATTGTTTGGCCATGTGAATGAACTTGGTTCCTTCGATGTCATCTTGGATACAAAGATCCAGACCGACATTTTCCTCGCGTCTCTGTCAGGAGCATTTGAGGGCTTCGTTACCAACTTTAACCTTAACTGGTTGGAGATGTCTAACGCAGAGCTCCTAGCGATGCTCCAGGCGGTAGAGGACGGGATGAAGGCAGGAGCCCAATCCCTGAACGTAGAGCGGAATTATTCTCTGAAAGCCAAAGGCAAGTTTCAGAAAAGAAAGTCTAAGAAGCCCGTGAAGATGGGCCAAGTGTAGTTGCAGGTTCCTAAGCAAAATAGTCCGGCGAAGCCCAAAGGAAAATGTTTCTGATGCGGCAAGAAGGGGCACTGGAAGGGCGACTGCCGTGCGGCTTCCAAGAAGGCTGAGACAGGTATATCTCAAATCCACATAGTAGAATCTCTTGTAGCATCCAATTGTTCTCCAGTTTTATGGATTGTGGATTCTGGTTCCACTAATCATGCTTACAATAATTTGCAAGGGTTCAAGGAGACAAGAAAACTGGGTGATAGAGAGATGATCCTAAGCATGGGAACTGAGGCCGTGACAGAGGCTGAAGCAGTTAGAGATGTCATCTTGCAGTTTCTTGATGGAAGAAGTTTATTACTTAGATTGTTTTGTAAAATTAATTGTAATGAAACATACACTGTATGATCTTCGGATCTATCTTTTGCTTCCGCTGCGACTCTGATAAGCGGATCCAATTCCAACACAAACAACGATCATGATTTATTTAAAATAAAAGGCCAGGATTTAAACCCATATGAACATTCACCCCGGGGGATAAATCACCCGATCTTAACCGTCCATTACATCCAATAATCTTAAATCCTGATCTCCGGATCTCCCAAAAAGGAAATAATCACCGGATCAGCAAGACTATGACTCTAACCTATTCCGATCTCAACCGTCCAATGTATCCAAGAAATCAACATATTTCAATCTCAGATATCCAATGCATCCAACCGGACTAGCCCTCTTAAATCTTGATCTCTCCAATTCCCCCGCCCTCTCTCTCTCTCTCTCTCTCTCTCTCTCTCTCTCTCTCTCTCTCGATTTTTCGTTCTCAGCTATTCATGATCGATTTTATCTGCCGGTGTGGAGGGGCACGATCGATTATTAGAGAGAGTGAGAGGCATAACTGACCACCATCGAATTTTCTTCTCCTCTTTTCTCCTACTATTCAGCGAGCGGAATTTACGCCATCAGCTCCAAATTGGAAGTCAATCATACTCGATCTCCCTCTCCTCTTTACTTGATTTCCCTTATGAAGATCCATCAATGGCTGTAATTAAGGCCCCTAAGCTTATTCTCTTTTGAATGGCAAGTAAGAGGCCATTTAAACCCTGCCTTTATTCCTTCTCCTGATTTTTCTTAGAATCAGCTCAATTTTCATTCCTTTACCCGATGTCCCTCCTTGAGAGCTATCAATGACTGTAATTAAGATCCCTTCTTTGCTTTTGAGATGTAAGGTTTCATATTAAAATGGATATACTAGCTTGGTTTTTTTCCTTTCAAAACCAAACCCCGAGCTCATTCCCCAAGATAGATTCTCAAAAAAAAAAACCAAACCCCTAACACTCATCCAAGAATTGCTATAGATGTATTGTGATCAACTAACTAGAGACGGCTTGTTCCGCTTCACCGTTTTGGCTACCTGGGCTCGAGGAACTTTGGCAAGAAGGACTTCCGCAATAAGGTCTTTGGACTGGTAGAACTTGGCATCGGCAAGGTGTGCTTCGGTCTTATTGAACGGATTATCGTCGGTGACGATGCACTTCTACATGCCTTCGTCATAGTACTTGAGGCATTAGTGCCAGGTATACACCACAATGCCATTTTCGTGTAGTCAAGTTCCTCCCAACAAGAGGCGATACGATGTTTGGTAGTCGATGAAATGGAAGAGGACCATCGTGTCTAGCTGGTTGAGGGAGAGCTTCAGACGAATGATGCCGATGGTTGACTGTCCACCTTGGTTGAACCCTTGGATGACCAGCTGGCTTTATGAAAGCTGATCAGTGGTAATACCTAACCCCCTCATTTTTTGAAATGGCATGATATTGATGGTAAAGCCACAATCCAGCAGGATTCAATTCACTGGCTTTTCTTTGATGTATTCATAGACTAGCTTATTATGCAATCGTGCACCTAGTTGCATATCTTCATCCGAGAAGGTTATCGTAGTATCACAGGATGCAGAAGCTTTACCTTTCTCACCAACCTTCTTCTTTTTCTTGTAGCTATCCGGATTGGTCAGGGCCACAGCCATTGTCAGGTGAGCCTTTTCGGGAAGGCACAATACTTCTACCACCGATAGGTGCAAGATTACCTCGTCGTGAAAAGCAGCGTCTTTCTTATCGAAATTGTCTTCTTTATCGTCGGAGCCACTTTCTTTGATGGACTCGCCTTCGTCTTCATCGTTTTCTTGCCGTATCTCATGAACTTCAACCATGCAGCATGAGACTCTATGGTGTTGATCGTCTTAGAGAAAGCAATTGGGAATGACCTCCTGCAACGTTACTAGTTTCAAAAGACTTTGCTGAAAAAGATCATCTGAACTTGCTGGCGGTACTATAAACACCTTTCTTTCTGGAGCTTTATTTTTCTTCTTGTTGGTTCTTCTTTCGGGTAGTTTTTTTGCCACCTAATCTTTCTTGTGGTGTCGCCATCGTTGTTCGAGGAGAAGATCAAGCCAAAACAAAAGCAAGGAGCCGAAGCAAAGCAAAGGTAAAGCCGCACCAAAGCAATGCACGTGCTGAAGTCAATGAGCTATGGCGATCACGAGCAAAAGCAACGCACGTTCTAGCCAATACGATGCGAAGTCTGAAAGAACTAAAGCACCACAAGCCTCTCCATCTACGTTCAAGCGCAAGCGTTATAGCAACTTAAAAGCCAAGCCAAAGCCAAAGCTGACGTCAAAAGTAAGATCGACACCGTGAACCGACAATCAAGGACACCGAGGTCTAGCAAAAGCCAAGGAAGATAAGAAGATTGAGGAAATGATACCGAAAGCCCTTTAGCCGAGAATGCGTGAAGCACGGAAGGGACAAAAGCAAAGGCAAAAACCACTTAACCTCTTAAGAAACCCGAAACCTTGTAAAGACCTTTGTCCTGGGCAACCCCTCTAAAGCTCTCACATGAAGTAACGTGGAGACACGGCTCGATGGGGTGGTATCAGCTTCGATCTCCTTCTCCGGGCTTCTTTTGCGTGATCAAAGTTGAAGATGGTTGGAGATGACGAGTTGATGCAGACTATGTTCTTCTTCTTCGGGCTTCTTTGGCGTTTTCGAAGTTGAAGATTATTGGAGACGACGGGGCGATGCCGGCCTACTTCTCCAAGCTTTCTTCTCGTGCAAGAAGTCGAAGCTTTGATCTTCTTGTGCAAGGTCAATCTTCACGTTAATGAGGACTTTGGTGGGCTAAGTCGTTCCCGTGGGATGCGCATGCAAGTGCCTCGTAAAGCCTTGGGTCGTCAAGTGTTGGAGCCTCCACGTCTCTAGCTTTGATCTTCGACTTTTTTGACCCTTGAAGTCATCCCCCCACCCCTCTATTTATAGGCAAAGGAGGGAGGATGGGAGAGATATGGCTACGATTTTTGAATCCCTGAATATATCTCCACATAACCGTTGGGATTTATCTTTCTTTTTTGAAAAAAAAAATAACATTTATCCTCTTTCTTTTTTGTAGCGGTGGTTATGGGCTGGATATGACTCAATCTTTGAAGATATGAGTCATCTTTGCGTATTCAAATCGATGGTGACACAACTTTCAACTTGGTTCGTCAGATCGAGGGATCGACGCGGATCCACAGCTGCGTAGACGTCCGAGCTACCTCCCCCGTGCATAATGGTTTGTTTCCTTTTTTATGGACTAATTTCGATGCCCACAATCTCTTTCATGAACTTCAGTACATAATACCCACATTCCACTTTGTGTTGGTTGAATTGGACACTACAATTTGTAGTTATCAGAATGGGTTTTGGACCCTCCCTTTGTCCAAAATCTGAGGTGTGACAAGGGAGCAGGAGTTGGGGGCGTATGAGGAGGGAGGCAAAGCCTTGAGGGCACGACATGAAGGACGTGGCTCTTCCTAGGTTGTGACCCAAACAAGGATATGCAGTGAAAGCGAAGAAAGAAGGAGGGGGCCGGAGGGAGGTGAGGGAGATTTCAAATGATTTAAAGCATTGTGTAGGGATGGCAAGGGTCGTGTCGGATCGGGTTCGTGTCGTGTCTAGTTTCGAGTTGTGTCCAAAACCCTAGATCCAGACCCGACGACCCGTTTAACTAATCATGTATGTATCCTAAATCCATACCCAACACGGCCCGTTGAATTTTAAACAGGTCTTCCCGGATCTACCATGTCCATACCCTAAACCCAGACCCGACCCGTTTATTAAATGTGTACCGTGTCAACCCGTTTACAACCCAAATCCGCTATCTTCGTGTCGGTCTGCCATGTCTGGTCCAGAATTGTCAGCCCTGGCAACGGGGGATACGGAGAGAGAGGAAGAGACAATAAAACCTACCATAAACATCAAACCATGTCACATCATCTACTTGGGTTGGCTTTATAAATCCTTTCTTCGTCGTCCATTTCTGGTTAGGGCTATATATTTTGTCAATTAAAAAAATCCATACCCTTTTTTAAAAAAAATTGTCAATGTTAGTTTAGGTCTTCCCCTCCTTAAAATCCTTTTCTTTTCGGGCCGCATCTACTCTATATTGTATATATCCAAATCATCTTTACTTTGTTTTTTATTATCTTGTCCTCAATTTGTGTCACTCCAACTTTTCTTCATTGTTTAGCCCTAATTTTTTTCCTAACGCTGATGCATCATTTTTTTTAATGCTGGCGGCCATGTCATCAAATTGGTTAGCGTTGTTCTAAGATTAATGCTGATCTCAGATTACATCACCTTCCTAACATAAATGCCTAATTACAACTAGGGTTGTATCTCAGCCGTCCCATTGTATTCCTCTCGGGCGGTCAAGGATCGGATCCCGGGTTTGTCTTACATAATGTGGTCTCCATGGGTAAAAACAAGCCTCGGTCTTTTACAAGGAAAATAAAAACTTTTTTTTTTTTTTTTTGCAATTCAAAACCAACATGTCTATCACTCTCGCCCACTCTCTAGCCAGACACTGGGTACCAATCCCAACGGGTTGCCCAGAGCCAGTAAGTCTGAATAGAGGGGTGGGCAAAGCAGTGGATTAGGTGGTGCCATTTCTCATTGAAGATTTTCATAATCATTACAGAGAATCTCTTTAAAGAGAGGGGAAAAGTAGCCAAGGGAGTTAAAAAACAGAGGTCAGAGTTACAATGTAATGCATAGGAAGCTAGATAATCCGCCGTCTGGTTGCAGTTTCTTCTCACATGATTTAGCTCGTAACTTGCAAACAACTGAAAAGGCCACATGATTTTGCTCGTAACGTGCAAGGCATAATTCCAGATGAAGTTGACTCGGGATTCCAGGGATACCGCGTGATTTCCGGAGCGGTACGGGAAGCCCAGGGCGGCCCAAGCACAACGGGCTATGGTACAGTCAAAAAATAGGTGGGCCTCATCATAGTCGTGTTGGTTACACATGGCACAGAGAGGCTAATAGCCAATAGTCTCCAGAGAAACATCTGTACTCTCGGCGGTGAGCCTCCATCCGAGGGTTAGGAGTAACAAGCCATTCTTTGATAACTTGCCTATAGCTCGAGCCAATGAAGTACCTACCTGATGGGGTACAAATCCAACCCTCGAGTCATTTTCTCCTTCTGGGCTCATCTTCAAGGCATTGATTTGGTCCCATGTGCCCAGGTTTTGATCACAGAGGTCAGCCATCTCGGTGGGGAAATCCTGAAGCCATCTCGGTGGGGGACCCAAGGATCTTTGAACGCTCGGATCGAGGCACCATTCTTTGTGTTCCCAAAAGTCTCCGCCCTTGGCGAGAAAAAACCTTTGCGCTCCTATGGTTGGCAGGCTTCTAACCGTGGTCTCTCTCTGGTGAAATGGCACTTGCAAGGGCCGGCCTCCTGGAGAGCAACTTAACGGGGAGGCCTTACCGCACAGCAACGTGGGGACACCTATCACAGCGCGCCACGCTAAGCATTGCGGTGGCCCCCATAAGGCAATGGTCAGAGGCACTCGGTATAGCGCACGGTGCTAGGTATCCTCACGCCGTTATGTGGTATGGCCTTTCCCATCCAAGTTTTTTCCACCCTCCAGGTTAGGGGTGTTCATGGTTCGGGTTGGTTCGGTTTTTTGATAAATTTGGAACCGAACCGAAGTTGATCGTTTCTCTAGAAAATGGAACCGAACCAAACCATTCCTTGGTAAAAATCGAACCAAACCAAACCGGAAAAGTTCGGTTTGGTTCGGTTCAATTCGGCGGGTCTTTCAAATCGCTCATCATCACACCGTGAGGCGTGAATGGTTGAGCTGCTGAGTTGGTTCAGATTTCATTTTTAAGACTTTAACTTTGGGGGCTGCTATTTGCCCTTACAGAATTACTAGTAACATCCTTAATTTTTTACTTTGAGATATTTCATATGTTGGGATTTGGTGGTGCTAGTAATTATGAGGGTAACACCCTTCACTTTTCAATTTCATCACACCGTTGAACACTTGATGTTTTGAATGCACCGAATGGTGGTAATTGGGGTCACCACCATGTAATGTAATGTACAATATTAGTGAGACTGTACACACTATAGGAGTAACTACTGAGGTTATAGTACCAATGGTTCAGGTTGGGTTGGTTCGGGTTAAAAAACTCACAACCCAGAACCAAACCGACTATAGCGGCGTTTTTTTTTTTGGAACCGAACCAAACCGAACGGTCAAAAATACCCGATCCAAACCGAACCAAATAGACCAGTTCGGTTTGGTTTGGCGAATCAACCCGAACTGATGAACACCCCTTCTCCAGTTCTTAGTGTTAATTGGAGAGCCCCTTGTGTGAATTGGAGGGACAACTGCTCGCCTCCTGTCCACCAGCCTCCAAACCCTTTTCTGTCGGTCACAGCTGTCGGACAGCAGCCACCTCCACTCGACCCCAACATCACACTCACAGGATGGCTCGGATGATGGAATCCAGTAGACCCATAGAAGCCATGGATTCTGGGTCTTGCACAATCACAACCGTCGGGATGGCAGACAACCCCCAATCCACCCCAACAGCGCTCCCTGGACGGCTCTGATGGCATCGAACCCTGAATCCGAAAGACTCGAAGAAATGGCGACGGAACACATGTACAATCATTGTATGTATACAAGCTATCATGATCGTTCGCTACGTGATCAATGATGATTATAATGGGTGGGATGATAGAATGTGGTAGCAATGCTTACACAAATTTTACAGGAGTGAAGCAAATGATACAATTAACACCCTATTATAATTAATTTTACACCTCTTATCTAGAAGCCTGATTGCTCGAACATATAATCCGTCGTGAAACCCTAGTTTGGAGAGAGACAGGAAGGCACAACGCAGTAGCCCAAAGCAGCTACTAGCCCAGAGTCGGAAAGGCCCCTGGAGCAGCCAAAACAGACCTGCATGATTGGAGAGGTAGTGGAAGATGGGTTTCAATCCATCATGAATCCCGAAGGATGGGCTGCGCTGCCCACTTGAGATGCAAATTCAGCCGTCCAGACTTGGCCCCATCTAGAGGAAAAGTATCGCGGTACTCCCCTTCCAACAGAACTCTGGTTAGGGTGAAGATGCATCTACCCATATAATCCTGGAACGATGAAATGAGCGTTTTGTTAGTTCGAATGCTCGAGAAATCTCAGGCATGACTCAGCAATGTTCCAATTGCTTTCTTTTTTGGTGTTATGAATTGCTTGTTTGGGATTTAGAAATCAGAAGGATACCCAAACCAAGATTTTGGGCAAGAGAAATTTCTAAGATTTCGTCCTAGTGTAATACTTCTTGGGTGTAATCAAAATAAAGGCAGATGCTATCCATCATCATCACCAAGGTACGAAAAATCGAAATATTTCACGAAATATGGCGAAATATTTCTTTTTTTACATGCACCGAAATGGAAAATATTTCATGAAATATCACGATATTTCACAATAGTTCGTGAAATATGCCGTTTTTGGAGGGCTCGAAATGAAGGTCAAAATCGATATTTCAAACCTTGATCGTCACTATGATCCCAGTCTTAACCCACCAAGCGGAGCCAACTATTAAGGAAAATATATCTGACTTCAAAATTGGTGCCCAAAACCTACCAAAGGCAGCTTGGCAAGAGAGGGGCATGCCGAGAAAGCTCTAATGGCAGTTGGCGGGCATGGAGACCTACATTATCGGTTATGCAGTTTTAAGGTTGATGACAAGTTTTTATATAGGGAATTGCAGTCATCTCCATGGCATGAATTTTAAGCCAAAGGGATCAAATGAAGCAACTTTCCCATAAGCGTATATGCTACCCAACTTACTGCTAATTGTTCAGAGCCAAAGGTTAGAGAGGTAAACTCACCTTTCCAAATGTATCATGATCCCAAACTTCCAGAATAAGCATATCATGTAACGCATCCTCCACGATAAAATCAAAAGTCTGATTCCATGCTGGATTGAGGTTATCATTCACTACCTGCAAAGAGCCTCACGATTCTCTAATTTTGTTACTGGGTAAAGAAAAAAAAAAAAGTTCGAAAGCTAATGTGGACCAAGAACCTTACCCTTGTTCTATTCTTTGTTTCTGATTTTTTCATTTGTAACACAACATATGGGTCCGCCTTCCCCATCACATCCATCGCAGGCAAGTCTTCTGCAGAAATGATCGTCACAGAGAGCACTCCTCTCATAATGACTTCCCTTTTCCTGCGTGTTGATTTCCTGCCAACCTCGGCGGCATCAGTACCATTTACCCCACTCTTGAGGACCTTCTCCAAAGAAGTCAGTGAGAATTGACTGGCAAAAGGATTAGAGAACCCATTCTCCATGCCAAAAGGACAGTATAGAAGCTCCAGATGCACCTGATCCAATAGGTAGAAGATGGGTAATTAAAATGATCAGATGATAGATGAATCAAACACTATCACTTTTTTTTTGGGTAGGAACTAGGGGTTCAATTCATGGGGCCCCAGCCCGATAATACTCATTATTACAAGCCTCCCACAGAAGCCTTCTATAAGAGTTGATGAATTAACCTGTTGCACATTAATAACTAAATACTGCGACACAGGAGCATCCTAGGGTACTTAAAATGCCTAAATTTTGAAACAAATTAGCTAGTTGGAGGTCGGTTACGTGTCGTTAGGGAGTCGTTTTGATAGTTTACGAGGTTCAAGGTGCCTTTTCTATTTTTTTAATAATTATCTACATCTTTTCTGGAATTTTCAGCATTATAGGGGCTTAGAAATTTGGGTCAAACAGGGGAGTAATGGACTTTTAGGAGAAGGTTTGGTCAAGGAAAGGTGCCATAATGGAAGTATAAAACTATAAAAGGCATTTAACTAAAAGATATGTAAGGCAATAGGGGCAGATGCTCAATCCCATACCCACATCCCATCTCACTGTGTGCCTCACCCATGTGTGAGTTCACGAAATCCTCCTTTGCAAGTGAGGCCCCTTCCCTTCTTACCCGTATATTCTTCTCCCACTTGAAGGTTGTTCATGGGTCAATAGGACTTGGGAGATGGCCTAGAATTAAGAGAGAAACAAGGGAACTAATTATCACTACTAAATGGGAGTTCTTCCACAATTTTCTTTTTCTTTCATTTTCTTAAAACTTGTGCATTATGGGTTCATAAAGCATGCAAAAAATTAACTATAGATAAGAATGTAAGTAGGTAGAATTCCTATTCCAATCCTCTCTGTGTCCCAAGATTATAGATTTTGAGTTCTAAACTGAAGTCCGAAGGTTATACATTTTGAGTTCTAATGAGTTAGGATTAGTCCTAGGATGGTTTATTTAAGGATAAGGCCTCCAATCCTCAATAATAAGTTTATTGTTCAATAAAAATTTTAGAATTCAGATTGCTGAAATGTTTTAGAAAAGCTAATCCCACTCTCTTCTAGTGTGGATTGCCTTGATGGACCCCTATTATCTGAGCCCCTTTCTACGTCAGTTGGTATCAGAGCTACCTTTCTTCTATTTCCATCAAGTAGGTCATGAATCCATGATGGGAAGACGATGAAGGATGCCGAAGGTGGATATGAGAAAGCAAGTGGATCAGGCCCAACAAAAAGAGATATTGAACTTGTGGAATCAGATCGAGCAACTTACGTACGGGATTGAAATCTCTAATCTCAACTTTCAGTAGGATTATCTCCGATGATAAATCTGAAACCTGATGCGTGATCTTGCACGGGAATGGATCATCACATTCATTTCCCACACAATTCCACACCCTCAAATTCATCGGAACCAAATTCTAAGGAAGAAGCAAATACTTCTCCATAGACAAAATTTATATTTTACATTGAATCCAATAATTGATCAGACTTTACAGAACCGGGAATCCGATAACGGTTGACCTATCAGAGTGCCAGCACATCGAGCAGCGTGACACCCTCGTGTGCTTTTGACTTTGAGCGACCATTTTCCACTCTAAAACAAATAGTCCGAAGAGATGCCCATGGAAAAGCCTGTAGAAAATCCAATGACAGAAGCCAAAGAAAACTCCAAGGATGATTCCCAATTAGAATCGGAGGATGATCCCACAAAGGAGCAAAAGGAAAAGCCCATGGAAGAGCCTGATGACATGCCAAAAGGAAATGGTCGGAGTGGAGCACGAGATGTTACTAGGAGAGCCCGATAAGGAGCCTGTCATGACAACAACGGATTTATAAACACTACTGGACTACTGGAGGACGTGATATGCTATGATGAATTCCTGGAGCCAGAAAGTTCACTAATAATGACAAGAAATCAAATTGCAACAATCATGGATTTGTACTCACCGTTAGATGACATCTTGTGCTATCCAGGTCTCAATTTTTTGTATAAATAAGATTAGTACAAGGCGTTTTGAAAGCAAGGCAACTTACAGACATAATCATGATTCGTATTGAGCTGAATATGCATGGCGACAATAACAGAGAAGGATGGATATCTTGAAAGGGCCAATCATGATGATCATACAACCAAAAGCTAACACAAATCACATAAAAAATGATATAACCGCCTATGATGGCTCCAGCTAGGTATTACCTAAACAGGAGTATGAAAATGTATGCTTGATAAACCAACAAGTAGTCTCCGCAAATTATGTCAAATTCCAATTTATAGGAAGAATTTAAAGAAAGGCAAGCCATATTGAAAAACCTAGGGGGTGCAAAGAACCAACCCGACTGACCCAGTGGATAAATCAGGAATACAGAAACAAAGTGAGAGAGATGAAACATGTCAGGAACGTATGTTTTCTCTCCTTTAAAGTTCTTAGTGCTACCTAATGATTACCCATTATATTCCGCGCCGAAGATTTGTGCTTGGCCCTTTATCGCGACCTGGTGCTTGCTTCGGCAAAGAAAGAAGAAAGGTAACTTCAAGGGCAGAGCTGCTCCACCCGAAGCAGGGCACATCGTGGATGGTAACTTGAAGCAAAAACACTTCAAGCGTGAAACATCTAGCTGAAGTTTATTCTACATAAGACGAAATGCCCAATATATGTAGACTTCAAATTTTGCTACAAACAAATACTCCTACATCCACTAGTATTTGTTGATGAAGCTCTTCAGGAGATGAGGAAGATAAATCTACATCAATTCTGGGATCCATTTGATAATTACACTAATGAGCCCAGTCAGGTATTCTGAAGCATCTAATTAAAAAATTCAGGAGCATAGGCACAGAGGAAGTTGATTGCTATTCTATACCGGCTAGAGTAAACATCGATTGACCTTTTAACATGGGTGTATAGTGTATACCATCATATAATTATATTCAGACTTTCTTGAACGAAGTCGAGAAATTCTCATCTGAGGAATATGATTTGGATGCATCCCAAGGGTACTTGTAGTGCCATTTTGGGTCAGATTAGGTAATTTGTTTTCAATTTCTTTAATATACATTAGATTCTAGGTGTTTTTTTATTGGGTCAATTTGACTTACCCCCTTGTGTTAATAGGCCAATTAAACTTACCCTCCTAAAATGATTTAGGGAAGGAAGAAACATGAGGAAAGGACTAGATTGTAAAAAACATTTAGAATACATTAGCTTGTTTTGTTGTCCAAAAACAGGGACACGCTTGCCATTAGCCTGATTGTTCACACGTTTTTTTCGATTGGATTATGTTTTTGCAACCCAATCAAGGCATGCCACGTGGACCTCCTCCCTCTCTATTTGCTCCCCCCCCTCCCTCCCTCTTTCTCTCTTTACTTGCCCCCGAGATGTTTATCCCGAAGGATCAACCAGAATGATGTCGCATCCAATCACAACGTCCCTTTGCGTGCAAGTCCGTCTGAGTGCGATTCACCGGTGAGGTACAAAGGAGACCAATCAAACATATTTGATGGCTAAGATCTAATGGGCCAATTGTAATCATTCACAACTGTCACATTTTCCCTCAAGGGCAAAGTAACCCCTTATATATATATATATATATATATATATATATATATATATATATATAGAGGAATGGGATGCTGCCTATCAAAGCAGCATTTTTTGCTGCTTTGAGACATTGTTTGACCATCCTAGAGGTTTTGGAATTTGATGAAATTTGGTGAGGGTGTTGTCTAGGGTAAGATGATCATCCTCACAAATTTTCATCAAATTCCAAAACTTCTAGGGGGTTCAAATGGTCGAAGCAAAATCAGTCGTCTGCCGTCGCCGTTAAAATCTGCAGCATTTTGCTTCGACCATTTGACCCTCTTAGAGGTTTTGGAATTTGATGAAAATTTGTGAGGATGATCATCTTACCCTAGACAACACCCTCACCAAATTTCATCAAATTCCAAAACTTCTAGGATGGTCAAACAATGTCTCAAAGCAGCAAAAACGCTGCTTTGATAGGCAGCATCCCATTCCTCATATATATATATATATATATATATATATATATATATATATATATATATATATATATATATATATATATATATATATATATATATATATATATATATATATGATGCAAAACAATGCAAGTGGTGGTAATGTCAATAATTGATTGAGCAAGCAGGGCTTAACTATTCATTTTGATACCAAGCAGGAAAGGTAATTCAAACAGATAACATGGGGAACTACTAGCACGATATCGATCGCTATCGAATCCAGGCGACAAATAAACAATATTTAAAGTAATGGCTAATAGTCCTACTCGCAATATTTAGATTAGCAACTTAGCGGACCAGGTGGACGCTCAATCTCACAAAAGGGGACTGCAGTTGGCAATAATAAAAGACTAGAGACTCAATTTATAGGTGTCTACCGGAAGCACCTCATAGGGAGGGAAACATACCTACTGAGGATTATGGGGGACCTCAGGGATCTCCACTGGTGGCGGGGTTGATGTCGATGCGGGATCTTCGGTTTGGGCCGGGGCTTGAGCAAGGGCCCGGAGTGCCAATACGTTGGGGTGTACGGGCGCGCCGGGATGCCACCGTTGATGGTTCTCCGAGATTCCCAGCCGGGCCTATGCATCCTTGGCGACGAGGTAGGTGATGCGCTCCACGTACTCCTTCACGTTCTCGCCGGCGCTGAACTGGAAGTCGAGGAATGGGGACCGGATATCGAGGAATCCGTCTTCGTCGTCGATCAGGCCGTGATCAACATCTGGATCGGCCATGCCGTCATGCCGAGAGGATGGGCTGCTGGGGTAGGGAGGTGGGGCTCCGGTTGGGTCACGAGGAAGGGAATGGAGATGGATAGGGGTAGGGCTAGGTCGGGTGTGGGAGGAGGGAGGGGTCGGGCAAGGGGCAAGGGAGTTCGGTTGGTTGCGGGGAAGGGAGGGGGAGGGGAGGGGATGGGGTTGGGCCGGTCGGGTGGGAGAGGAAGGAGGGGCTCGGGGTGGGCGGCGGCACAGGGAGGCAGGCCGGGGCCGGGGCTGGCTCGGGCGGGGTCGGGCCGACGGGATGGGGAGGAGGGAGGGGAGAGGGGAGAGGCACCGGTGGGGTCAGGCCGGTCGGGTGGGAGAGGAGGGAGGGGGATCGGGGTGGGAGGGCGGCACAGGCGGGGTTGGGGCGGTCGGGTGGGAGAGGAGGGACGGGATCGGGGTGGCTCGCGGGAGAGAGGGAGAGAGAGGGGATGGGGCCGGTGGCCTAAGGAAGAGAAATGGGGGTAGGGCTAGGGTTTCACATACTAGCCTGAACCTAGGGTTTCACACGCCTAGGGTTTGGATTTGGGCTTCACACACCTCACCCTGGTTTCTCTCAACACGCATGTGGAGGAAAACGAAAATTTTATTATTCATTGCATACCCTTACATGACCCATGGGCAGGCCTATATAAAGGCCTGCGACAGCAAACAAAAATCCCCGGAAATCGAGGTGGGACTAAATAACACAATGCAACAATGAAAACAACCATGATGGTTCTGAATGTCTGATCAGAGCCATAGGCTCAGGTGGCGCCTCCTGCACTGGTACACGTGCCATGGGCGCTGCTCGATGTCCCCATCAATATATATATATATATATATATATATATATATATATATATATATATATATATATATATATATATATATATATATATATATATATATATATATATATATATATATATATATATAGGGTCAGGATCGGATGACCTAGCAAATTTTGACCCAGCAATAACCCAACACCCTTTGATGCACCTAGAGGTTTTAGAATGAGCTGATTTTTTGTAGGCATGTTGTCTATGGTATG